>JAECXB010000221.1:600000-1053280 GCA_018151435.1 Zaprionus africanus
CTCTGCTGCTGATGTTGCATACTTTTATGCGCCTGTTAGTATTAATTTTCTGAGGTAACTTTTGGCCCGCATGCAAAGAGCCGGTTTCGGTTTCGAGTACCAATTTCTGCTGCTCAGCTCAGCTCAGCTCATTATGCATGCTTGTCCGCACGCTTTGCTTTGACTCGTAATGCCGGTGCTCACACACACACACCCTAACGCACACTCCGACACACACCCACAATCCGACAATCTTGCTAGCAAGTTTTTGGGGCAATTTCATTTTCAATTGACTGTCGACCAGAACACGCTGCTGGCGCTGGCTAACCAACAGCAGCAGCAATTGAGCGTATGAGAACGCCAAAAGCGAAGCCCTCACAAAAGTTTCCCGCACACACACACACTGTGCATGCAGAAGACAAGGAGACACACACACACACACACTCACTTAGAAAACTCGCACACAAAAGACACAAGAATCCTTTTCTTTCATTTGAGTTCCCTTACGGATTTCCAGCTACTTATTTTATTTGAAGCATTGAAACGTGTGTGCAAGACAGAGGGGGAGTCGATTAGGGTCAGGAATCAAGGGGTAGGGGGAGGGTGCCTATTGCAAAGTTTTGTGCAAAATTACGCAGCACAGACACGCACAATTCATTTGCAAATAGAACAGTTTAATTTGTTGCCTTTGTGCCCAGCCGATATCCTTTTTGGCCTCAAGTCCTGCACCACAAAAGTTACAACTGTAAAGCAAAAGGTCTGAAGAGGGAGGTAGAGGCGAGAGGTGGTGCCTGTGCCCGCATCTGGCTCACACATGCCCGCACACACACGCACGCACACCAAGACACACCCCATCGCTCTCGAGTCGAGATTGCTTTATGTGCAGCTTGCTTTATGGCTGGAAAATTGAGGCGCCGCCCGAGAAAAACAAAGCGCCTCCATTGCGCTTACAGTAATTACGAGTCGTCTCCCTCTCTTCTCTCCCTTCCTCTCTTTCCCTCACCATCTTTCTTGCTCCCACATTCGCATTTCTATTGAGTGTTTGCATTGGAATTGTCGCTCGATTTTGCATTGGCACGTAACACATACAAACGCGTCTAATGGCCAAATCAAAGTCCGGCGAATGGGGCAGGAGAGAGGCCACTGTTGGATATGTTGCCAATGCATTGGCAGCAACTGACAAATGAGAAAGGCAGAGATGAAGCGAGAGTAAGAGAGGGATAAACTGGCCGTACGGCTCTTAATTTCATCTCATTGCTTGCCATGTGGGAATTATCTAAGGATAATCGAGTAGAATTATTTGCTGAAATCTGCAGTTCAATTTAGACACAAAATAGCTTCAGCTCATCTAAGCTTAATGCAGAAATTTGCATATTTGTCAAGCAACACAATGAGCAGCAGAATAAACTAATTAAGAATTATGAGAAACCCCAAAAAAGGCTTCAGATGGATGGTCAAGGAACTAAATAAGCAGCTGTATAAACTGATTGCGAATTCTAAGCAAAAAGTAAGAAATTCTATGGATAGATACCTAAAAAGGTTGGGAATTGTAAGCTTAAATCAAGAAATTCATTTAGAACGAGCCTAGACTGATTGAGAATTCTAAAAATAATCTGAAAACTAGCTTCAGTGGGGAAGTTCCATACATAAATTAGACCGGTTACGCCCTGAATAAAATTATTGTTTAGATCTGTAAAGAACTCTGTACTGAACTTAAAGAGTATATTGAAGGTTGTTTAAGAATTTTAATGGACATCATGATCATGATCAAAACTTCAAAATTAAAGCATTCTGTTCTTTATTTTTGGAGTTAGAGGACTTAGAGGATAAATAATAAATAAGACAGGAAACCATCAAACATCGTAACCAGATAGTATTTCTTGTTAATGTCAGCACCTTTCACAACTTTATCATTCAGTAAACATGAATTCCATCGCATGAACATTATTCTCACAATTTTCATCGTATAAACATTGCTTATACGCATATTATTTCTGTTTATATATGTACCTAAAAATTATGTTTTATAAAGTTTTTTGTTTATTTATTAGAAACTGCATATCTTTACCATATAGCGAGCATGTCAAGTATATATTATCATTAGATCGTTTTAAGAGCTCGTTAAGTATTCAAGACAACCATAAAGCAATACAAAACATCTGTACTCACGTTATAAAATGTCGCCATAATTTCGCACTTGCTTTTGTTCTCGTTATAGTTGTTGTTCTTGTCTCTTAGATCTCTATGAAAGTCGTAAAGAGTCGTTCAGCTTTCGATGAGCTGAAAGTAGAAGAAAAAAATAAAACATAAATATAAATTTGATTAGTTTTAAGTCACTCGAAACAAAGCCAAAGCTAACAATAAATTTGTATTTTATTTCTTTTCTTTACAGG
The DNA here is from genome assembly GCA_018151435.1 of Zaprionus africanus. Lineage (NCBI taxonomy): Eukaryota > Metazoa > Arthropoda > Insecta > Diptera > Drosophilidae > Zaprionus > Zaprionus africanus. The sequence continues at coordinate 602,373 of JAECXB010000221.1, forward strand.
TGCCTTCTCACTGGACTTTGCCAAGGGGTGGAAATCTTTTAATGCGAGAACCTCATAATTTTTATTTCTTCTTTTTTTTTGAAAATTTCCTATGTGCCGCAACAATAAATATAAAAAAATATATGTGTTTATATATATGCCATAAATAAACCAATTTTCCATCAGTCAATAAAAATCGAGTTACTTTTCATGGGCGGGAGGTGTGGCAGCTCGACGGAGGGGCAGCAGCATTTATGGGCACAAAATGATTGTTATTATAGCTTCTTATTATTATTATTGTTATCAAAGCCAATGTCAAGACCTGGCACAGTGCACGAGGCGCACCGGAAAAGCCGCCAAAGCAAAGAAACGTGCCTGGCATAAGGAGGGTGCAAGCAAGACAGCAGGAAGAGAAAATGAGAGAGAGAGAGAAACTGCCTCCTACTCGTACAATGTCGTGTGCAAAAATTTATGTTTTGTTTGTTTATTTGTTTATGCAGTGCTTTGTGAACTGTTCCCCACACACACAGAGACACACTCCAGGACGCCTTCCTGCACACACATTCGCTTATATCGCCGTAGCTCATGCAAATTTATACACCTGCCCCGACGCTACAATAAATATTCGCCGAAAAATATCTCATTTCAGCGCCTTTTGTCTACCTGCGTTCATTTTCGCTGGCTTGTCACGTGTCGCCATCATTACCGCACGTAGCCCCGTTATTTATACAAAATGTATATCGTTTATACCGACAGCCAACCCCCAAAGCAAAATAAGAAGCCCCAGAAGAAAAAAAAAGAAGTCAGATGAGCCTGCAATAGTCGAAAAGATTAAATACCCTTACCAGCGCATTTAATTGGTATTTATTTGCTTAGAGCGTGAAAGAAATGCTGGCTAAATACGCTTAGTTTATCAGTTACTGCTGGAATTTCAAAGACACTAAGTTTTCGAATGAAAAAAATTATATTAGGGTTACTTAATGAAAGAATTTTCAAAGTAAATGTGACGCAATCTAATGAACTTATTAGAGTAAATTTCGAAAGAAAAATTACCAAATTCTTTGGAATGGGTTGGAAGTTAACTGTATTAGAGTGACTCAGAAGGAATAAGAGAGAAAAGATAAGATAAGATACAAATAAATAATATATGACATTGTTTTACGAAATGCAATATTATAAAGTATATATTAACAAGGATAAATTCTAGAGAGTCTAGCTTTTCTCTATAGATCGCACTTCTTATCACCTTCAACACATCCTGCACAACAATACCCAACATACCCTAAGTGAGTGTATACAAAAGAAGAAGAAAACAAATTTAAATCATCTGACAGTACATTCTTTTTGGGACTTTTTCCTGAAGTTTGGGCCATGTTGCTAATTGTTCAATATACTGGCCTCAGTCCGGTTACAGTGTGTGTGTGACAGGGAGAAGAGCAGCTGCTGGCGCTTAAGCAGCTCCTTTGGGGCATGCAATTTACGACACATGTGCCTGAAACTAGGCAACAAAACATGCACAACATGGCCAACATGGCCGGCATGTTGACCAGCTCAGTGGAGCAGCTCAGTGAACGTTTCAGTTAATTTGTTGACAGCTTTGCTTGGACTACGAACGGAACCTCAGACCGGGCTCCCACTCCAACTCCTACTCTAGACAAGACGTACTTGCGTGTGTGTGCATCTGTGTGAGTGTGTGTGCGGCAGCAGCAGGACAGGACAGGGCAGCGTGCAATTGTAATTAGTGACTATGAGGCAATAGTTTAGAGGATACGGATACAAACTTGCCACGGAAATGAGATGGTATAATGAAAATGAGAACACAATGCCATGGAACGCCCACCGACCACGCCTCTTCAATACAGGCGAATTTGAACGTAAAAAATGCAGTTTATTTTATATATTAAGGAACTTCTTAAGGGGTTTACGGAGTGTAAAGCTGTTAACAAGTGGATAGAGACAGAGAGAGAGAGAGAGAGAAGAAAGTTTGCCTTTTATAAAAGTGTGCTGGAAATGTGAGATAAGTGATAAACTAAAAAAAAGATATAACAGCGTTGCGACTGTCTTGTAAAAATCAATTAAAATCGTTCTTATTTTACCCTAATCACTCAACGGCGTATAAAGACCAGAAGATGAAATGAAACAAAAAGCACCTCCTCTTTTTTCTTGAAAATAATCCTCGAGCCACTATCGAACTTGCTCATTCTAAGCCATAAGACAAAGTATTTATACTTATAATTTCTACAAAATTAATTTATCACAATTCACTTTTAAGCTCTTATTGTTTGTTCATGTCGGGGCTTATCTTTCCTTTCTTAATTCTCCGAATTCTGTCAGCATTTGAAACTTCAGCTCGCAGCAGCGCAAGAGTCCTTAACAAGCACATCATTACGTGAAACCAAGAAGCCCTCAGCTTTGCGCTCGTCTTCAGTTTCACACGTTGTCCTGCCAACTCAACCATATCCTCGGGCCTGACAATCTAAGCTCACATACACACACACACACGTATATCACTTGGACTGACGCTCGATATACCCGCATTTACTTGTGATTTGATTATCAATTGTCCAGTCCAGAAACAGAAATGGAATGAAAGAAGAAACTCTAAATGAAGCGAGGCAAAATATTGTGGCTGCAACTTCCACTCCCACTTCCCCTTCCTCCTGCCCTTGTCCACTCCCCATTTCGTTTGTTATCAAATACAATTTGGAGTCCAATTTTCAATTGGTATCACCGCGCTCTGCGTTGTCAAATTTCAACGTCAACATCGTCTTCAGCGTCAGACGTCATCGCCATCGCCATCGTCAACTAATTGGGTTTCGGGGCTCGTCAAAAAGGGAAGCGAAACGAGCAGGTGGAAGAAAAAAAAAGAAGAAAAGGAAATGCTGCACAAGAAACGAAGGAAAAGATTAAATTTCCTCGTTACGAGAAAATGAGAAGAAACGACAAAAGTGAAAATAAATATTGAATTATTGATACACAATACATATTTAATACGCACGCACACACACACACACATGCGTTACTTGCGTATGTACAGTCGACATGGCGACACAACAAATTGAGATATGTGAGGGCATATTTTCTTATCAAAGGGTTCGGGTGGTTCGCAATCTGCTCAGCTCGAGCTCAGCTCATTTCAAATGCAGCTGACAATTTGCGTTTGGCAACTAAAAACATAAAAATTTCATAAAAGCCGCTCAAGATGCGTTGATGTATTGAGAAAGCAACAAAAAAGGGGGGCCCCAGACAAGCTGGCGAACAGGCATGCGAGTTTGCGCCTCTCTATGCGCTTCACAGCTGGCTGGCTTCGTGCTGCGATGGAGTGTTCTCGAAAAGAGATTCGCCTTGGCAAGGGAAAAAAGGAATGTGCTGAGCCAACTGACTTTGCGCCTCTCTATGCGATTCGCACTGTGCTTATTTCGCCGCAGAGCTAATTTTTGCGCCTTTCTATGCGATTCGTAATGTGTTTAGTTTGCTGCAGAGCTAATTTTTGAGCCTTTCTATGCGATTCGTAATGTGTTTACTTCACTTGGCAAAGTCACTTAGCGATTCAAAAAGTGCCAGCTGAACTGCAAAATGCCTTGGTTATATGCAATCAAAACTGACTAGCTCTCGAATAACTTTGATATTTTCGTACACCAAAGTTTTTCAGTTCGCAATTTTTTAATTTATTCATTAAATTATAAATAAAAACTATACTTTTTGAAACAAAAACACTTTATTCGAGATACAGGCTCTTTATTGTATAAAAAAAAAAAAAAAAAAAAAAAAAAAACAATTTGAGTTTTATTTGGTTAAAACAAAACTTGAAATTAAGTCTTAATTAAATTTAGGCAACCCAATTTTGTTTTGATTTATAAAATTTTTTATTAAATTTTTCGATTACAGTTAACCAGGCTTCTCATCTCCTAAGACGAAGCAGGAACACAGAAGTATTTAAAAATACATTTTTTTAAACCTATAAAATCATCGAAAAACATTCAAAAATTGGAAAACGATGTATCTATACATCGTGGAGTTCCTTCTAGCTCTAAACCTTTCTATGCGCTTCTCAACACAAATGATTCGTTCTTAGTGATTTATATCAATCTTTAGTGGACTGAAAGCTTAGTTAGATGTACAGATTGTGAGCAAACTATCAACTCCGTCTAAAAACTAAAGATTAGGATGACTGCAATAGCTGTAGAGTTATTTGTTAATAATTGATCAATCTACTGTAATCCCAAAGATATACATCTGTTTCTTTTTAATTTCCTTCTGCGTTCTTTTCGAAATCCCAGCGAAATCGTTTGTCAGAACACACGCGCAATGTATTTAATTCACTTTTTTCTCTGCGCTTCACTCAGCTTATTGTCAGCGCAAATATTTGTTTGTTTGTCTTTTGACGTAAGACGCAGCCACCGCTTCCGTCAGCACCCGGCCCCCAACCCCAGGCCCAACAACAACAAGAACCGCACAAGACACACAAGAAAGAGGCTCCATAGAAACGCAATGGAAGGAGGAGACCCAGCAGGCGAGAGAGAAAGATTGAGGGAGGGAGAAAAGCAAAGCGATGTGGGAGGCTTATTTCGTTTTACGAGTGTGCCCAGGCTCAGGCAATATTTTGCATGTTTGCATACAAAATATCATATTTGCTGAGATTGTTTCATTAAAAAAAAGCAAGGCAGGTGGTGCAAACATATTTTTAGCAGCAGCAGGAGCAGCAGCTCAAGTCGAACTACCTTTTGGCTATGCTAGTACGTGTTTAGCTTTAGCACCTGAACGCAAACATAGATACACAACATACACCTACACACACACACATGGGTAGCACGCACACATGCGTGTGCCATAAAATGGTCATATTACCGAAAAAAGCGGTAAGTGCCGCGCTGAGGAAATTGGTTTTACCACGCACCATGGCAACCAACGAAGAGAAAATATATATAATATCTGCGAAGAGCACAGAAAGAAAGAAAGGAGTGTGAGAAGTGGGAAAACTGTACTCGGACTTGTGCGAGAATAGTTGTGCATGCCAAGCAGGTGGACAGGTCTCATAAAATTTGCTCGTTTCTCTTGTGCGTTTGTGTGCTTCGAGTGCCTTGCAATGCATTGAACAGACATAAAGCTGAAAAAGCAGCAGCAGCAGGCGAACGAGGAATAAAGGAAATACAAACTGAAGCTTATCGAAGTCAAGAGGAGAAAGAACAACAACTGAGAGTTGTAGAAAAACATTCAATATACGTTTCAATAACAGCTTTTGTTATGCATTTTTATACAAATTTATCAGGACATTTATTATAATATTGTATTTGCTATATCTTTATTATAACTAAGTTGAAAGTCTTGTTCAACCAATTAAAAGAGTATTTAATTATTCTCCTCTTACTCATTCCTCCTCGCTGTCCGTCTTTAAATTCTCTTTAATCCCCGACTATCGCTAAAAGTAATTTTCATTTGACATTTTCTTTTGCCTTCCAACAGTCAGAGTTTTCCCCTCGCTGCGCTTGAATCAAAGTCAAAAGGTTTTCAAGCATCTGCTTTCAGCAGCATTTTAACTTTGCATAGAACAACATGAAATAGCGCTAAGCATCAGCATCATAGAGGGAAAGATACTGCTGCTACTACTACTACTATTCTCACCTCGTGACAGGCCAAAAAACTACCCCAGCTACCCCATGTGCCTACCCCATCGTGTGCCTTGTGTAGACTCTTTGTCCTTTCCTTTGGTCCTTCATGAAAATGTTATAAACATTAACTTTCCATTTCAGTCAAGCTGTCAGCAATCCGAAATCTCTCCGCCCACCTGCACTTTGCTACCTTTTGCCTCCCCACACCCCTTCCGCAATCGCATTTCGCTTCTGCCTGAGCTTCTGTCTCCTCCTCTTGCTCTCTCTTTCTTTCTCTCTCTGCCGCACACACCACAGAGTTACTCAATTATTTCGTTGACATTAAGCACATAAAAATACAAATAGATGACACCAAGCCACAGCAACAACAACAACAACATGAAGTGGAGGCGAAAAAAGGGACCACAACGAGTTCTTATAATGGTCATCCTGCCCCAGTCCCTGCCCCGCCTCCTCTTCTGCAAGTCTGTGAGACACAGCGATTTGTCTGCAGATAGTCCGCACCTTTTTTGCCTGCCTACCAGAGGCACGAATGGACGGACGGAGGGGCGTCTTTATCGCAGATTAAGTGCGACATCGTCATCTGCCATCGGTGCCTGAGTATGCGTTAGTTATACTAAGCATTGTGCCGAAATGTGCTTACAGCACATTAATTTCTTGCACCTGGCATTAAGATAATTGTCGGCCTTTGTTTAGATACCAGATACAAGATAATCGACTCAACGCTGAGCTGGGAAGGAGAAGCACAATGGGCGAATGGAGACTAACGAAAGCGTATGAATGGCAGGCAAATTGAATGGCAGCACCTTGTCGAAGGGTGAGGGGTGAAATGTATGCCAAGTATGTGGGAACTAGTACGTGCAGCTCTTTAATTCGCACATTGATACGACACTTTTAGAGAGGTTTTTCAAGTCGTTGTTCGTATTGAGCACAATAAAATAAAATGAATAAAAATTCGCAGATTCTGAGCATATTTAATTTTGTATTGCATACTTTTCAGCGGTGACCTTAGAAATCAGATTCAACTGCTAAAACTATTATTATTTCTTTTGATAATTATTTGATGAATTTACTATTTTTCGCTTAACTAAAAAATATATATCGAAATTGAATTCCATTTAGATTATTTGCTATAAATATTTTGTACATAATTTACCATTAAATTATGACTGAATTTATATTTTATAGATTAAAGACAGCCGACAGTGTGGGGAGGAAAAATTATAATAGATCTACAAAAAAATGAGAACTGTAAAATTTCATAACTTTACAAACATGATTTAATTGCCCTTATTACAAAAGAAATATTTTTGAAACTTCAACAAACACAAATAATATAAAGTCAATCTTGTTATTTTTAACTGCATAAAAGGGATTTATATACTCGTTTTTAATTGGGCAAGTTTTGTTTGAGCTATCTTAAGAATTTATTTGCTTAAATAATTGATATCATAAAGTAAATATTTTTTCACAAATTTGACTTCAAGTTAACATCTGAAGCAACTGCTTTTAGGTTCTATATTTATCGTTCTACTTTGCCTAATTATAATTCCCATTCAGTCAGCAATTTCTAATCTGCAAAAATGTCTATTAATCACATAATGATCTTCACTTTTTCACTTTCGCAAAATATACTTAGTGAAGATTACAAATCAAAATTGCGGAAAATTCGCATTGCAAACGATTTTCTGTCAGCAAAGTATAGAAAATTAATCAAAAATCAAAATGTCACAAAAGCCCGCAAATTTAATAAAATGAAATCAACCTTTTTAATGACATTGTGGGAGAGAGATGGAAGAAAGAGAGAGAGCGAGAGAGGGAGAGATTAGCACTGGCGAGGGCAGCTTAGACGGTAGGCAGGCACTTTGAACTTTGCTAAAGTCATAAAAATCATCCACACACACACACACCTCACCCACACACGCAGGCCAAAGGCAATTGCGTGTAATTTAATAACAAAATAATAGGAAGCAATGACTTAAAAAAGAGAAACAAAGAGAGACACAGCCAAAGAAAGGAGGGTGAAGGAGGGAAACAGGAGAAAGAGGGGGAGTGGAAGGGGCAACCGACGAGCAAAGTCATAAAATGTAATCATAAATTATATGCCCAGCCATTTGGCAATGTGCTCAAGTGCAGTGCGTTTTCAGATATTCCAAAAGCTGTGTGGGTGTGTTTGTGTGTGCGTGTCACTGTGACTGTGTGTGTGCCAGAGTGTGTGTGTGTGCGTTGGCGGGTGTAGGCGTTTTGTGTTGTCAACTGTGCCAATTTTTGTTGTTTGTCATACCCCGTACGCATTGAAAATGAATGAAGTGGGGTGTATCACGTTGGAGATCGAGTTGGTAACAGAGATAGACAGAACTGACTTGTTAGAGTGTATTCTAATATATTGCAAGGCCGTAAATGAGCAAAGGTTTTATTGGGTTTATATAATGCTTACTTTTCTTCAAGCAAAGCAAATCTTAACACGATTGAGATACAATATCCAAAAGATTAACTTTTTCTAGTGCACTTTCCATCAATGAACTGTCTTACTACGTTTGGCATCACCTTGGCTAGTTTATCATTCATTTTACAGGGTATCCCTCCTTCGATTTATCTAGCCCGTTGCCTGTAACACGCTTGTTTTGATATATACTCAACGCAATGCCAACGCCTAAAAGCCGCTTAGTAATTGCTTATGAAATATGCAAAGGCGTAACCGACTTGGACCATCCTCGGGCTTCGGGTTCGGGCTTAACCTCACCTCAGTTCGCCGCGCCAAAGCAACCCGGTGCGCCTTGTCGCCACCGCCGCCTGCTCCCTCCCCGAATAAGGCACGCACCCTTTTAGCCGGAAATCTTCGTTGGGCTCTTTTGCGGTTGGGGGACGCCACAGTGGGCCTAGCCTAGCATGACATTGCCACTTAGCGGCTACATTAATGGCAGCGCCAAATGGCTCTCTTTCCCCACCCCCGCCCTTCATCGCTTGCAAACTGAGCGTGTAACGGCAAATAAACTAATACACAGAAGGCAAACGAAGTTGGCATAAAAACGTAGCATACTTTCATGCGCTGCGTATGAAGATGTAACACAGGCCACTCCCCCTCAGCAATCTCTCTCGTCTCCCCCCGCACGAGCCGACTTTATCATGAATATTTAATGCTGACATGTACAAAGCATACGATATATGTAGATGAACAGTTTTGGACATGTGTAAGCATGTCTGCGTTCGCCATAAATTGTGTGTGAAAGTTTTTTTGATAGTAGAACAGAAAAAAATTGCTGATGAAAAGTGAAAAGTTTTCGCATTTGTTGAGTAATTAATTTGTGGCAATACCAATTTAATAGTTTAACAATATATAACAGTTATAACTGTATTACAGTTACAATAATTATTGCGTTCATCATTAGAGTTGTCGACAATTCCCTTGGCACACACGGCGACTGCAAAACCTTAATGTTTCAATCGTGCCTCCCCTCCTTTCTTCCCCCAACATTGCCACCCTTGCCGGATAAAAACAACAAAACAATTTAACGCTTTAATGATAATGATGTATGAACAACTAAAGACAACAAACAAAAGTTGCACGTGTGTTGTTCTAATGTTTCCCACTCCCCCTCCCCCTCGTTCTCTTTCGGCTTCTTGTTGTTGTAGCTGCTTCTGTTGTTTCTGTGGATGGATGTGCCTCCTTCCCTGCCCGTTTGGGGTTTTGCCGCGGTCTGCGCCATCAACAACAATACCGACATTTAACAAGCTAATGTGCTTTTAATGGTCCGTGCGTCCAGCTGATTATATCATCTACAAGGTGGCACAAGGCACAAGGCAGGAGGGGTGTGTGTGTGTGTGTGTGTGTGTGTGTGTGTGTGTGTGTGTGTGGCAAGAGCAAGTAAAATACACAAATAATTAAAATTAATTATCTTGCAATTAGTTTACGATTTACTCATTAAGCAATGAGCAAGCGCGCTCCAATATTGTTAGGCCTTTGCTTAGGCGTTACGCATACGCCGCGTATGACAGTGTAATTATGAAATTACAGCCGTCTAGCATTTCAATTGAGTTGTTTTGTTTGATTTATGTGCAATTGCACAAGGCAAATAAAAGGCAAACTCGTGCGAGTTCATCCCCCACTCACTGGGGTAATTTGTCATTTATTACGCATACGCTGTGTTGGCCTCACAGCATGATGTTTTCACGAGGTCAACATACGTTTCACGTTTTGCCTTTTATTGACATTTAACACACTTGCAAACACTCTACCAGCCTTATGATTTATCGTCACGCTGCGCTGCTTAACACTTTATTGCTTAATTGCCAAAAGTTTTCAGATTCGCAGAAATAAACGAGGGTAAACAGACTAAAGGATGCTCTGTAATTACCTTGAAGAGTTAAGATTATGTTACAAAATAAGTTTTAAAATTAAAACAATTAAAAATTCTGCAAGATTTCTAAGAATTCAGAAGAAGAAGCCCAAATTTGTTCCCAATTTCCCTAAACTCCTTTTACCCTCTAAATATTAGATATCATATAAAACTGCTGCCAACGCACACACACACACCCTCACAGTCATACTATGCTGCCTTTGCTTGGCCTGTTGCCAGGCAAAATACTTAACTGTCTGCTTATTATTAAAAGCCAGTTTAAGTGGCAGAGTCAAGCTAATTGAATTAACTTTTCAACCCCGTTGCGTGGCGCGTGAAAAAGGCTAAAATAACACACAAACAACAACAACAGCAACAGCGAAACAAGTTGCGCTAATGTTGATAAAGTACCATCAACTCAAAGAGATTTTACAATATTTTTTTGCCCTCGAGTTTTGGCCAGAACCTTTAACTAAAAAAAAACCAGAGACAAAATGATAAAAAAGTGCAAATAATGCGGTTATGCTACGCACAACAGATGCCCTTGCTGCGGATTTATTTAATTAAATTAAGTAATTGAATTAAACATTTGTTAAGGATTAAAAAGGATTTAAATGTGCGAAAAAAAGGTAAAATTAATTTAAATATTTTAAATTGTAATTTCATAACAAATCATTTGATAAATATTGTTTATATTTACAGATTTACTTTGCGTTTGTTTTTGTTATTAACTTTTTAATTGTTTTCTCTTTCTCACTCTCTCTTTCAGCTGCTCCTCTTGTGACCTTTTGGTTTACCGTAATCTGCCCAAGCAACTGGCCTTTCCCGCAATGCCCGTGCGTAGCGTACAAGGTAAAAAGGGTTTCAGTTACGGGCCACAGCAGCAGCAGCAGCAGCTCTGGCTGCGTTTGGGGCTCCGTATCTATGTGTCCACGGTCGTGTTTCGTGTCCTGTTCAACACGCCTGCTATCTCTATATCTCTCTCTCTCTTTCACAGTATACGCTTCTCTGCGTCGCTCCCTCTGTTGTCCTGTTTGTCCGGCTGAGTATTCTGGCTATCGGTTTACGCGCTATGCTTCGTTAAGTGCATTTTGAATTTTTAATGCTCTTCAAAACTTGCACAAAGCGTTGAAGCAGCGCACAAGGGGTTTTTAGCAAGGCGATACGAGGGCGGAGGGAGGGGGGATTGGGAGTGCAGCGAAAGGAGAGGGGGAGGCAAACGTTTGTAAGGTGACTCCTGGGTAAGGACACTCGACTTAGCTGAGCGCGCTGGCTGATTAATTCGCTTTATTAAAAAACCATACACCCCCAGAAAGACGCGTAATACTTTTTCCCTCTCCTTCTCTTCCTCCTCTCTCTTCTCCTGCTCCATTTCTCGCCAGCGTTTTAGAGTTAGCAGCACTTGCGCCCAGCTGTTGCGCAAACGAAAATAATCAACACAAATTACGCGCAACGCAACGTAAATATGCCGTGGTACCAGGTTCCCCTAATAAGACCACGCCCCCGCCTCCCACACACACACACACACACACCCATGCACTTTAGGTCCATGCCCAATCCTCAATCCCAGGGCAATTAATTTTTAATCTTCGCTAAGCATTGCTACAAATTGTGAACTAACCAGGCAGCTGCTCTAAAAGAACGAAAGAGGGGAGAGGGGGGAAAGTGGGGGAGAGATAGCTAGGTAGTGGCAGGGAGAGGGGGGCAAAGGGAAGACCGAAAAGGCGAGTACGCGTTTTGCGTATGTAGCTCAGCCATATATTTATCTTAATTAAATGTTGGCTTTCTTTTTCAATACCCTACACCAATTAAGGCTCAACACAGGGTATCTTCAAGCTAGATAAACTTTATGTCCAATATACTCAAGGCTGTTATTCAGTTTCTTGTATTTTGATTGCTCTATAATTACAATTTTTGAATATCTATAGATGTCCCTTGAAATCAAAAGGTAAATGATTTTAAGTAGCACCTAAAAGTAGGCTTCGATTTTTTTAAAAAGGTTATTCTTTGAGGTTTTTACATATTCAGGTTTTATATGTTACTGAATTGATATCCATAATGAAGCTTACTAAGTTCTGACTATAAATAAAGATGATAAATAATAATAAAATAAATAATATTATATATCCAATATTCGACTTGTAAATCTCTTTTAATCAAACCTCAACTGACAGAGGCATACAGCATATCTATCGCGTCTGGCACTGCTGTCGCAGTCACTCTCACAGCTGACGTGTTTCTTCCGCTTGCGCGTTTGGTTTCTTTTTCATGATTTGCGAAAGTGCCAACAGCAGTGTAACGGATCTTAGCCCAAGCCAAGGGGATTAATAAAAGGATTACGCAGCGGAAAATGCCAGCTGCGATGTTGCCGGCATCAACTTGGCAACTCGCAGCTCGCAGCTCGGATGCGGTTGAGGATGCGAGTGTGTATGTGGAATACAGTACAGCCTGTTGGCAATTTGTACATAGATAGATGGGGGATGCAGCAGGGTTGCCGAGGGGGGGAACATCTGCGTAGGCGAGTGAGTGTAGGACCCACTTGCAGCCGAGGCTAATTGCGTTTCGACTTGGCAAGCGGCTCTGCCACGCCGCACGCCCACAATCTGCCTCGTTGCAGTTTTTCGGGGCAAAGAGGCAGGGAACGGTACGACGACAAGGCACGGCCTGGACCCAGCTCGACTCGGCTCTGTTCGGCTCGGCTTGTTGTATGCATGGTCATATATTAAAAATAATCCATTCGATATCTGTTTTAATACTTCAAATTTATAGCAGCCGCTTACAGCAACAACAAAAACAACAGCAGCAGCAGTAGCAGCAGCAGCAACTGAAACAAGTACAACGACAGCAGCAACAAAAGCAACAGCAACAACAGTAACAACAACTCACTGTCATTTTGAAGGGCTTTTAGCTTGATATTTTATTGCTTAAAGGATGTACCGGGCATCAGCATGCGAGGGTGGCTTGAGAAGGAGATAGGTAAAGGAAGTTGATAGAAAAAGAGCTACAAATTTATATATTTTCAAATTTAAATATTTATTTTTTATGTCTTTTTGAAACATTTCTTTTGTCGGTATTGAAACATTGAGTAACTTGAACATTAGACAACCGATTTAAGCTATGTATTGCTTTTCATCAAAAGAACGCGCCGGAACAGTTCATTAGTTCATGGAGAAAGTCGTTTAGATGTCTAAAAAAACATGTAATCGTCTTTAATATTATTGAGGCATCATGTGACAAAACAGTTTGTGGTCGGGTGTCAAGATTTTTTGAGCACGGGACAATGAAAGTTTATGAGCCGTTCAACAAAGACAAGACCAAAACGTAGAACACTGCGAATCCAACAATCTAGTTTCCGCCGAAAAGATCATATGTTGAATCCATGTTGAATAGCCACCTAGATCGCCTGCTTTGACCCCTTCACACTTCTTTTTGAAATGTGATTTTAATGAATTGCATATACCAGCAACCCACAGACCTTAAAAGAGCTAAAGGAAAATATTCCTGTTAAAATTCCCACTGTTTCATCCGAGATGTTCAGCAACGTGATGAAAAAGATGCAAAAAGAGCATATTTTTCTGTGGCTAAAATATAGCTAATTACTTGATTGATGTTGTTTTAAGTCACTTTAGTTAATTATAAAAGACCAAATTCAATTGAAATACTTCGTATATAGAAATTCGTTGTTTTTATAAAAAAAAAAAAGGTTTTAATAACTTTATACCAACCAAAAATGAATGCAAAAGGCAGGAGGAGACGTAACAGAAATTAAAATAAAAATTATATATATGAGTGCACTACTAAGACATACTGTCGTCAAACTTAACAACCTTAAAACTTATACTCTGTGATCTTGCTGTTCATACTGACAGCTGATGATGCTGGTAAAAAAATTTCAACAATTTGTGAGGTGCTTCTGACTTAAACCAATTTAAAATACTTCACTCTTTCTAATCAAAACAAGGTAATACAATAATTTATTAACTTCGTCGCCTCCTCATTTAGTTTTCAAACAAAGATAAAACAAACAAAAGGATCTACTTGTAACCTTCACCCACACTCAAGTTCTTTTACCACCCTCGCATAACGCATTGCGCGTCCATTGTTTTTTATATGCGGAGGCCATTTTAATAATAACATTTGTCTTCGGCTGCGGTTTTTTATGGGCCACGGCGCTGATTTGCTTACAATTGACATAACGGGGGATCATATGAGTTATGCTATAACTGCTAGGGCTTTGCGAGGCAGCACCAGAGCAGCAGTTCCGGCTCCATTTCCCGCCCCCCCATTCCCATGCCCATGCCCAGCCCAAACGCAGAACGAGTGCGCTGCAGATAAGCCGCACTCAATCAGCATAAAAAGCTACGCTATGCAAAAAGCATAGGGAAAATGCCAGGGAAAATATTTAAGTGTGTGTGTGTGTGTGTGTGTGTGAAGCTGAAGCCAAAGCAGCTGCCGTTAATCAGAAAGTGCAACAAAAATGACAACAACAAGCAGGAGAGAGAAGTGCAAAGTGAGAGAAAACAGCAGAGAATACTAAATTGGAACTTGCCAGGACACGCACGCATTTAATTAAAGTAAAAGCTTTGGTTTTTCTCTATTTGCCCTTCCTCTCCCTCTCCCTCTCTATTTATCTCCTTTGGTTTTTTTTTGTTTTTCGTTATTCTTTTTCACTATTTTTTTATTTACTCTTTTCGGTTTTGTTTTTCTCGCACAAAAAAATGCAACGCATCAAGGGATTCCTCAGTCCAAGGATAATAACGTGCAATTTATATGCGTACCATTTTTTAAAAGTCAAGCGAAAGCCGAGTCTAGCGAAATCTCTTGCAGCTAAACCACACACCCCTTTCCCCATACCCTGATACTATCAAGGCGTAATGCCGCAGATGAATGAGTGAAAAACCGAGTAGGGGATGAACAATGTTCATTCTACATCAATTGGGGTTGATTTTATGGCAAACTGAGTGAGAGTTTTCCCCTCTGGAGAGGGTTGCAGTCTTCGCTATCTGTTTTATGGCAGAGTGTAGAGACTTGAAGAGGGGTAGGTTACGCTATAAATATGAGCAAAGAGATTTGTATAAGTCCGCAGTTGTCTTTAGTATACTTGAGCTGTTCTTATATTATAATCAGTTACAAATCAGTATAAAGCTGATATACATTACAAGTGTCATACAGTTACGAAGACGAAACTGTTATATACAATGTTTCTTATATTGTTATACATTTTAGCAGGTATATTATAATAAAGTACAGAACTATTATGCCACAATAGCAATCTCAACTAGTGTTATACTCCGAATTGGCATATAGATATACAGCGAGTTGTTATATTGATTTCTTTTCTAAAACTGGTATACATTCTATGTTGATATATTTAAATAAGGTTTTAGACTACATATGTATAATAGTATACTAATATGCCACTAATATATCCACTTTTTTGCTAAGTAGTTGCAAAGAAATAATTAGTGGATTTAAAAGCTGTTATACTCCAACAACTATACAATGTAACGCTTTGTTCTATTTTGGTATACAATGTAACAAATCAACTGCAATCGGAACCCTAAAGTACAAAAACAATGTAAACCAATCTGTAAATGAAGTTTTAAATTATTATTACCAACATATATTACGCTTTATTTTATACAATATGTGGTATACAGTACTAAAATTGCAGTGCAAATTGAACCCTTAGGTATAACAAATTTTTTAGGGGTTGAAAAATGGATAAACAAATTGTTCTACACTGACATACAATTGACGTAAAACGCAAATATATAACAGTTTTTAGGGGTTGTAAAATGGATAAGCACACAACCAAGGAACTTATATAACACCCTTTTATACAAGTATATGACACTTGGAATATAACACATTTTATTTGAGAGACAAAAAAATGCGAAGATATAACAACTTTCTTAAGGGTTGACATACAATTGACTTAAAACGCAAAGATATAACAGTTTTTAGGGGTTGGAAAATGGATAAGCACACAACCAAGGAACTTATATAGCACCCTGTTATACACAGATATAACACTCTGCATGTAACACAGTTTATTTGTTCTACAAAAGAAAGTAAAAAGCGAAGATATAACAAATATGTCAAGGGTTGGAAAAAGGATAAATAAATTGAAAGAAACTGATATAACACATTTTTACTACTCTACTACAGATATTCATATGTATATAACATTGAGTATAAAAATGTTAACAAGGACCACCCACAAGTTTTCATCAAAGCGTTACTGAGCTCCTTTAAACTGTTATACAGAACTTACAGTTAATATTGTCAAAGCTTTGCAGCTTTTCGACCTAATCAAACGAACCATAAAAAAGTCTACACAACTTTGAAGCTTATACAGCTTTCAAATGAATGTTTATGGCAATTTATGGTATCTCAAAAAACATAGAATTTCAGAGCTATAATTATATTAAATGCATTTGTATATAATTATATTTAAATTGATAATTAAATATAGCTAATGATAATATATATGTATAGTTAGACTATGTACATATAAATTTATCCCTTTGTGGTGCTGATTTAACAATTTTTATTTTTAGATTGTGGTGTGATTTATGTGTTACTAACTTATCAGGGATATTATTCACAACGGACGGTCAAAGTTTAGCCGTCGAAGTCACTTAATATTTAAAAATAAATTTAATCCCAAGCGGATGTGGGTTTATTTTTTCTACATTACAAAGTGGAAACCTCGAGGTGCCAAAACCCATAAATATTTAAATTAATTTTTAAAAATAAATACAACCACAACGGATATTGGTTTCATTTTAATCTTCAGAGTGAATAACCTGCACCAACATTGAAGTTTATGATATTATTAGGGTTTATAAAAGTACATTTCTTAACATAAAATTACAGTAAATATAATAAAAGATAAGATTTAAAGATAAGAAATCAAAAAGAAGAGAACTATTGTACTTCTTATCTTTTACAACTTCTTCGAAATATTATGATATTGATAGTGTTAAATTCACTGCAAATATGTCTTCATGTTTAATGCACTTTAAGTTGACCAACTTATGGAAAAGCAACAACAAGAAAGCAAATAAACGACGTAGAGACAACATGAAAAGCCTGCCAAAAAGTTCGCTAAAGCTTATCAATATGACAATCCCTAAGTATGCGTATGTCAAGTGGCTTAAGCGAAGGCGTTGGCATTGGCGTCAACAAGGGGTGAGGGAGGGGGCGTGGCTAAAAGGCCGCACTAAGCCAAAACGATTGAAACACATTGATAACAAATTGACTGTGGGCCAAGAGTGTTGGCGGGGCGGAGCGGGTTGGCTGCGTGGCGTGGAGGCCTTTTCAATTAAATATGATGGAAAGCGTTGGGCCCAGTTGTGACTAGAGCAATTATAGACCATGGATAGGGCTGCCAATTGGGAGGAGAGAGAGTGGAGCTGAAATGTAAATGTAAATTGAGATAAGCAAAACAAGAACTACAAACGAGGTTACCCCGGGAGATAAGCACAAAGAGAGTCCTATGCTGAGTGGGAGTTACAAATGAAGATGCAGAGATAGATGGAGATTGTCATTATTTGGATGAGACCCAAACTCAAAACAAATAGAGCATAAAGTTGAAAGAACTGGCATGAAATATATTGAAGTGGCTTAGTGATAAATGTGTTGAAATGTTGACCTACAACATTGGCATGTGGGTACGGATGCTGAAGTTTAAAGACACAGTTTTCTAGAATTGTTGTAAACTTTAAAATCTAGGCAATCTAAAACTGATAATTAAATATTCTTCAGTTTTGTAATAACAAGTAATAAGTAATTGTAATCATAAGGGTCTTTTCTATGGGAAGTTTATGTTTATATATTGAAAAAGAAAATGCACATGTTACGGTAGAGAGCTGATTTCTTTTATTTTGAAAGATAATTCGGCATTAATGATGGAATATAACTTCAGGCAAATGGCCACGACGTGAGTTTTTCAAAAATGCATCCTGGTAGTCAAATTCTCAACCACTTTTTAAAGCATCTGGCCCCAGTGGCTTCCAGACCATTCTCACGCACTATTTGGAAACAAAAATTTGTCGAGCATGGCTTGGTAGCAGTTCCCGTTGACGGTAACATTCATTCCTTCGTCGTCTTTGAAGAAATACGGCCCATGAACCGCACCAAAACGGGCGAAGCAAACAGTGACCTGTGATTTTCGAAATAAGGTTCAACGATTTGGTATCGCTGCTCAGCTGTCAACCTATTCATCATGAACTGCCAAACCCTATTGAAAAGAGGCCTAAAAAACAGTACCCACAGGGTGAAACCTTGTGTCATCTGTTTGTCCGTACGTATGAAAACCTACATCTTAGAGACCATAATAGCTAGAGCTACCAAATTTGGTGTCAATTCAGAGAAAGTTTGTTTTAGAATTTGAGTTGATAGACTACAAAACGAATTCCAAGCGTAATTTTAGTACAAGACAGATCATTCTTGGTAATACCAATAACTATCAACAACTCCGATGACATCTAATATGGTTGCGATCGAATAATTGACGTAGAAGTTATTTAAGAAATAATTGTCACTGATTCCAAAACTTGAACTATGCAACACAAACTACGCTATAAATAAAATTATGAGCTATATTTAAGAATTCGTTTTGGTAAGGTGTGTGGCGGGTATATCAAAGTCTTATCCAATCGACTGTAGCTTTGGTGCTTGTTAATTATAAATTGTTCAACATAAATAACCTATTTATTTTCTACCTTTTAACGTCCTTACATTTATTAAACTATATATCACACAATTTATTGTATATGTTCTCTACATTTTAACGTGCTTGTTTTCATTAAACTACAAATAAAAATACTACAAAAAACAATGCTTACTCAACTCATAACACATTATCTCCTAAGCAGTCTAGAACTAAAGGATGTTGTTTTAGAATATTCTATATATATGTATGTATATAATCTTTATGCTTTCCTATATCTTTTAACTTTTTTGTATAGAAATTTGCATAATCCTTAAAATGTATGCCATATGATTTATTCTAAATAAGCTACAAATTTAACTTTTGTCAACTTATTACTCCTCTTACATATCATCAACGAAGCAATCTTCAACTTTATACTACAATCACATTAGCCTCTTAAATAAATTCTCTTCTCCAATGTTTCTAAAAACTTTGCTTAAAAGTTGTTGTCAACTTAACTAAACTTGATTTAAACATCAACAAAAGAAAACGTTGAGGAGAGTGAACCAACAAAGAGTTCCCATTTCTATTCAACAAAAAATCAATGAAATGTCGTGAGGTTTCTTTTCTATAAGTTAAGTTAATTTCCTTTCTCCACCCTAACCCAAATGTGACATATTTATTTGTATTTGTACAAAGAGGGAATGTCCTATTTCTCAATTTAAAAATAGATAGAAAAACTTGGTTAACACACACTCCCCGGAAAAAAACTATTAACGAAGGGAAGGGACAAACTCCTGACCCTGGACACGAGTAAAGAGTGTGCAACCCTCGTTCCCTTGCTGGTGTGGGGAGTTTTCTCGATAATGCAGCTTAAGGGAAACAGAGAAACAGTTTGAAAACAAATCTCAAATATTCCCTGACGACAAAGACACGAGCAACTAATTAAAGTACCCACCAGCTTACACCCCTCACCAAGCCAACCTTACTCTACCCCCGCTATTAGCACCCTCTCTATACATTCCATTTTCTGATCCCGAAAATTAAAAGTCATTTGAAGTGAAAGCAAAGCGAAGTAGGAAATGGAAATGGGAAATAAGCAGCTCTCCTTCTCTTTCTTTCTCTCTTCCTCTGTCTGTTTTTGTTTTGCCTATCTTCCTCTCTATTTTTCTCTGTCTCCTAGTAAGTCTTATTGATTCTAGCAGTAGCAAAGCAATTTCAATAAGCAAATTCTTCATTTTGACAGGCTCATTTCCCACAACGTTCATAATTGTCAACTAATGAGTCGAAGGGGGGTTGGGGGCGGCAGGGGCGTGGCTGGGAGCTTCTCCAAATGAAAGAATTTTAATTTTCCAACACTTTTAAAGAAGTTTTTCAAACTGATAAAATAGTTGATGGCGACAGTAGGGAAAAGTTATTACCAAGTGCGGGGCGGAGCAGGGCGGGTTGAACAATTAACTGGCCGCACATTAAATGATAACAACAGTGCATAGTGCCCAGTGGCGTGGGGGAGGGGAAGGCGGCTTCTTCAATAAGTTTCGAACAAAAGACGCTAAACAAAAAAATATATATAGAAGTAACTGCTGAGGCCATTGCAATTTAGGTCAAGCCAAAGGATAATGCGGTTCGCGGTGTAGGCAAACACACACACACACACACAGAGAGACACACGCACACACACACACACACAGACACAGTCACTGAGATAAGAGAAGTACCGCTAAGTCAGAAAACTTTTGTTTGCAGCCCTTGTTTGTTGCATCTTCTGCTTGCTGCAGTTTTCGGTTATTGTGGTTATCCAAGGGGTGGCAGGGGGGAAGGGGTGGCACAGAGTCCAATTAGAATGCACTGTTGCTTCAACTTTCGACTGGCGCGCGCTGCTGCTGCGGCTGTCTTCGTTGTTGTTGCTGTTGTTGTCAGCGTTGTTGTTGCTGTAAAACATAAACTGGCTGTGTTCAGGCCCGCCTACGCAGCGCGCTAAGCTGGACCCGTTGAACAACAACACCAGCAGCAGCAGCAGCTACGACAACCACTCAATGAACACAGAGAGCAGCAACAACAACAACATCAACAAAGACAAGCAGCAACTTGTCCACGGGCCACACATGCTCAGCTTAGTTATTAGCGCTGCCGCTGTCGCTGCATACCGACGCTGTATAATTGTTTAAATGCACAATTAGAGCCGAAACTTACTAGCAAATCGATTTTTTTATATACTACGGCTACTCCATACACAAACACACACACACATAAAGAGAGACCAACACTAGCACACTTGTGCCGCATACGTGCGTACAAACAAGTGAAAAACGCCGACTGCGAGCGCTGCTGCTTGTGCAACGACACACACACACGCACACAACCGTACGAAGAACGAGTACACAGAGTTTTCATTCACATATTTATACACATTATTAATTGAAAACTTACATGCACGATATTTTTCATAAAAAATTCGCACCTTTTTAATTTCTGCACTGTGTGTGCAACGCGACCGCGACGCGTTGTTGTTGCGTTTTGCTATTGCTTTTATGTTAATGGTTTAGTTAACAGAACCATTAACTCAAAATGGCACTGTTATGTGCTCGAAAAGGCACTGTTAACTCTTGCGAACCAGGGCTGGCGAACAAAGCAGCTGCTGCTAATGCTACGGCTGTTGGTCAAGTGTAAATTGTTTAAACAAATCGAAGTTGCGGCAAATTTATTTAACTTTATGTATGTAATTAATTGAAAATTAATTGCTCAACTTGTTGGGTAGCCCTTGCGATTACTTACTCGATGCGTGCGGCTTTTTTTTGACACTCTGCTCGATTTTGGTTTTGATTTGATTTTGCTGCCCGTGTTGAACTTTTGTTTTGTTTATAACTTTTGAGGCACTTGAGCTGCGCGGTACTTCAGTTCTTAATTCTGTTTTTTGCTATTGTTTACACCACAATAAGCCCACTATTTATTAGTGCCGCTTGCGTGTAAATTACACTCTTTAATCCACTTTGTTTTCATTGGTGACAAAATCGATTTTTTTTGCTTTTTGATTTGCAGCTCGAAACACAAAAGTAAATTTTTGATTTTAAATACACATTTTAATTAAAGCATTTTCTGGCTTAGAATGCAGCCCAATGCGGCAACAAAATATTTAATTAAACTCCCATTGTTTTAGATTTTTCGGTTTAAAGGTTTTACGGTAGAAACACGCTTAGTTTTTTATTATTTTACAAAACGAAATTCGCATTCGGAGCAGACACGAGGAAGCGCACGCTGTCAACTGAACTAAATTCCTTCATAAAGGATATGGATGGCGCTACCCCCGAATGTGGCAACCAAAAAAGAATCTGCAACTGAGGGTTGTGTATCTCTCCGCCGGAACGGCGCATGCGCCGCACACACACACAGAGAGAGACCTGAGGAAGCATTCAAATTGTGCCCGCCTAATAGCTAAAGAGTTGTGTCGCCTCCTCCGTCGACGGAGCTGGATTTGTGGTGGACCGAGCCGACTCGTCGGGTGTCTGCTTCATGATGTGATTGTAGATGCTGTCTATGGTGGCAGGTTCCTCTTCTGGTGCAGCGCTTGCCAAGGTTTTCTGCTGCTGCGCCGCCTTGGGCTTCCTGCCAAAGGCAAAGCAACCGCTCTGCTTGGTGGCCACCGGTGACAGATTGTCCTTGTTCTTTGTACTGCAAATGGGATAGGGGAGAATGATATTAACGTCCTCGCTTCAACATGCTGCACTTACAATGCCTTCAACGCCTCCAGCTTGGGTATATTACGATTGTAGCTCTTGCCACCGCCTGCTGCTTCCTGAGCTGCCAGCTCCTCTGGATGCGATTTCTTTTTGTGCGTGCGACAATTGGAACCATTGGCAAAGGTGCGTTCACAGAAGTCACAGGAGTAGGGCTTGAGTCCGGTGTGCAGGATGAGATGATTCTTGAGCGCCTTGGCACGCTTAAATTCCCTGCCACAATAGTCGCACTTGTGCTGCATTTGATCTGTGTGCACCAGACGATGCCGGTTGAGTGTGGGACGCGAGTTCAGCTGCATGCCACACTCCGGACAGATGTACTTGTGCGGATCGTGCGTCTCCTTGTGATGCTTCAGCCGACTGTCGCTCTTGAAACACTTTTTGCACACGTCGCACTCGTAGGGCGCGTAGTCTGTGTGGGTGAGCAGATGCTCCTTGAGCGCGTTCATCGAATGCACCGCAACGCCGCATTGCTCACAGATCACTGGACGCGGCCGCTCCTCCTGATGCATGTAACGTGCATGTGACTGTGCCGAGGCGGATGTGGTGAACTTCTTGCCGCAGCTGGTGCAGGGATATAGTTTTCGCTTGGGCATGGGCAGATGCTGCTGCATGTGACGCTGTAGTTGGTAGCGCGAGCGGAACATCTTGTCGCACTGCTCGCAGGACAGCCTGACCTTGAGTTTCCCGTGCTCCTTCCGCATGTGCCGCTGTAACGTTTGTGCCAAGTCGTAAGCTCGCGGGCATTCGCTGCACTGATACTCCTTGGCACGCGACGCTGGATCTTTAAGCTTGCCTGGCTTGGGACTGGTTTCACTGCTGGAGGCATTACTATAAGCGTCGCACAGGTTGAGCAGCAGCTCGGTTCCAGCATCTTCGAATTCCTGATGCGCCTCCTCTGGTTCCTCGGCTTCCTCGTGCTGTACCGTATCCTGTCCCTGTTCTTCATCCTCCGGCGATTTGTCATCTGCTTTGCTCGACTCCTCGTTCTTCAAGCACGGCGTGAGCGGATTTTCCAACTCCAACGTCGTTTCCTCCTCTTCGAGTTCACTGAGCTTGGGCTTCTCCTCTACATAATGCACTTCGGTTAGCGTCTCCGGCTCTGGCTCGGTTTCCCCCTCCTCTTCCTCCAGTAGACCAAATTTAGAGCGCAGCTCCTGCACATTGATGGACTCCTTGGGAGAGCTCTGCAAGATGCAGTAAAGCTTTTGCACGCGTGTGATACGCTCCGAGAAATTCACCAATGATGTGACCAGCGTGAGGCACTCACTGCATATCATCTCTGGCAGCTCTTCGCCGCGCGTTATCTGCAAGGAATAAATGTTTATGTTCTGCCCTGCACAAACTGTTGCACTCACATTAACCCAGAAATATTTTCCTATGGCTGTGGCCAAGGCGAGGTCATTGACTGCTCCACCATTGGCATCCCCCTCACGTTCTGCTGACGTAGTATGTTCATTCTTCAGGAATACATTTATATTGCCCTGTAGGTCATCTTTGGCACAAAGGCGACACCAAAGACGCCAATTACTTAAGCTGGAGCTCACGCTCGAAATTGCAATCTCATCGTTTTCCGTTTCAGTCAGCGTTGCCATTGCGTTGTTTAGTTGACCATTTTTATATGAATTGATTTCAACTTTAGAACATATTTAACTTATTGGCAATAATAGAAAAATTTCAATATGCCAACGAAAAACAATTATTATGATTGCAGAAACAGCTGTTCAGGCTGCAACGAATATCGATAGATGAGAAGTATCATATGAGTGAGAGAGAGTGTTAACATTCATCGCTATGTTGTTTACATATCGGCGTGCTGCTATTGGCTGCAAATTATATCGATATATTAAAAGTATCATATGGGTAAGCGATAATTGTTTTCAATGTTATCATCGATATGTTGTTTACATATTGTTTTTGTGCCGCTGGCTAAGGGGAGTATTCGCTAAATAAATATAATTGTATTTTTATATAATTTAACTTGTATAAAGGAACACTTAATGTATAAAGCTTTTTTTTTTTAACTAAAATGGCACCAGGTTAGTTGTAGAAACGCATCTGCGTTCAAAGTTGTATAATCTTTACTGCTTCTATTGACGCCACCACTTTGTACAGGGTACTTTTGTGACAACTACTGCCTTCATGTCTTGCCATTGTTATTGTGATGCCAGTTGTGAAATTGTTGACAGTGACAATTCGTTTCGGGGAAAACTGCAATAATGTTTGAGGCGCGTCTAGGCAGCACAACGCTGCTAAAGAAGATTATAGATGCATTAAAGGAAATCATAAACCAAAGCACATTGGACTGCAGCGATGGTGGCATCCAGGTATGTATCCCTACATCGACAGGATTCCCTTATCAATTTGCATATAACAGTTGCAGTCGATGGACAATTCGCACGTTTCGCTGGTGGCTTTGTCTCTGCAGCATGACTACTTTGAGAAATATCGTTGCGATCGCAATGTCTCTCTAGGATTGGACCTGAAATCGCTTGCTAAAGTGCTGAAATGCGCCAGCGGAGATGATGCAGTTACCATTAGTGCCGCAGACAAACCTGACAAGGTGCAGTTAAGCTTCGAATCGCTGAACAAAGAACGCACCGCCGACTATGAGCTGCGTCTACTTAATCTAGAACAGGAACACTTGGGCATTCCCGAAACAGACTACGCCTGCGTGGTGCATATGCCTTCTACAGAATTCGCACGCATTTGCCGTGATCTCTCGGCGTTCAGTGAATCCGTTGTAATTGACTGCAACAAGGATGGCATCAAGTTCTCAGCCAATGGTGAAATGGGATCCGTCAACATAAAACTAAGCGAAACGGCCAAAGGAGATGTCAGCCTGCAGGTGGAGGAGCCTGTCACACTCACATTTGCTGGACGTTATCTGACCACCTTCACGCGTGCCACGCCCCTTGCAGAGAAAGTTAAAATCGGTATGGCAGCTGATGTGCCGCTCCTGGTAGAGTATCCAATTGAGGACTACGGCTACATACGATATTACCTGGCCCCCAAAGTGGATGAAGCAGATTAGAAAGTACAAATTTCAATATTCAGTGCAATTCATAATTATTAGTCTTAACTCTGTGCAATTTTTCGTATATGTCTATAATCAAATACAAAAATATTTTATGTATTAAATATATATATCAAAATAAATTGACTTTAAAACTCATATTCAAAACATCGGTTTCTAACGATTAGCGTATGAACATCTCTAGCTCGATAACCTCAAAGTCAGCTGATATTTTGTGGCGGTTGTCGATAACACTTGGTAGTGTGACATTTGGCCGTGTCAGCTGTTTGACTTTATTTGGTAGCCGTTCAGGCGCAAAATTTTAATCAATACATTAGATAATAAGCTAAATTAAAAATGATTAAATACTTTAGATTTCCAGTGCTGTCATCAGCACGAAACTTTATTCGAAAATATAGTGAAAATGTGAGGGGTGGGAACAAAACTACAAAGCTTCCTACTGGTCCACAAGTCGATGTCAAGTATGCCCTGGAGGGATGGGATGAAAAGATGAAGAAAGCGGGTGTCGAGGACAGGCAGTTCAACCTCAAGTGCATTGTGTCGCATGTGCTGAATCGAAAGTTCGTAAGTATACGTGAATACAATGTTATTTTAATAGATACTTATTAATTTTCACATACTCTCCTGACAGAACGAAGTGTCAGATGACTTTGCACACCTCAGATTCTCATCGGAACAGTTCAAGGATTTTCAGCGCTTCTGTGAGGCTCGTTGCGCCCGTATGCCCTTGCAACACATTATTGGCGAATGGGATTTCATGGATATTACATTGAAAACGGCACCTACTGTCTTCATACCACGCCCTGAAACGGAAGAGTTTGTGCGTCTGGTAATTGAAAAATGTAAAGAGTACGAGATTGAGTCTATCCTTGAGGTAGGCTGCGGATCGGGTGCCATGTCGTTATCCATGCTGAAGGCTTTACCTAATATAAAAGCCACCGCCATTGATCGCAGTAAGGCGGCAACCAAATTGGCCCACGAGAATGCTAAAATGTTGGGGCTAAATGAGCGTTTTAAGGTTTACAATCACACCATGGAGGCGGACAAGTATGTGCCTGAGGAATTAAGCAACGAATTCTACGATGTGATAATATCAAATCCCCCCTACGTGAAGACTGACGAGTTTCAGTATCTGCATCCCGAGGTTGTGGTGTAAGTATGGCTGCAAATCACATCAAAATTGATACTAATCTCTTCTTTCGTTCTTCTCCTAGTTACGAAAATCTCAATGCATTGGATGGTGGCCCTGATGGGCTACGCGTGGCTCGCCTCGTTTTCGAGCTGGCCTGTGAACGTCTGCATCCTGGTGGCAAACTGTGGCTGGAACTAGGAAATGATCATCCGCCAATGGTCAAGACCATTATGGATCAGAAGTATCAAGGACGCCTGAACTTCGTGGACAGCTATGAAGATCAGTATGGCCGCGAGCGCTTCGTGGAGCTGGAGAAGGTTTAATAACTCAGTAATTAGCTCGATTTGGACATGATTAATGCAACTAGAATTAAATAGCATTTGCATTTAGCTGTGATTTTACCCAAATAACAAACGGGCACACATACGATATGTATGTGTATTTAAATGCCTGAGAGGCTTGACTATATCCATACATAAATACTAGATGTATTTTCTAATTTACTATATCATTTGCCAATTGCATTGTCACAATTACAACTAGAATGTATTAATGCACTTAATTTTATTGGTATCCATAATTCATGATTATAAGCTACCAAATAAACTCGATACTATATCAATGACAACAACAACAACAGTTGCAATTAAATCTAATCTTTATGCTTGGAAGTTGTGCGCTGCACAGTGGCACGAGAGTGGGCGAAAATGTGAAGCAATGCACATATATTAATTTATGGCAACCCATGGCCTTGTTTCGTCAAATATGCGAGAGAAATAAATAATAATGTGAAAAATTGTGTGGGCTATAATTAATTTAAACGTCAATTTTGTTTTCTTGTATAATATAATATTATTTTTTCTTGGACGATCATCATCACAACATATTGGATTGTACTGCTGCTTAGCTCAATACTCATTTTCATTCCAAGCTGTACATGATTATACATAGGTCATCATCATATTCTTTGTGCTAATCCAACGTTCTATATGCAGTTTTTTTATTTTATTAAAAATCTACAAGATATAATTCATAGGAATCTGATTTTAAATATTCTTTATATCATGAATGATGCAAAAATATCTATCTCTGATATCTAAAATTTTTTTTTAAAATTTGCAATACAAAAACTTAAATAAGACCAATATATGAAGAATATTTATGAAATTAAATATCAAATGAATACCAAAAAACTTTATATAAAAAATATATATATAATCATATATATCGTATTAATTTGCTAATTTTGAATGATTTTAAAAATGTGATAAGGTTAAAATTCTTAAAACCTTAATTTTTATTATATATAATTTTAGATAATATTTAGATGTACTTAGTTTATGTATAAATTTAAAATTTGAAAAATGTTCTTAAGAATACCCTTTTTTTTTACAACAATAACAGTTTATATATAAATATATTTAAAGTTGTACCTGATCCTAGAATTTTTACCTTGAATCAAAATAACAAACTATATTCTTAAAATTTCATTGTGCTTTATTTAGTTTACACTTATATGTATAAATATGTTTATTTCAAATTTTAAAAAGATTTCTATAAAGAATTACAATAATTTCATAAACAAAGCAAGTTATAATTAAGTATCCTATTCCTTAAAATAAATAATGAATAACCTTTAAAAATTAATGTGTATTGTTTATTTTATAAACTTCATAATCTTTACACTATAGAATGCACCTATCGTTTATTTTACTGCCAGTTGCCCCACAGTGCAGTTGCTGCATGCAGCTTATTTCGATGTGCGCTCTTTTTTACAATTTTACCGTTATCAATCGGAGCAGCTGCTGGTCGGCACTGAAATATTAGAGAGTCATTAACAAGATGCCCCATTCAATGTGCCGCACAGTGTCATCTTTGGTACAACACTCTTTTTGCTCAACAAAGACGATGCTGGGCGAGGCAGAGCAATGGAGAGGGGTGTGTAGGATTGGAGAGGGGGTGAAGAGATAGACAGAGAAGGCAGCGGAATGTGCGCACATGTTGAGCGCAGTGCAGTAGCCTGGGCACACTTGTCGCTCATTAATAAAAGTTTGCCAAGCAGCTGCACACACTCAAACCCACACACACTCACACTTACACACACACACGAGCACGCAGACTCACGCACACACACAGACTCACACACACACACATACACACGAAATCCATTATTTTTCGCAGGTATAGAGACATTGACCAGCAGCAACAGCGACTGCGACGCTGCAGCATCAAGTCGCAGCCGAAGCTGAAGCCGAAGCCGAAGCCGAAGCCACCCACGCTGCGCTGGCGTCGCTGCTCTGCTCAACTGTAAACATTCCAGTGAGCGCAGCTTTCACTCAACTCTGAGTCCCAGCATACACAACAGATGCAAAGAGAGAGACAGAGAGAGAGAGAGATTGAGAAAGAGAGGGAAGGTGTAAGAGAGAGAGACACAGTGTGAGAGCGAGTCTGAGTGAGTTTCTCTAGGCATCTTCGGGCTGGAAGCTTTGCGAGTCGAGGCCCGTTTGCCTGTGTGGTTCTGCTGCTGCTGCCTCTGCTGCTGCTGCTGCTACGACTGATGCTGCTGCTGCTGCTGGCTCTGCTCCGGTCCATGGTCGTGTGAAAAGCTGCGTTGAGCGCATTAAGTCGTTAGGGTACAACCAGACAGGACGCACAATTTTCCGCAGCTGCCGCGTTTTGCCTAGCTGGCGTTCGTCAAGCGTCTCAAACAGCGCCCAACAGTTTGTGCAGCAAACCAACAAAGAAAAAGAGAAAGGAACAGCAAATCAGCAAACTAGTAAATACAAAATTGATAACAACAAAAACCCGCAAATTCTCAATTAAATCAAAATATTAAACAAGCAAATGAAGAAAAACAATTCGGTGCAGAGAAAACGCGTTTGAGAATTGATAAAAATACGTGCTCCCCCTCAGCCCCGCGCCCGAGTCAAGCCACGCGTCGGAGTCGACAACAACAATAAACTTCTCTATTGCCTTTTTGGCGTCTCCCGCGCGCGCTCACGTGTGTGTGTGCGTCGGTGTATGCGTGAGTGTGCGTGCGTGTCTGCGTTTGTATACCGTACCCAGTGTGTGCCAGTTTGCGTGTGTGTGTGACCAAAACTTCAGCTCAAGTGTGTTCACAAAAATAAATCAACAACAAAAACAACTGGAAAAAACGACAAATTTCCAACAATTTGTAGGAAAACCAATTAAAATGTATTCTTAACAATTAAAAGGTAAACAACAACTGCAGAAAAAAGCAGAAAAAAAACAAATAAACTCACTCTGCCATCTCAATTGACTCTCGACGTGTTGGGGCTGCTGCTACTGCTGCTGCAGTTGGGGTTTCTGCGGTTTGGCCACAGCAGGCTTTGGTGCAACAGCTTAAAAGTATGCTATGATTTTTTTTGCACTCCTGCATATAAATTGTTGCGCCTTTCTTGCGAGGAAAGTCAACAGAGACGATGGGACAGGAACATTGACATCGTGTGTGGCATTTTTTCAATAATTGACCTGTTGTCCATTTTAATTTGTATTTTACGAGCTTGAAGAGGGTGCCATGAGTTTTCAATGGAAGTGTAGAGAAAATTAGCTGGCATATTAATTTGAATTTGTCTTGTTTTTTGTCATATTTTACCAATTTTAAAAATTGAAAAACTAATTGCAAAGTGCTTGAAAATTGAAAAATAAAAAAAGCATATAAAAAAATGTATAGTAAAAATTAGTGAGTTTAAATCAAGTTAGCATATAATTTGCTTGGCAAACAAAATTGATTGAAATTATCAGTTATTTTTTTATATAAATCTGGCAGATTCTCCTCCCATTTTGTTTGTGGCTTGCAGAATATTTGAGCCAATTGTGGTAAGCTTAAATTCACTTGTTGTTTATCCAGTGCTGAATTTAGTTATTCAATTGATTGTTTTGGAAGGCAGCAAAGGATGTTTTTATTGGATTTGTGAAGAATGTTTTAGGCTCTGGTTGAGCAGTTGATGAATTTATGTTTGTTACATTTCTGCTGATTTATATTAGAATAATATGCAAAAATTTGATGTATAAATCTTGGAAATAAACAAATTATATTTATTACCATAATATTAATAAATTGGAATGTTTAAATAGAGTGAAACATTAACAGAAAAAAACAAATATATTTCTTTGCATAAACTCTGTCAACATTCTCATCGTTCTTCGTGCTTGTGCAAATTTAATTGATTAATTATTATTTGTATTTGTTTTATTTAATTGCAATTAACGACTGCATTAACTCCGAATGCTGTTGATTCTTCTGAGCTCATAACTGTTGAGCGTGTCTGTGTTCACACGAAAATATTTCATTCATTTCCGTCTTTTCTGGCGTGAGTGTTTCCTTTTGCTGTCGACGCTGCGTATACGCAACGCAATATTTGCAGCTTTTAGGTTTATGCGTCTGCAGTTGCACATTAAATTAAATGCTGAGTGATAGCTAAATGATATTGTTTCATTCCCAATCTCCCCTTCGTTCCTTCTACAGCGCGTAATGCGTAACTTGAATTCCTTTACAAATTCCATTTGTTTCATCCGGCGACGGCGGCAATAATTAAAATTTAATTATACACAACTTTAAATTGCAATTTCATTGTGTCGAGATGTCAGTGTTCGCAAATAAATTGCACTTTTGTGGCTCCGAGCAGGGTAGGGGGCGTGGCAACAGCGTCTCTAAAGAGCCTGTCGAATAGTTGAAAGAGTTTTTTTGTGCTGGGCTTGGGTTGCCCGTTTCCGGGTCCACATGCAATTAACTTTTGCACTGCAATCAATCAGTTTTGTGGCTGATGTGAGAAAGTTTTCTATATGTGTGTATTTGCCATGCCCACATGTCTAGAAGGCGCCCACACTTGAGCGCCACCTTATCATTCAATTTGGACCAAAAATTGTTGAAGAAAACTTTTTGCGCCAACTAACGATTGGCCAAGGCGTGTCCAAGTGGGCGGCAGTGTGAGTGTAAGAGGTCTATGTGTGTGTGTGTGAGTGTGTATGGGTGTCTTGTTGAGTGGCAAGTTGTGTACACACGCAGTTGTTTCATCAATCATTTTCCCTGACAACGCCTTGAGAGCGGAGAGAGAGAGGGGGGAGGGGCATATAAAATGATTATTGTCATTCAATTGGTTTATTTAGTTTCAAAACTATTATGATCGTCAGGTTGTGTGACACTAAGTGCGGCTCAATGAAATTCACTAACTCAATTTGTGAGCCTTGGCAACAGCTCTTTGAACCCGAATCAACGCTGCGACTGAGTTCAAAACTCAATTAAACAGTTGGATTCGGTGAAGGTTTCAATTTATTAAATTTCAACACTTTTTAAAAAGATTTTTACGGATTTTTTTGAAGACCTTCAAACAATCGATATGTGCTGAAAAGTGACTCTAGTAATCAATTCGTATTCCCTGAACTCGAACATATTCTTTAGCTTCTGTGCTTCCCACTCAATAACAACAGATTCTGGGAAAATACCTCAAGCTATGCGCTTGAATTTTCGCATGAAAAAGCACTTTACATGGGAGCATTGTCGGCATATTCCCTTTAAACATATCAAGCATATCACAATCAAAGGTCATTAGGGTCAAAATAATTTGAGTTATTATGGTGAAATTTTCAAGCATTTTTTAAAATGCTTAATGTTTGAAATATAGATTGTAAGGAGAGAGTGAGGGAGATCTCTCTCTCTCAATAATAATATTCTTTGCTTGGAACATCTAAAATAATTTTTAAGAGATTTCTTAACCATTTTTAAAGTTTTAATAACAAATTCTTTTTTTTCATATTATTAACAATAAATTATTTTTCAATTAAAATTAATCATATAATAAATATAAAGTTTTATTGTTTTATCCTTTGAAGAGAATTTAATGCAACGCTGGAAAGCGTGCTACACTTTTCAAATTGATTACTTCTGCACAACAACATAATTTCCTTTGCGCTCCTTAAAAGAATTTAATGCTGCTCTAAAAAGCACGCTACAATTAAATTAATAACGAATCTCCTCAAGAAATATTTCATTTAAAGTATCGAAGTAATAAAACGGGAATCTTTAAACAGTTTCAGTTTTTATTGATTGTCCAATAGAAAATCATTTCACTCCAGCACAATTGATTGTTTTTCCTTCGCCCCATGCAGCTGTGTGCAGCAGCAGTTTTCCATCAGGGCAATTTCCCCCCATTTCCTTCCCCCTCCTATAACTTCAATTTGCGCTTTTCCTTGCGGGTATTTTTTTCCACTCCGTGCCATCTTTGTCTAGTATCTTCTTCGACTACTTCTTGTCGCTGTCATCTATCAGTGTCCAGTTCAGAAGCGTTCACCTGCTACCGAAACAAATAATAACAGACACACACACACACACACACACACACACATGTGCACAGTCTGTAGACCTGCCCCAGTTGTCATTCTGCTTAACCTATCTTCATTAAAATCAGCCCGGTCCGAAGTTATTACCAACATTGCTCACTGGGCTGCTGCTGCTGCTGCCTATTGTTGTTGTTGTTGTCCTGCCTGGCTGATAAGCGACAGTGTAGACATCATAAAAACTTTTATATATACACACACACACATAGACAGAGTCGAACATGGACGTATTTGTATGTGTATCTAACGTAGCTAAATGCTAAAACACAAATTGAAAGCACAAAACACACCAATACACATGAAGTCGTCTAAATTGCTCCACTTTATATACATAGAAATGGTGCGTACGTGTCTGTGTGTGTGTGTGCGTCTGGGAGAGAGTTGCACACCCGCACCCCAGCGAAAAAGCGCCCCTCACATTGCCGCGTTCTTCATTCGTTCCTGTATCCAAAACACTTAAACATAAACACGTTGTCTGTGCCCGACTCGCTCTGTTTCTGTGTGTGTGTGTGTGTATTGCTGTTCGTCCTGTTCGTCCTTTTTCTTGCGTCTACGCACAATATGTTTCGTCTTTAACCCAGCCAAAAAAAAAAAAGCTTCGCCCGGCTATCGTCTTCAGCTTCGACTTCAGCTCCATCCAGCCAGCCTCGTCGCGCTGTGTGGAAGTTTTAATGTGATTTCTCGTATTAATTTCGACATCGTCATCCTTCGGTTTGCCTGCTTCTTTTCTTTTGCCTTTACCGTCTTTGCTTTTGCCATTTTCTATTTTTCTTTACGCACTTTTATTGCGCTGCTTGCCTGTGCGTTTTCGTCTCTATTTGATTTCAACAACGTTGCCTCCTCACAATTTCTGTTGAGCTCGGCGAATTTTGCTTCAACCACCGCCGGTTACTCCGCTGCCCCCCTCTCTCTACTCTCTACCCTCTCTTCATTTCCCTCTCTCTCTCTCCGTTTAACCTTTTAGCCTCACCCTTCTGTCGCTCAAGTTGTTTATGTTCCTCTCATATGAAACGCGACTTTGTTGCACTAAACGCAACTTGGCGATTTACAACATTTTGGTTGCCCACAAAGTGAAGAGAGCTAGGGAGGGAGGGAAGGAAGACAAGATGGAGTAGCAGTGGCATTATCTGACACACACACACAGACAGACACACAACTGAAGACAGACAGTCATCCAGTTAGTTTGTTACCTTTGCTCTATCAAAGTCTCCCAGCAGCCTGCAGAAATGTAGCTCAATCCTCAAGGGAGACAGTTCCCGAGTGGGCGTGCGAGTGCGAGTGAGAGACACAGAAAGAGAGAGACAGCTAGCTCAGTCTTGGCTGCAACTTGAATATGCTCTCACAAAGGAGTTCTTAGCCACAAAAGGATGCCTTTGTTGGGTTTCCCATTGCAGCAGATGAAAAAGAAGCCCAGCACTTGAATTGAACAACTTTACAGTACTTGCGGTCTTTACATAAACCTGAGTATATATGCTTATATACAAATATATATATATATGTTAAATCTTAAGTATTTTTAAATGGCTGCTGCAGGTAATTTTTGTAAATGTTCAAGTTAAAAAGCGCAGGTAGAAGTTTTAGTTGATGCTCACAAAGTATCAAAAATAGTTGCCTACTCTTAGGCTGGCGCAGCAAAACCTGAAGTGTGCTCTGCAGTGTTGGGTAACGTCGTTAGGGCTTAGTTGATATTTGCTTTCAAAATCTTTCAAAGCTTTGAAAAACTGCAACAAACTCTTTCCCTCTCTCTCTCTCTCTCTCTTCACAACGTGCCACAATCAGACGCAGCGTGTGGCACGCAAATAGCGCAACAACGCAGCTTACACAGCTTGCAACATGTGGCACGCTCGCCACACTCTGCCTGCCTAAGCTGGCATCCATCATTGTTGCCACGACTCCTGATGCTCGACTCCTGGCGCAGGACACGTAGCCCGGCTGCCTTCTCCCTGCAGTCTCCTCCACTTTTTCCCCTTTTTTTTATTACTGTTTCCACGTTTGATATTGCGTAGAAAAAGTTTTTAATTGCTCATTATGTTTGATTAGGGTTGCAGCAGTAGCAGCACTGAAGTGCCACACACTGTTGCACGCTTAGTGAGCACATTTTCAGTCGCAGATCAAAGCAGAAGCAAACAAGTTGCAAGTGTCTCTAGGCCCAATGTGTCTGTGTGTGTGTGTGTGGGAATTGGAGCACAGCAATACTAAAACACTTAGGGTTAATTGCTTGAAATAACATTTCGTGTAATATTCAAATACATTTCTTGTACATAAACATATCGCCAAAGCTTCGTGAGGCGGGAAAAGCAACAGCAAAAAAACGAAAAGAAAAAAGGTACACAGTGCCTGCCAGTCGTGTCTGTCCGTCTGTCTGGCTTGCAACAATTGGCAGTCTCGCGTCGTCGTCGTCGTCGTCCTTTGTCGTGCTGTCGCTTCGCTCTTCCAAGTGTAAACAGTTCGCTCGGTCTGAGCGCAGGCGGCCTTCCAACGCGCTCGACATTCTTTTCTCACTCAAAAACAGCCAGAAAGAAATAGAGAAAATAACAACAACAACATCGAGCTCGGCTCGAAATTGCACTCAAATTTTCCATCAATGGACAGTGAGTTCTCTGAACTGATAACAGGCAGCGAAGCACATACACACACATACACATGCATACATACACACACACAAGAATATGGAGCTGTTTAAAAAAACTGTCTAAATCAGGATGCGAGCGAACAGCATCAACAACAACATGAACAAGCAAAAGGCAGTGATAACATGAGTTCTAGCTGAGACAGTTGACAGCATTAAGACACCCTCTCCCCGCATTAACTATGCAATTAGATTAGTTAATATATGTTTAATAATCGATTACAATTTAAAAGCGCATTAAAAGGTTAGAAAAGTGTTAAAAACTTAAGCACAAATACCAGTAAATAACCCTTAATCAGTTAAAAACCTATAAAATACAAACTAGATAATCTCCGCCAACTTAAGCTCAGCTAACCCTCTTCCTGCGCAGCTCTATAGGGTATCAATATGCGTAACAGCGCGGAAAACGTTTGATAACGCCGTGCACATAAAAGTATGCTACACAAAAGCAGCCGCCTCCAATTCTTGCACAGTTTTTGTCTGTCACTGTGTGTTTGTGTGTGTGTGTGTGTAGTGCATAAGCAAAGGCAAAGGCGGAAATAAAAAGGGCAGCGAGCAGACAAGACAATGAAATTGTCATAAATAACAACGCACTCTCAGCCAGCAGCAACAACACGAGAACAACAACAACAACAATAACAAAGGCAACAATGTCCAACCAGCCGAGTTATTTCTTTTGCTTTTCGTGTATTTTTCCCTCCTGCTGCTTATTTCTCGTATTTTTTGCTTTTCTTTTTGTTGGTCAGTAACTCAACTCTTTCTTTTTTTTCTTTGTGTCATTTTTTTATGCCCCAAAGGGTATTTAGAATGAGAGGGTATATTAGGTTTGTGTGCATGCCGTAGTAGATAACGATATTACAGCGTGACCCTTGAGTGGATTTCAGGTTGATAGCGTTGACATTATGGTTATTATAGCTGAGCTTGTTTTTCGGCAGTATCTGATTGGATTGTTGTCGATCGATTTAGAGTTAAGTTAGCGATAGTTGTTGCTACTCAAGGGAGGGGAGTGAGCTAGTTATATACTGTATGCAGGTGTAGCTAGCTTAACTCTTTGTCTGTTATATATTTAACGATTCGTATTTCACGATTTGTAATTCACGATAAGTCATTGCTCTAAAATATTATTTAATAAAGTTTTCCTTTAACTTTAAAATACTGATAAATTAATTTTACAACATTTTTATTACTATTCGTAATTTTACTATCGATACTTATCGATAATAACGAGCTTAACTTATATTAACTTCTGATTTATTTAATGTTTGTGTTGCTTTCTTAATATTCCCAATTACAGAATTCAATAATTACTTTAAAGGGCCAACAAATCGCATTGCCTGTCATTGCTAGTCAATACTATCGAAAGTTAATGGTAATATGCAAATTCAAGTATAACTATAGCAGCTTCAGTTTCTTTTTGATTGTCTTCTTTACATTATCAACTACAAACAAACTTAACAGTTGCCCAAAATTTCTACATTAAAATATTCGTTAATCGGTCTATTAATATCGATAGTATGCAGGCTCTGGCTACATCATGGTTTTACAATTGACTTCACTATTCTCATGTTAAGAACAATAAATCTCTCCTAATACCTTACACTCTCCTAACTTATCCCTAAATTACAAACTTAAGCCACATTAATCGCTGTTTGAATTGACTTCTTTCGACTACTGCCAACTATTGCCTCAACTATTCCACTGTCAGGGTATGCTCTCTTCTGCTATTACCTCTTGCACTCTTCTAACTTGATAACTACTTTTTGCTATCCTTTATTTTTTTGGTCGTTTCCCACTCATAACGGAAATTTCAATGGCTGCTGCTTAAAGTGACTTTTGTTCAACTTTGCGCTCTGCTATCCAAACACCGAGTACTCGCAGTTATCAGTGCTATCCCTTTCCTCTCTCTCTCTCTCTCTCTCTTCCTCTCTTTCTCTCCCTTTCAGCATGTGAATAGAAAGACGAAGGATCGAGTTTAGGTGGGGGGCACATTAAACTAATGTTTAGTTGCTTTCGTTACAGTTTTTGAGTGTCGACCCTCGAAACTTTGTCAGTAAATCGTGGCACGTGATGGGCATGAGCTTGGGCGTGACAAGGCAAATTGCTTTCTGTATTGAATTGAATTTTATGGCCTGTGACAGTTAGTGAGTGTCGCAATTGTGAATGTTTTCAGTGATTTTACTTCTTTGTTTTGTTATTTTTTTAAGCAGTTTTCCTAGCGCTTGCTTGAACTTGAATTGAGTTGGAGTAAAAGTTAAGCAAGTGGATTTTAATCTGCTTTGATCGAAATCCATTGAAAATGACTCTTGTTTCTAGCATTGCACAGAGTATTCCTCTGTTAACATATCCTTTTCGTTTGTCTCGCTTGTCTCACTGATGTTTATCAGTCAGTTTAATTGCTCTTCAGTTTCGCAATTTCGCCCTTTTGTGCGGTAATGCACACGAAACAATGGACAATTGGCAGCTGGAGATAGGTATTTATTCGCACTATGTGGATAACCGTGTGCAGTAATGCTGCAAATTGCGTGCAACAGCAACAGCAGCAGCAGCTTCATTTGTGGCGAAACTCTTTTGTTCATCAGCAAATTGACTGAGAAGTCAATTGAGGCAACAAATATGATCAGATTACAAGCGGAGGATAATTAAGATGAGGTTAAGCAGACGGGGGTTTTTGTGGGCGTTGTGTGTGGCTTGGCAGCATTAGCTGGGCTCAGTATAAGGCTCTCAATTAATGCACATCAGCTGTTGCTATTTGATATATACAATATAATTGTAGCAAATATTTATTGTTAATAAATTCAATCGGAAACAGCAGCCAGACACGTATTAATAAACAGCTGCCAGACATCGAATAAAAATCATGGCATACTTTTAAGCATAGTTGTTATGGCCAAAGCGAACATTAATGCCTTTCATAATTACGCATATTTAAGCCAATTTAAGCTTGCTTTTAACAAAATTAATAAATTAAATTAAATATATATGTATTTTTATATTTTAAGTATTTCTTTTGTTTTGAATTCATACTTTTACTACTTAACAACACTGTGCAGAAAATGTAATTCGTTACAGATTCCTGTTAACTAAAAATCTCCTTAACAGCATGCCGTCTGCAGCTACATTTAAATCATTGCATAGTTTTACGCGCATCATATTATTCATATAAAAGGGTAATGAACCGATATGTAACTAAATGCCATAACTGTACATAATTATTAACCGCCATTAAACGCATTTAAATCATCTATATCATTAATTAAATTATACAATCACCTCATCGACAAAATTGTCTCGATTGACACCTATTTTCTACACTGACACTATTCGACTTTCATTGCATTATATTTGATTATTTTTTGTCAATTAAAAATCGTTACATAGTGTATTAAAAAAGATGTTATATAAAAAAACCAGTAAATACTCATACAAATGTCTTTCTCTCCTTTAATTATTCTCTCTCTCTTTTTTATAATGCCGCACACACAGCTAAAATGCAATTCTGCAAACAATTTAAATAAGGTTTTTTATAAATATCGAAACGAATCGAATGAGCACTCAAACAAACGTAAATGCGATATGCAAATATTTAAATACGTATACATACACAACATCATATAAAAATGCAACAATAATGATAATAAATTAAAAGCGAAATCGAAAGATCGAAAGTAACAAAAACAAATACCAATAAAGAAAAGAGCCCAAACAATAACAAAGTGTTCATAATTATAAAAGCAAATGTAGTTAATCGCAAAAGTAAATATGTTAAATACGCATTGTCAGCTTAAATTGCATCTATATCTTTGCATCCCTGTCTCTGCATCTGCATCTCTCTCTGTATTCGCTAAATAATAAGAAATATAAACAAGAAATTATCAAAAATATAAAATGCGAACTCAATTTCGCTTCAACCCAATAATAACAAAAAAACCAAATCGCTCCAATCAATCAGCCAACCAAGCAGCCAATCAAGCGCCCAATCATCAATTGCAACTGCCATTCAGTCATTCAACCAAAACAACAACAGCAACAGCTGCACACAAAACAAGCAATGCCACAACAGCAACAACAACAAATGGCAAAAATTTATATCAATTTTAAATGCTCGACCTTAAAAACGCACGTCATTAATTAAGCAAATAAAACGAGTTAAAAC
The DNA here is from genome assembly GCA_018151435.1 of Zaprionus africanus. Taxonomy (NCBI): domain Eukaryota; kingdom Metazoa; phylum Arthropoda; class Insecta; order Diptera; family Drosophilidae; genus Zaprionus; species Zaprionus africanus. Next base: position 642,002 of record JAECXB010000221.1, read on the forward strand.
AAATGCTAAAACAACAGCAACAATAACTTAAACAACAACAACTAAATGCACAAAAATTAAAATTTACATTTAATTTTCAATTAATTATGGAACATTCATCAACATCATTGTTGTTGTGTTTGTTCCATTGCCAAAACGAAAAGGTCGCCGACGTCGCCGCTTGCTTGCAGCTACAGCCTCATCTACAACAGCAACAACAAGGACAACAACAACGATCATTGGGCATTTCAACTGTGCAACACCGACAACAACAACAACTACAACAACAGCAGCAACAAATTCATTCCAGGCATTTACTGGGTAAGTGGCATTCAGCATAGAGAGTGTGTGAGAAAGGGGGGGGGGGGGGAAGGGGGCTAGTTAGAGCGTGGACGCTACTTCGTTTGTACCTTTTTACACCATTCAGAATGGTTAAAAAGAGCATACTAACTTTTTGCAAGTGTATGAAACAGACAGAAGGAGGCGTGGCTGACCCCACAAAATACATCTATTCTTTCTCTCAGGATCATTAGTCCATTCCCTTTGTGAACAGACAGATCTTAGCTATTATAAATGATAGAGATACCAAATTTGCGTTAATCCAGAATATTTCAAATGTTGTGTGCCACGCCCATGGCTTCTGCAATTCAATAATTTTCAAGTCATTTGTAGGGGACTTATATATGATATGTCATTCCGGGTGCAATATATATTAAGCTAAGTATAATATCTATCCTTTCTTAAAATTTTATTTCAATCAACGAGCAAATTTTTAAGGAACACTAAACAATTTTGTATGAGCTTAACAAATTTAACTTCAGCGGAACATCGGTCGATGGGTATCTCACTGTAGTGCACTGTCGCGTGCCGCTTGACTGTTGCTCTCTTTTTAGCGAGTCCAAGTCCAAGTCCTTTAAAAAAAAGTAAACATTTCATTTCCACGCAATTTTCCATGTAGCAAGCTTGCAATTCAAATTTGGCAACTATAGAAAAACACGAAGCTCAGATGTTTATTTACCTAGAGTACTTTGTATACCCTTTAAAAATAAGAATTGGATTTGTGCAAAGTAGGGAAACTAGCTTGAGACAAACTTTAAATGCAGATTAATGCTTCAATACGATATTTAACGTTTCTTTTCATTGGATCAATTTTAAACAACTTTTAATAAAATAACATTTGCAAGGTTTATTAACTTTTTTTAAAATTTCAAAGTGTTCATCAAATCATTATTTATTGGTTCAAAAGAAGAACTTACTTTACTTAACATTACCTACATAACTTTTAATTGAATATTCTATGGTACAAGCTTTGCGAATTAATATTGTTGAAAGAGCAACTTTATTTCATTTTTATCTGATAGATAGAAACTCTATAAAACTTGCGTGTTTTTTTTTTATGGCTTGGTAAACTGTTTTCTTTAATATTTAATTCAACTTTAGTTCACCTTTAAAGAAAAACCTTAAAAATTTTTCTTACTGATTGGAAAGTGTTAAGAAACTTTTTATGAAATTAAAATTCATTGAAAGCAACAAATATCAAATTTTTTAAATAGTATTTATTCTCTTATAAACTACAGTTTACACAAAGGTTTTTTTAAATCAGCTTTGAAAAGGAAATTTAAGAATATTTCTTACTTACTTACTAAAGTGTGAATAAATGTTTTATGGAATTAGAATTCATTGAAAACTTTATTTCTTTTATGTTGGTATTTTTTTTTTTATTTTTTATCTTTTATTACTGTTTATAATTGGTATTTATTTTATTTTAAATAAACTTACAAGTTACTTTTTATTCAGCGTATTTTACGAAAATGGAGTGAATCTTTAATGTTATATTACTTAGCTCGATAACTGTCCAAACGACCCCATATTTGTTGTAAATTTATTCCATAAGCTTTGAGACTCTCTACCTCAACAGTGATTGCTCTTGCAGCTGCTGCATATTTGATAGTCAGCGTCCCGTGTCCGAAGTCTGTTAAGCAGTGTATGCAATGCATGTTGTCAGCCCCACCGCGGACCACGAATCAGAATAAAAATGTTGCTCGCTCAGCATTTCCTGCAAGCACTGAAAACATATAAAATTGCGTTAAAGTTGCGCAAAAGGCAACCAGTTTTGCAGTCGCTGTGGCAGTCTCTGTGGCAGTGGCAGTCGCAGTTTTGTCTGTTATGAATTTCATATTAGGTACATACGAAAATCCAATAAAAATCACCGAAAGCAATTTTCGTTAGCCGTGGAGCAGCAGCGGCAACAGGATGCGGAGTAAAAAAGAGCAGGAAAAGCCAGACGGAGATTGGGTTGACGGTTGAAGTTTGGTTCGTTTTTCCCAGTCATTTTTCAAATGCTCCATTTAGATGGGACACACTCTCTCTCTCTCACTTTTACCCATCCTTTTCACTCTCTACCCACACACACACTGAAATTTGTTGCAATTTATCGTAATGGATTAAGGGGAAACGTGTTGCGACATGTTTTTTTTTTCTGCCGCCTTCGATTTGCCACGGCGAGGCAAATGCATTTTCTGCTTCGTTCGGTTGATTCGCAACGAGAGTTGCTTAATTTGCTTTTAATTCACTGCAAGGGCAAAAAATGGATGTGCCTCGTATACCCTTTAGGCATGGCAGACCACCAAGAGAGTATGCCGAGTGCAAAATGATGTTACTTGCATGTTTTCTATTCGTCACAAATTTTTTTCCGTACATAAAATCTGCACAGAGTAGCTTCGAGTTGTGCACACACTGGAACTAACATTTTTTTACGGCACTTCTATTTTGTATTTAATGGCCAAGTTAATTGCTGCAACTGCAATTGAAAAGTCATCGGGCCGCTTTCATATCTCTTTTTCTATGTTATTTTTAGCAATCCACTCGAACCGGGCAACTTTTTTAACAGGCACAGAATATTCAATATATTTTTATAAGCTCCAAACAGCTTCGGCCTAATCCCTATTGCATATACATGCATAGATAGTTTTTTACCTTCTCTCTCATTGTATTTTAATTGTTTAAAAATGAACTTATTGTGTGCAGGGTAAGCTGTCACTTTCCTTTGCCGCAATTTAGATTGCATAATTTGGGGATTATTTTTATATTTCCCAGTATATTTAATATACAAAATATTAGAGCAATTGAGCAAAACCTAAAGACCTTTTAAAACATACTTGAAGTATTTTTAAATAATAAACTAGAAGTGTTTTATTGCTTTTTACCTACTTTTTACATTGCTGTGATACTTCCTTCGATAAAGTGATATTGCATATTGTTATAACCTCAAACAACCTTTAGCTCAGCTCCTAAAGGTGTCAAAGCAAGTCAAATCTGATTAGGTTTATGTTTTGAGTGTTTTCCCTGTTGCTTGTTTAGCTGCTCATTTCGAGCTCTCGCATTTCCGCACAAAAAATAAATGTATATCTAAACCAAAACCGAAATATATCTGGCGATTTAAATACGTCTGTTGCACTACTGGTCAGCTTGTCGGACGTTTGTCATTTTGGCTGAAAAGTTCATTTCCCCAGTTGTCAACAGTTTATAATAGTTTTTGCCTTTGTGTGCGACCGGGACAAGCGAGCGAGCGGATGAGCGGACGAGTGAGTGAGTTCGGCGAGCGGATTGAAACCGAAACCGAACCGCTGCAAACAAACCCCAGTTAGAGAAGAGGAGATTGCCATTTGTTTGATGTTCCGAGCTGTGTGTGTGTTTGTGTGTGTGTGTGTTTAGTTGGCCATTTCTCCATGTCTGGAACTGTCTGTGGGTCTATCTTTCAATTCCAGTTGGTTTATTACATCGCAAGAGCGTCTGAAGCAGCGTCTCTCTCTGCCATGCAAATCTGTTTTGCTGATTAAACCTAAATAATGTCGAGCGTTTCCTTTGCTGTGGCTGCCACTGCCGCTTCACCTTGCCACCCTTACCCCAGTCTGTCAGTCTGTTTCTCTGTTTACTTTAATGCCACGCCAGCTGGCGTTTTATAGCCAATGGCTGAGTGTATAATGGCCATGTGATTAGGTACATCTTGCCCAGGGGCACTGGGGAAATCACGGTAGGTCACAACAAAGTTAATACTCTACTCAACTCTCCCCATACATACACAAATTGTGAATTGCGGTCGACAGCATCTAAAAGATTTCTCTTTCTTTCTTCAAATCAAGCAGGTTAGCCTTGCATTCAGTTTGTTTTGCAATCTGTTTTAAATATAAAGAAGAACACGAAGCAGAAAATAGATTAACTTTGCAAGAGATAGACAGCACTTCAATGTGATTTTTATCACGGTATATACAGTGGTTTAGTATACAGTATTTCGTATATTAAGTATATTGATTATGTTAAAGGAATATGTTATATGAAATCAATTTAAAACTTGCTGTACAGTAAAAAGGATTAACTTGGCAAGACTAAAAAGAGCTTCGCTATGATATTTAACATAGTACATATCACAGTGAAATAGTTTACAGAATACACCTATGTTATATAAAATATGTTAGTATGTTATGTTATAGTGTAAGTTACGAGGGTCGTTTGATAAGTCCGTGACATTTGTATTTGCCGCGCACCTGCTCTAAATACAACACTGCTCCTGTCAGCAGTTATCGATTAACAGCTGACTCTAAAATTTTGAGAAAGCTGCGTTTTTAGGCCATGGATTTTAAAAAAATTCATGGACTACTGTGTTTGTTGGAACGCAAATGTGCGTAACAGCCAGAAGGAGGCTTCTCCGACCCCATAAACTATATATATTCTGAATCAGTATCAACAGCCGAGTCGATTGAGCCATGTCTGTCTGTCCGTCTGTCCGTCTGTCCGTTGTCCGTCTGTCCGTCTGTCTGTCTGTCTGTCTGTATGAACACCTGGATCTCGGAAACTATAAGAGCTAGAGTCTTCAAATTTTGTAAGAATATCCGTGTATATTGCAGTGTCTCAAAGTTTTTTTGAAATTCGGCCACGCCCCTTCCCGCCTCTGTAAATCAGTAATAACAATTTAATATACACAATATAAGCCCAACAACAAAAGTTGTCCATCTCACATGACAAATACATTGCCACGGGTGTTTCCTGAAAATTTCATTTAAATCGGACTAATAATAAGTGAGATATGATCCGAATTAAACTCAATTTGAACGTATACTTATGCGCATATTAAGACCTAATTTACGCATCATACCGAAGTTCGAATCGTCGGACACACAGCATTTTACAAAACTTTTTATTTGCATAGAATGGTAACAATAAGCTGAGAATGCAACTTTGCCGATCGATCAAAAAATCGGGCGGTGGCTTAGGGGTTGGGTGGCGGACGGCGGTCCTGCGTCTGCGTGCGTGAGTTCGAATCCCATGCGCGGCCGGCTGGTGCAATTTTCATTTTAACTACTTTTTTTGGTTATATTTTTATTCTTATAAGCTTATAAGCTTTTTATTGATATTTAATTAAATAATTGTAGTTTTCAGTTATTTATTTAAATATCAATAAAAATTGTTTTCTAAAATTAAATCTCATGTTTTTTTTGCAATATTTAAGACAATCAATAAGTTACGTATGTTAGAGCAGGACGCCGATACATGTATGTCTGCATTTGCACATTTATGTTTTGTCGTCCCGCTCTAACACACATCAATTGCCGTATTCGGCGTAAGTACGCAACTGTCGATTTGTGCAACATTCGGCAGTTTATAAAAGTGTTCTACTTAATTAAATATGTTGCGTACCAAAAATAAAAACTATTGTTATGTTGCTGTTTAAATTATTAAATAGAAAAGAAAGAAAAAGGAAAACTCGTCACGCATTGATCGCGGCGGAATCGAACCCGAGCACTGTCAACATTCATTGGTTTCGAATCCGGCACACACTCCACTAAGCTACTGTACAACTTCACATCAATTTATTGCCTCTCGCTCTATCTAATGCTTATACTTCTTGTCTACTTGCTTTTGCATTGTTTATGTGTTTTCTTTGTCTGTCAAATGAATTAAATAATGAGAATATAAAATTTATTTTTTAAATTTTTCCAAATAAAGCAGAATTTTCATTATAAATAACGGAATCCATGGCCTCTACAGTCAGCACCTGCGTCGACTTGGTTTTAGGGTTGAAGCAGACGATCTCGTGAATTTTAACGAAAATGGAGATCGAGATCGTCTGCTTTCAATGCCTATAAAACGCAAACCAAAACGTAGCTTTCAAAGTTTACAGCCAGCTGTTAATCGATAACTGCTGACGGAGTAGTGTTAGTATTTAGAGCAGGTGCCGGCAAATACAAAAGTCACGGACTTATCAAATGACCCTCGTATGTAGAATCAATTTCACCTTGTTGTACTGTAAATATCTCAACTTAGTAAAGTTTTGCACAAATTAATTACTTATCTAAATCCAAACTTAAATGTTGTAAAGTCTTCACAATTTTCCAGTACTTGGGGCAAGGGCAAACGAATTTCCCTTGCACCACCGTAGAAAATTGTGCAATTTATGTGTAGCTTTTCTTTACCTTCTACCAAATCTGAGACAATTTCCAACTTATAAAGAGGACCGGGCCGGGCCGGGCCTCCTGCATTTGTATAATAACACAGTTGAGCTGCCGGTTGCAAGCGTCTGCTTCCGTTGTAGCTGTAGTTGTTGCCCCCGCCTCTGGCCCTTCCTTTGCCCCGCCCACTGGCCACTTGTTGTTGCAGGTCTTTTTTATAGCCTGCTTGGCTGTGCTTTATTTCCTTTTAGCCTGATGCTGCTGCCGTTCCACGTTGCACATTGCACGTAGCACATTTTCAATTTAATTTCTGTCTGAGTGACTCTTGTCCCTGCTGCTGGCCGTATACCTTACTCTCTCTCTGTGTGTGTTTGTGTGTGTGTCTGTCTTGCTGTCAGAGTGTGTATTTGTGTGTGTGTATGTGCGAGTATTGTCCTCGAGCTACAGACGCGCGTTTCCAGCCTGCCATTGTCTTTGGCTTTGTTTGCAGTGCCATTTCCTTTGCGCCAGTCGCATTTGCAACATGAAATTAACTTGTGTATTCCCCCATACATATATATGACACTCACTCCCTCTCCCTCTCCCTGTCTCTCTCTCTCTGTTTCTTTGCAACAGCTGCAACAGCAACAGCTGCAACAAGGACAGTAACAACAACAACTACCAAAATAGATTATAGCTGAATATAAACGATTCTTTTGGTCGTCAGTTTAATTAAACTGCGCCAATGCCTGCGAATTGTTTTAATGTCAGACACTCGACTCGACTCGGCGACTCGAGCCCTTGGTCTCGCATTTGTCTGTCATCCACTGACCCAGTTTAAGGGCGTATGAGCGTGGGCGTGGACGTGGGCGTCAGGGCGTGTCAGCCATACAAAGGCACCATGCGTGTGGGGGGTATTTACTGTGTCATCAAGTTGATGCTGCGCATTTGCATAAGACAATGATTAAGTAATTAAAAAAAATGAATTGAAAACAAAATAAATACCAAAAGGGTTTATTATAAACATTTTTAGTTAATTAAATGAGATAAATAGTTTGTATTAAACATTTTTAGTTAATTAAATGACATAAATAGTTTGTATTTCTACATTTTTAAAACAAAATTAAGGTGAATTTTTGCACCTTATAAATGACTTAAGGAAACAGTTTGTTGGCAATTAATTCAATTTAATTTATAATGACAATTACAATTAGACTTAGGTACCTTAATACAAATTAGTTGATAATATATAATATATTATATATTTTATTACATTTTTAGATCAAATTTCAAACCAAGGAAGGAGTTTTCAACCAATAAATCAAATTTATTTCATTTAATTTAATTTTAAATTTAATTTTTATAGTATTTATTTATATATACAATTAGATAGTTAAATTGATATTCCTTTCTTAATTTCCACTGTTTACTAAGTGAATATGCTCAGTGTGAGATTTTTGCCAATGCTTTGATTGTCTGTTGCTTGCAGCAGCAGCTGCTGTTGCTGTTGCTGCTCTGATTGTTGCCAATGAATTTGCTGTTGTTGTTGTAATTACAAAGCACTTGTTGTTATGGCTTTGAGCTAACAAAAGCACTGGCTGGCTGGGCATGAGTTCAATCTGCCACGCCACACACACACGCCCCCACCCGGAGCTCGTCCATTTGCTGGCAGTGTTTTGAGAGCGCAGCAATAACCGCACTTGAAAGCGCGCACAAAAGTATGCAGCACTATTTGCCAAAATGACTTTTGACGCTCGTCGACCGCGTGGCCCCCTCGTGCTTCTGCTGTCGCTTGGCTATATTTGCATGTGCTCTGTTCGAGAGTGCAAGTGTGTGTGTGTGTTAGTGGCGGTGCTTATCGGCATGTTAGTGCTGTCAGCTGCTACTGCTGCCAACTGCTGGCATTGATGCCAAAGGGCAGCCCACACTGCCTGCACTCTGCACTCAGCGCGCCTTTCCAATGAAAAACAATTTTCACTGCGTTTTCTTTTCACTCTTGACTATTGAAAAATAACTATAAACGCTTGGGGAAAGTACATCAATTTGCTTTTGTACACTTATTTGCGCTGCACTGCAGTTAAAATGTGGACAATTTCATGATTAGCTGAGAATGGCGCTGGAAATAGATGGACTATGAATACATTATAGCAGCCTCTTTGTGGCCAGTAACTGTAGCTGTTTATTTATAACATTACTTACTTTTCACACCTTAACCTGCTCAAATATTTACGCTATAAAATTAAAGATCTTTTATCGTTAACAAAGTCACTTTTTACCGGAAAAATGTTCTTAGAAAAACTGCTGCATAAAATGCAAGCAGAGTCAACAGAGCGCCAAAAAAGCGCTTTGACGGCGATTTTCGTAGAGTCCCCCTCTCCTGGCAGCTATTGAAGCATGAATTTAAACAAATTTGCCCAACGTGCCCTCCTGGATGTGTGTGTGTACCAAAGGGTTCAATTATGAACAGAGCTTTTGTGGTGACAAAGCGGACGCCTAAAAGCTTATCCCCAGCCTGGGCAAACATGGCAAAGTGGGGAACCAGTTGAGGAACTGGTTTTTTTTAAATGGGGGCGAAACACGAAAACTCAGCACGCCAAGCTGCTGTAATGTGTGAAAAATGTTGCCCTCGAGGTGCAAACTCTGTCATCTGGGGCATAAACGCCTTCAACTTTGGCGCCCATGCGTTGGCTTACACTTTTTTTTCCTCGTTCGCGCCTGCAACTTTTGTTGGCCAAATGGGTTGCGGTCGCATGGATGGTGGAAACCAGAAGCAAGAGCAAGAGCAAGCCTTCAATTTCAAGGCTCATTGTACCTAACTGAGGCATTGGCGAAGCATTAAATTGACTTTAAAAAGTTTTCACCTGCCTGCAAATATGGCAAAAACAAGAGGACGAAAAATGAAACTAAACTTGAAATTAATTAACCGCGACAAGGGCAAAAAACCTCAGGGAACAGCGAAAGTAGAGAGGGAGCTAGAATTTGTGGTAGTTGGGGAAGCAAGCAGGAATGTAGGGAATGTTATCCAGAATCCTGTTGCAATTTAAACTTTTCACTCAGCTTGTCTCATTTTGTTTCATTTCGTCTTGTTTCGCTTTTGACGTTGGTTTCTCTCTCCCTCTTTCTTGGGCACATAACTCATAAAGCCTAATTACCAAAGCAGCTGACGCGGCTCATAGACAAAATAACAGAAATAACAGCCAAAGCACAGGCTATAGCAACTGGCAAGTATAACGCGGCAAGAGCTCGCGGTTTGAAATGTACTAGACTTGAGTGAAGTTATGTGCAGAGGGGAGTAAGATAAGCCGCAAGATTTAAGCCAAGACGAAGCTTGAATACCCTACAAACAAAACATCTCCTTTACTTGTACCTCACTGTGAAAGGCCTACCAAATACTTAATAAACTCAACTGCGAGTATATGTATTGCTAATTTACTTGCCTCGCTTAAAAGTATGCAATGCCTTAGCGCTGTTGGTTAACAGCATCATGTTAAGAGCCAATGTAATTGATACATATTGGAATCGATTAGCAAATTTCATTAGTCTGTAAACTTTAAGCACTGTGCAAACTTATCAGAATTGATTAGCAGAGCTCTTGACTCGAGTATGAAATACTCCATGTAGCTATAAAGCGATCAATTTTCCTAGCTTTATAGCTAGACTCCTCCTCAATTTCTTCTTTCTCAAAATCACGTTTATTTCCCCTCCGTTCGTGGGAGTATTGCCAGCATTACGACTTATCTATAAAGCACGCTGCGATGTATTCGAAGCGTATTTGCCGTGCCGCGCACGTGTAAATTATTGTGGCCTGAATGGGCGACGCCTGAAAGCATGCTACGGTATTTTGCTGTTCTTTTTTTTTGCTTTGCCATTGCTCGTGGTATTGCTGTTGTTGTTGCTGCTGCTGTTGCTGTTGTTGTGGTGCCGCGGCAACGATACACGCAGCCTCGCCGCATGTATTTCAATTACTGCATTTCTCAGTCAGTTGGCAGCGGCTCTCGAGCCCCGCTCCCATCCCCGTCCCGGCTGTAAAGCGTTCCTTGGGCTCCTCGCAGCATTCTTTTTATGGATTTTTAATTTACGCCTGGCGCACGCTGTTTTTTCCGCTCCCTCCTGTTTTCGTTGTTTTGCCTTCTCGCGCTTTTACGCAAATTCATTGTTTTAATTTACTCAAGTTTGTTGACCGAAAACAAAAACTAATCAATGTGTGTGGCAGGAGCGGAAGAGTGGAAGAGAGAGAGGGGAGGCTCTGCCTTTTGCCCCATGGCGCAGTGAGGTGACAATGTGCTGCGTGGAAACGAGGTCAAAGCCTAAAATAGGGTTAAACAGTGTACATTTTTTAATTAAACATTAAGTCTGCCAGAGTAACATTTTTTTTTTTTTTGGTTTTGCGGTTTTTCCCGCTCAAAGAACTGCGTATTTTCATTTCATTTTTCTGCTTTTGATTTCTTTTCCTTGCCGTCGACTCGACCAACATTTGGCATTTGCTTTTGGGGCTGTTGAAGCAACCGCAGTCCGCTAAGTTGTGGCGAAAATAAAAAAAACTTCAAAGGCCAATGGAATGAAGGGCAAACAACGAGAGGGGATTAGCTAATGAGATACAGTCGAAAGATGCGATAAGGCCACGAAGTGAGTGAGAGGCAGAAACGAGGGGCAGCATTTAATATAACTTAAAAGACCACAAAATATTAAGCTTAAAAAAAACTAAGAAAAATTCTTATACGTAAAAAGATCACAGCTGAAAATTAAAACTAAAGTTTACTTATATATTTCTTTAAATAAGTCCTACATAAAAACTTAAAAAAAATATTTATTATTTTTTTAAAATGTTTCAATTTGATATAAAACTAATTTTCCACTCAATTTTCCTTTTGATTTCAGGCAACATTTCACAACTAAACGAAACAACGATATTTAACTGAACAAGCGAAACTAAAAAAGAAAATAACAAACAACAGCTGCTACTAACGGTTTCTCCAGCTCTCTGAAAAAGCAGTGCAAATTATGTAAATTAAAACAAAAATACAAAAAAAAAAAAAACGCTAAGGAAAACTCTGCTGAAAATGCGTGACCAGAAAGCCGGAAATTAAATTTGCAACAGCAATAACCTCAAAAAAAAGAAATAAATAAATAGATAAAAGTAGTGCAAACAAGCCGCAGCAACCGAAAATCCGAAAGTAAAAGCAAACAACAAAAAAAAAAAGAAAAAGTGCAAGAGAATTAAGAAATTCTGGGGGCAAATGTTTGCTTGGATTAAAGACAAATTGCAGTGGATTGAGAAACTCGCGTAGGAATATGCAAAACGCGAGTTAAGTGAAAAGTAAGCGAGAAATATTCTAAATAGGTTTTCCCACTGGGAGCACTTTGCTGCAGTCAAGCTGCTGAGTTGAACTTTGAACCCGCGACGCGCGTTTGCCATTTGGCTCCAGTGTTAATCACAGCAACGTGTCGAGCACGAGAAAAGGGAAGCGAGTGCAGGACGCAGAGCGCAGGACGACGCAGGCGACAGGGCGACCGTCACATTGTTGCACTCACTTTCACTCGACAACAACAGCAGCAGCTACAGCACCAGCAACAGCAGCAGCAACAACGGGGCAGCAATTCAACCTAAAAACAAGGCAAACAACAAACCAAGGACATGGACTCGCCGTCGTCGTGCACGCTGTTTGTCGTGTTGATCTTCCTTGTGATAATTAAAGGTGAGTGCTTTGCCCTCTTCTCGTTGGCTTTTATCACACTTTCGCTTTGCAATTCACTTCGTGCTGTGTGGGTAATGGGAAAGTCAGGGCAAACGTTTTTAGCTGTGGCCCTAATGAAATAATTGTAAACATTAATTAATTAATGAAATGAAAATTGAATTTTAAATGCAACTCGTGTTATATTCATGGCTTTCTTACCCTTCGACCTACATGACCCATGGCCACCTTTCGTTCTTCACTTGTGTAAGAACAAATATTTAAAATGTCCTCGTTGCCTTAAGGTAGTTTACACACCTTCAGCAACATTTGAAATTTATAATATCAGTTTATTTTCAGTACTCTGTATGTTAAGTTTCAAGCAGTTAGCGAAGTCTTGGAATGTTAATATGTCTGTTAGTATTCCGACTGTTGTTAAGAAAGCCGTGTTTGTAAAGAAATGTTAATTGGTCTGTTAGCTAACAGATTACCCTTGTCAGCTGTAATCTGCGCCCATTAACAGACTTTTAATAACAGACAGACAACTTATATTAGTAGCGCTGTAGCTTAACATTCTGCTGTTCACTAACCGCCGCTTAGAATGTAATGTTAATGTAAACAGTCTGTAAATAGCAGTAAATCATCTTAAATCAGTCTGTAAGTCACAGACAACCTTTAAAAATACGATTTCAGTAAAGGCAAATGAAATTTTATCAATGAAATTCAATTGAAATTGTGTAAAAACAATTTCGCTGTTTGCTTAGCTCAGATATGGCAACGCCAGTTGCAACAACTGTCTGCTATTGCGCATCTTGAAAGTGTGCCAAACAAATCCTTGTGTGGCACTATCAATGCGAATTGTACAACTCTCCGGACTATGCATAAATCTTCTTGTCACATTACAAACATGCCACAGAGCACGGTGACTACGAATGCGACTACGACTGCAACTTCGACATCGACTCCAACTGCAGCCGCAGCACTAGCAGGTTTTCTTCTTTCCTTCTTGCTTCCACCGCCACGACAGACGGACAGAGACATTATTCAATTCCACATCGGATTTTTCAATTTTCTTTTTGCAACATTTTCACGGCACTTTAAGCAGGCCAAACAGACAAAGTGTAGAGAACGTGGCGCAAAAGCCACACATGATACATAGTGCACACACACACACACCCACACACAGACAGACATCTGTTATACATACATTGTAACTGTGTGAGTGCTGCAGTTACATGGGTAAATTCCCACGCAGCCAGCTATAAATTCACATTGTCGCCGAGGAGATCGCCCAGAGCCAAACTTGGTCATATTTTTTAGTTTGCTCAACTCGCGAGCAAAGCGAGAGAACAGGAAAAAATAATACGCGGCAATGAGACAAATATTCAAGTAGTGAAGAACTGTGAAAGAAAAAAAACCAACACAGAATAGAAGAGCAGAAAATAATACTCGTACAATTGTCAGAGTGAGCCCCAGGAGAGCCTACTTCAAATCTACAGCAGCTCCCCAGTGTGCAGCAGCACACACTCATACACAGACACACGCTCACTCACACACATGTCCTCATAGACTGTCACACACACACATATAGACATGGCTTTGGCATCGTAGCTCGCTCGTTGGTTTTTTTTGTTTCTCTCCAAACTTGCATGCAGTCGAGAAGTTGTTTTTTCTGGCTCGTTGAGTTGGGTCGGCTTCAGTTTTTGTCGAGGGGTAGCAGCGGATGGGGATGTGGATGGGGGGCTGACTGGGAGGTGGGGAAAGTCTCATGTGTTACCCACTGTTGTCAAAAATAACAAGCAGCAACGCACGATTCGCAATCCTCAATTCTCCAAATGCTCACGTTGTTCCAAATGCATTGTTTCCACTTTTCGCATTCCGGCATGAGAGGCATGTGCAGGGCGCAGCATTAGTTAAATCAACAGCTGTAGCTAGTTCATGGCGAGCAAATTTAAAAATAACGAGCTGAGCTTATTTATAAGTCGGATTAGGTATACGAGTATAGAGTCAGTAAGTGAGAGCATTGAAAAATAATGTGCAGCTGTGGTAACTCTGGATTTGTTAGATATTCTTATTTGGTGACTAAGGTAGCATACATTCGAGTATATCCACAAGAGCTGTACATTTGTCTTACTTCTTTTATTAAAAAAAAAAAGTATTGACGATAGGTTGTGGTAAACCTAGAATGTCAACAAATTCAAGATATGGATACTTGAATATGCATGGACCGATGATCTTTGATTTGTTGAAGTGAGTTCGTAATCAAATTGTTCGATAAATTGTAGATAACTTTTCCAAATCTTAAGTAAACTATTGTACAAAAACTGTAAATGTTTGTGGTTTTTTTCATTAAGAACAGGGAAAGTATAGTAAGAGTAAGAAGTGGAAGTAAATTATGATCCATGTATACCTAAACAAACATTGAAAGTGGATCATAGATTTGTTTTAAATGAATGCATATACCAATTGAGGGACAAGTTGCAGATATTTTGTAAACCAATCTTAAGTCCTTTTCCATTTCTGTAGAATCTTTAAATTTGTTTCTAGCTTTAATTAGGGAGATTAAAAGTGAGGTAAGGCTAGAATAAAATATGTTACTAGGTATAGACACATGAATAGAATGAATTTTTTCAAGCGAACTCGAACAAATACAATAAATATATCGATGAATTGTTGATAACTAATGAGAATCTGTTGGCTTCTATAGCTTCCTTTCATTTGGAGCAAGCAAAGTGAGGTTAGGTTGTGGCAACTCAAGAACTTCAACAAATTACGAGATAAGATAGTTAAAAAAAAAAAAATAAAAAAACTATCTAAGCTGTTGATTTGGACGGAAAATGGGAGGAATGAATACTAAACTAGGCAAAGATAGCAACCATTAATGTATTGTATTCATCTGAATTCGTGCACAAATACGATAAATTAATCGATAAATTGTAGATAACTTATCTTAATCTGTAGTAAGCTGTTCCAAAGTTCCTTTCTTTTGTGTCAAATATTTAATTGGAATCAATTTCATATGCTTTCCTTCATTGAACTTGGCTAATTAGAGCCCCTTCTCAAAGTGCACAATTTAAAAAGTAATTAATCCAAAAGGCTTCAGGAAAGCCCGCACATAGTTAGCTCTCAACAAGTGACAGCTAATGCGGACTTGCCAACGCCGTCCCCGTTGCCGCTGCTGCCACTGTCCAGTGGAAACAGCTCAAACAGCTGCCACTCAAACGCTCCATAACTGTCCGACTGTCTCTGTCGCTTCTTCTCTCCTTCCCTCCACAGCCCTCCCCTCACGTCACAGCGCTATCTTGCCCTGCAACGCTGCGAAAGCCTCTTATTGTTTATTACGACTTTTGTTTTTGTTTGCTCTTAGTTTTGTTTTTTCTTTGACGTGTTGTTGTCGTTGTCGTTGTTGCTGTTGTTTTCTTTGCCCAGCTAAGTTATAAGTTAAGCATCGCTGTGGGAGCAAACTGGCAAATCTTTTCGCTCTCTTTCTCTGCCTTTCTCTCCCTCTCTATTAACTTCGTGTTCGCACTCCCTCCCACACACTCTCGCTGACTTTTTCGAGTGTCTTTGCCCTCTGTCTGTCGCACACAAAGACATAGAGACGAAGAGACAAAGACAAAGAGACAGAGACTAATGAAGATGGCGTCGCATTCGCATTCGCCATTCCTCCATCCGCCATCGCTTTCGAATTTTCATTCCCATTCCCATTCGGATTCGGATGCGGATTCGTGGCCAGGACAAATATTTTCAATAAGCTTCGCGTAGCTGTAACAAAGTGCGCACTGATTGGAAAATCAGCAGTTGAAAATTGCCAGAAGCGAAGAGCAGAGAGCAGCCTGGGGCCAGCAACTGGGAGGGAGGAGGGTGTGGGGAGGAGTAGTATGGAACGTGGGAAAGTGCTCGAGTGGAAGGGGAAAATACAATATTTCAGAGATTCAGCCGCATGTTGTCAACTTGTTGTTGTTGCCAGTTGGCAAACGCATAAATTTCATGGCGATTCCAGAGGCTCTGCGCACCTTGAAGCACCTTGAGAGAGAGAGAGAAAGTGAGTGAGAGGTAGCCGCCGGGGGAGAGGGTATACAATATTGCCGGTCATATATTTTGTTTTTAAGGCATTTTATGCATGCCGAAAAATTTAAATCACATAAATTTCTATTGGATTTGCGTGGCAAAGCCCAAGCCCATTCAAAGTGTCCCCAGCACAATGCGGACTTAACTGCAGTTAACTGTTTGAGGGGGCCCCTCCATCAAGGGGGCGTGGTCAGCACCGAAAAAAGCACATGAAGAGCACATGCAATTTGCTCTGGGGACTCGTTTATTTCACTCTAATTGGAATTGTAAAAAATAATTGAAATGTCAGCAGAATGTGCAGGGTATCAAATGTGTGTTTCGTATTTAAAATACAGAGAGCAGATTTATTTTACAGCAAAGTTTATTTAAAGAAACTTTTTACAAATTGTTAAATGCAATAAAATGTTAAGCGGTTTGTAAAGTTGTATTTTTGAATTTTACTTAAATTTTTTGTTTAATTTTTAATTGTTTGAATTGGAAGAACTAAGAAATAATTGAAATGTCTGTAAAATGTGAAGAATATTTTCACTATACAGAAAGTAAGGAAATAGATGTATTTTTAATGTATTTAAGGAATGAAAATCATTATTAAAAATACTTAATGAATTTAAAAATGTATTTTAAAATATTCTCTTAATTTGCTGTAAAATACTCAATGTTGAAAATGATGAAAGGCAGTAAAAAAAGCTTTTTTTTTAAAATATGCAAGAAATAGTTATTTAAGATTAAACTGCGTTTTATTTAATTTATAATGTAAAGAAAAATAGCTGCAAATATTAAAAAATGCTTTCAATTATATTTTTAGGGTTTATTTCTGTTTATTGTGTAATTTTAATTATATAATTTGGTAAAGCGTATTTTAAATAATATTTCAATCAGTATTTAAATTTACTCTTCGTGTTTTATTTTTTTAATTTATTGTTTGATTTTTAAAATTGTTATATTAATTGTATAAGTTGTTAAATTTTAAAATTTAATTCATTAGCTTGGCTCGATAGATTTTCTGTATGCATTTACCCAAATGCGAAATAAATCCCTCTGTCTGTTTTACGATTGATTTGGCACAACAATTTGGCTTAAAAGTTCAGACCACACACACAGATACGCGCACACACACACACACATAAGGCATTCACAGGAAAACTTACTTATCCGCTCTCGGTGCTTGGCTGTGCTACATGTTTTGCCTTAGTGCTGGCAGTGCTAAGCATTCCATGGAGGCAAGTTTCACAGGCAGCAGCAGCAGAGGCGGCGGCAGCAACAACAGTTACGGCAACTTGGCACCCACTGGCACCGTGGAGGCAGCCAAAGTTTCAGCCCCTGTGGGAGCTGGCACCGACGCCTGCAGGTAAAGCGGATAATCCACGTTGAGGGGCGGCAGCAGCAGCGACTTGGGCTTCCGCTTGACGACGCCGTCAAGTTGCTCTGCAACTGCACGCACAAGTTTCAAGGCCGCCAGCGGGGGCAGAGAGGGGATGTGCTTCAATGGGATGCGCTGTGTCTGTCTCTGCTAGGCAAGCTGCACTGTAAGAAAAACAAGTTTTAGTTACGCGCTCTGCACTTCCGTGGCGCCATCTCAACTTTACAACAGGCTGCCTTGGATTGGATTTGGAGTTAGTCTCGTAACCTTGTCCCAGTACTGAGCAGCAAGAGGGGAGGGGTGTGGGGCAGGCCTGGCTGCACCTGTAGGGTGCGGCGACACATGAGTCAGCTTTGCTGCTACTGCCGCCAGTAAACTTTGCAAATAAGCATTTTTTATACTCGCGTGCCCCGCCTCGCACTCAAGCCTCATTTCCCGCTCGTCGCTAGATCGTAAAAGAAAAACTTAGTGCCTGCGCCTAAATAACCGTAAACGGCACTCGTGGGCCTCCCAGACAACGCGCTGGAGAGGAACACAACAGAGAGCCAAACTTGATAGGCATAAATTTGCTGTAATTTAACGCATTCAATTACAAAAAAAAGCAGCAGAAAAAACAACTTGCGCCTTGCGACTTACTTAAAAATGTCATAAAAAAGAAAACAACAAAAGAGACCTATAAACGACTCTGCTCGACAATGGCAGGCTGCCGTGTGGACCATTGCAGTGGCACAACCGACTTGAGCATACCCAGTAATCAAAACTTAAATTAGTTTTTGGATTTTACATGTTTTGTCTCAGTGAATTGAGGAATAACATTTTGCTGTTATGTTTTAACTATGTTGAATAACATAACAGAGTGACTGCACTTTGTAGTATAAGTAATTGAGATAATTGCTGTTATTTGACAGAGCTGCTGTTATTTGTTTTCATTTATCCTGCTTAATAAGTTTACATTACAGACAAGTTCGCGTTAAAGTGGCTGTTATTTAACACCTCTGTTAATAACATTCAGCTATCGATATCTCTGCCAGTACGAATTCAAATTAGTTGGCGAAGTCAATTGCTGTTATTTAACAGTTTAGCTGTTGTACGCCCTCTGTTATATTGTTACCATCTCTCAGAACACAAACATTAATTAACATTGCAATGCGCATACAGCAAGGGGAAAAAGAGTGTGAATATAAAGTATTAAATAGCATAATAAGAAGAAAGAAGAGAAAATAACGTAAATCTGTAACATACCAGTATGAAAGTTTGTCATATTTAATTTTATGTTATGTGCAACAGTTGCTGCTTCAGATTTACAGGCAGTGTGTGTTTTATGGCAAAGTAACGTTGCCAACAGATGCAAGCAATGCGCTGCACATAAAAAAGATTTGCAAAAAGAAAAGAAAGAGAAAGAAAAAGAGAGAGAAAGAAAAAGAAGAAGAGAAGAGAAAAAAATGATAACAAACATGTATCAATTATTCAATTATTTTGCTGCCAATTCGCTTGTTTTATTTCAAAACTTAGCAGTCTCTGCCTCTTAACAGAGCTCTGTTAACAGTTGCCGTTGCTTGCAATAAATCTAAAAATTCTATTTAAATCAGCAAATAAAATGCAGATAATCTAAAGCACATGCTGCAGATTTATTTGCTTTCTAATATCATTTTAAATGCTCTGCATAAATTAAATACAAAATTAAAAATCCAGACAATCCGCAGCTGTTTGCCAGCCACTCGATGGATACACTAAAAGCATTTAAAAAGAAGAGGTGAAAACAAAAAAAAACAAAAAAAATGCGAACAGAAGAGAATACAAAAAAAAGGTAGAAATAATTGCGCCCAAGGCGACTACAAAGCGAATTACAAACAGAGCCCAAAGGCGCGCAGGCAGCCCCGCGGCGCCACGGCGCCTTAATGTATGCAATGCCAGCGTCAGCCTAAATGAATGTTAGTGTGTATAAAGACTCTCGCTCTCTAACTGCCATGCCACTCCTATGCGAGTGGGTGTGTCTCGGTGTGGGTGTGTGTCGGTGTGTAGACAACCCAATTGACTTACAAGTTACGTTTCTACCTACCGAATGGCGAAAATAGAAGAAAAAAAACATGCAAATTTCGTGGCACAGCGCGAGCTGATGCCTTTGTGTTTTTGTTGTGCGGCGATTTGCATAGCGCCCAGGCAACAACACAGAGCCAGAGCTACACAGAGCTTCTGTCTCCATGGTGACATTAACAGTGGGGAGCACAGCCTAACGGCAGGGAGGGGGGGGCAGGGAGTTTATCAGGTTTAGTCGGTCAGGTGAGCTGCTGCTGCCGTTGCTGCCGTGCCGGCCGACCCAATGACTGACTTTGCCAAACGGCCTGGCATTGAGTTACTTTCACACACACAGACGTACACCCACACAGGCACAGGCACACACCAGTGTGAGCACTCACACAAACACAATCACATTACAAATCTCTGGAACGAGCAGCAACGCATCCAGGCGGCACGTAACGCTTTTCAAGGATATACTGGGATGCGCATGTTTATTCCCGTTTTTCTGTCCCATTTTTACGCTCAATTCCAGTGAGCGAAGCTGGCAGTGAGCAACGAGACGAGACGAGACGAACGAGAGCGGAGCATTAGTGGCGGCGTCTCTTTCACTCAAAGCTGCGTGGGTTCATTCAATAGATTTTCCCTGCATTTCGTATACACACGCGTATTTATCAATTTACCCGTATACACATACACAAGTAAATATGTATTATATGCCTGTCTGTGTGCTTTGTCTGTCTGTGTGTGTGTGCTGAGCTCATAATTGACAGACAGTTGAATATTTTATGTGCTTTCGTCGTCTGACCAGCGGCATTTTGCAACCACTGTGCAGGACATTTTGGTTGCGAATCGGTTGTTGCTGTCGCTGTCAACAGGCGAATATTCGACAGTTGCACGTTGCACGTTGCACGCTGTACATTGCAAAGTGCTTTACGTTGTAGACTGATTCATTTCCCCTCCCTCCGTCCCGGCGCTCCCCGTTTAATTGTGCCCAAAACGGCAACGTTTTAATTAAGAAATATGCACTGAGCTGAGCGGAGCACACACACGCAACACTGCCGCTTGCCGCATGCCTCACTGCCATGTGGCAGTGTGTGGCAGACGACTAGTCCATCAACACAGCTGAGAATGCTAAAACCAAACCCGAACCCTAACTTGGTCGCAATTGTCACGGCGCTCCGCAAGCATGTCAAGGATGCCGTCGCCAGCTAGAAAGCCTAAGAGCGAGGGCAGCTGTGGGGGCAAGAGGTCGTCGTGTGTGTGTGTGGCATGCAGCAGCACCTGGCCTGCGCGCTCTCTGAGTGCGTGTGTCTCTGTGTATGTGATTGTGTGTGTGTGTCCCACTAACTAAAAGCCAAATGGCGTTTGTCATATCAGCTGCTCGTTAGCCATGTGAAGAGCAGCACATGACCAAGGTGGAGGTTGGGCAGAGTAGTGGAAAGCAGAGGCAGCGGGAGGAAGGCGGGCAGAGGCTTTGACAGTGCGGCAGTCTCTTCATCTAATCGACATAACTGTGGCGGCGTCGGCGCCGCTGCTGTCGTCGTCTGACTAAGTGCCAAACAATGATGAGCACAAAATGTTGTCGCTTGCCACCGCAGCTGACTCAGCCCCCCGTCCCCCCTAGCCTGCCCGGCCCTTCCTAGCCAAGTGCCACAAGTTGAGAGATAAGGCTCAGGCTGCAGTTGAGTCGCAATGAGGCAGGAAATTATTATGTCTGCTTAAATGAAAGTGAACTAAATCAGGGTAAGCAAGGGGAGGGGGAGACAGTAGAAAGGGAAGTGGGATAATAGTTTTACAAAGAAACGGGGGGACAAGTTTTTTGTAAAGAGGACTATGAAGTGAATTTTAAATCAAAAAGAAGCTTGAGAAATTTACGATCCTCTGAAAAACTAAAACCGTTTTGATTAACTGCCAGGCAATTTATGTTTAGGTAACAGGTAATTATCGATTTACCACTGCATTTTTTACAGAAACTGTTAAGCTCAGTCTGAGTGATCTCTGTTATGTAATGATATAACATTTAAATGTTAACAGCCTGGCAATTTATGTTGGGAGACACGTAATATCAGCGACTAATACAGAAACTGTTAAGCTCAATTAGAGTGATCTCTGTTATGTAAAGCTTTAACAGTAAAACGTGAGCTGGGAATTTATGTAAAGGCGACGAGCAATTACCGATTTACCACCACATTATTACAGAAAGCTGTAAAGCTTTATTAGCGTGATCTCTGTTATGTAAAGCCTTAACAGTCTAAACTTTAGACTCTAAAGTGACCTGGCAATTCATGTAAAGCCACCACATTGATACAGAAACTGTTAAACTTACTAAAAGTGATCTCTGTTATGTAAAGAAATTAAAGTTTAAATGTTAACAAGCAGGCAATTTATGTTGAGGGATAGGTAATTATCGATTACCACCACATTAATATTGACACTGACAACCTGAATTATTAACAGAGTGTGTATTTTGTTATGCACAGTTAACTTTGGACTGCTAGGTAATTTGTGCTAAACGATATGTTAACAAAGAGGATTTCCAGTTAAGTGATTGCAATTGGTATATAATACCAGTTCCCAACTAAAACCTCTTTATGCGTATTCTCTATGAATTTCTTATATTAAATTGTCATGTAAATATCGGTACTGTTACCTTTAAATCCCTTAACAGATAACTACTCCCATAAAAAGCCTTCAATACAACCTTTGAATAGTTAAGTAAATATCGATACTGTTAACTTTAAACTTTAAAATAAATATGTCACATATCAAAGCTGTTAGCAATTAATCTCAATATTAAATTAAGCCACAAATAACTCTTTGAAAAGCTAAAGCAAATCATCGACAGCAGACAGAAATCAATATTTATATTTCATTTCATATTTATATAGACTCTCGATAAAATGTAAATTTGATTTAAATTTTTCAATTACGCTCCATACTTTTGTTACTTTGTCTTTTATCATCAGCTCTGTTATTTATTTGAAAATTTCAATATAAAATAATATAATAAATCGACACAGTTGGGAGCTGCGTATCTTGTGGTCATTCATCAAGCGTACCGGAATGTATACAATGCATGTGTGTGCGTGTGTGTGCATTTAGTTTATGTAGCATAGTGAGATATGCTTTATATCTATCAGGCTTTGCGGCATTATTTATGTTGCTCAACCCGTCGCTCTTCTCTTCCTTTCTGCCGCTCTCTAGCTGTCTGTGCCGCTCTCTGTTGCCTTCCCCCTCTGCCTTGTGAAGCGACATTGTCCATTAACCAAATAGATACAGCTTCAGCACTCTCACACTCGCACTCACACACTCCCCCAGGTGCAGTTTCGCACATGTGCGACAGTGTGTGTGTGTGTGTGTGCGAGTGCGTGTGAGCTGTGCTGCGCCGCACCTTGGCCCCTTAATGTATGCAATAAAGCTCAAGTGTGGCGCCGAGCTTGTGGCGGCAGCCAAGCGCACAAGGGGCGCAAGGGCGAGGAAGAGAGAGAGAGACGGAGAGAGAGAGAGAGTAGTAGAAACAACTGGTGTAGCATGTTTCTTTTTTTTTGGTGCAGGCTAACCTTCACTTTCGCTACACATGCAACGTTGTTGCAACAATTGCATTGTCGACTCCCAGTCGACTACTGTCCCGCCCCGCCCCGCCTCCATTTGCACACTCTGCTTTGCCCCACTGTGCAAAGTCCTTGTTGTAATTACATTTTGTTTTACTCGTGTTGAGGTTTTTTGTTCGACGACCTTTTTTAAGCAGCAGCGTGGCACGTTCTACTACAATACTTGTTATTTCTCTGCCACAGCTGCCCCACACTAGCCTGCAGTTGTTGTTGTTGTAGTTGTTGTCGTGTCGTTGCTTATGCAAGTGCCACCGTGGGGCGTGTATGTGAGTGTGTGTAAAATAAAATTCATGCGTGATTTTTATTGTTGTTTTGTGTGCGCATTAAATAATGCTCATGTGTGTTGGTGTGAGTGTGCGAGTGTGTGTGTGTGGCAGCAACAAGTTATACAAGTAAAATGTCATTGAATTGTGCATTATTCGCCTGTGTGCGTGTGCGTGTGTGTGTGCTGCCTTCCGCTCATATTGGAAACTTTATTGAATTCCTAGCGCTTTATTGTGTGTAAAATTTATCGTTTCAATTATTCAACAACAGCAATAACAACAACAACAACAACAACTGCAACTGCAACATCGTTGACGACGAACAGCTGCTGCAAGCAAAACACAGTTCGCTGCTTTTTCAACACGCATGCGATTTTCATCTGAAATCGTCTGACTCGCACATATACATACATATATAATATATATATATCTGCATATATTCTGTATATTTTATGGAGCACCCAGCGCAGCAACCTTGACTCGAGCTGCTCGAGCTGCCCGAGATCCTCTGCTAACTGCATTGACTTTGACATTTATGGACCTGCCCCACACACACACACACACGCACTCTCGCACACACACACACTCACGCACGTCCCTGGAATTCTCAATTCTCGATTCGAATTCGCTTGTCCCCCAGGGCTGGCTGCGGCACGTTGCGTATACGTAATTTGCGCAGGTAACAAGCAAATGGAATTGTAATGTGAATTGTAGTATGTGAATATGTATGCGCCGCAGGTTGCTGGGGCCAAAAGGTCAAACTGTTGCCAGCTCAACAGCTTATGCCATCAAGTTCAAGAAATATGTTGAATTTAACGCGAACTTATTGAATGGATATTTATGCGGGTTACTTTTCTAGAAATTTCATTTATATTTATGAAATTCCTTCAAACTTCTCTTCAGGCTTATCTCTAGTTGATTCTTCGAATTGATTTCGCCTTGACAAGACTCGTTTATTGCACCACATTCCTTACCTTCTTCTGCCTAATTAAGTTAATTGTAATTTTTTGTAGCATTTCATATTAATTTGCCATTTGATTAATTAACTAATTGGTCAAGTTCGCAGTGAGCTTAGTTGAAATTCTAAAAGTAACTATGGAAAAAACAGAAAGAAAGCTCCCGGTGGCTCACACACAATGCGACGGCTGCCGTGAGCGTGAAAATGGGTCAAGGTTAAATTAGGTCAACTAGCGTGCAGCATGTCGAGTTGAATGCTTTTCCGAGTCGACACAGTGTGGAGCATGCTCCGCCATTGCCTCCGGCTCCGGTTGGCTCCCTTCGAGCCACGCGGCCTTCAGCCAGAGCATTGACAGGAAACATTGTTGCTCAACCTGTCAGGTAATAAGTAACTTAATTCTTAAAATACTACAACAGCGAAGGGCGGGAATGGAAGATTGAGAGTGGAACGAGGGGAGGAGGGAGATAGGGAGACAGATAGTGCAGATAACTGAGGAAGAGCGAAAACAGTTCGCTGTGCATAAATAAAAGTTTGCTCGCCAACTGTCAGTTGCGTATTTAATGAAGCGAACTGGACTTTCGTTTCGAATTCGTTAAATTTCTTAGAGGGACAGAGAGAAGGTGGGTCAGGAACAGAGAGAAGGATTTACAGGTCGTAAACTTTTGTTTTAATAAAATATGAAGACAAGTAATAAATAAAATATATTATTAAATTAAATCATTAGTATGGAATGGAGAACAATCTCAACCTAATTTACTTTAAAACATCAAATATTGAAGTTGCCATCTCAGATATACACGAATTTTTGGCTTTTGTGCTGAATTTCAGTTTAATTTACTTTTAAAATATAAAATATTTAAGATAGCTACACTTTTTTTTTTTTAATATATTTTTGTTTTGCCTTATGTCCTGAAATATGATTTTGTAATAATTTTTATGGTAAGATAATTTTTTTAAATTAAAGTATTGCAAATGTTAGAAAGATTAATGCAACTGTTAAATTAAATAAGCAGAAATGGTAATAAGGAATGTGGGCGCCCAACGTGGGCTACACTCATTACCATTCTTATCATGCTCGTAACAATCAGAATAATCTACTGGCCCAGTAGGTGTCTTCCTTGGTGATGACAGTAGTTCTAATCCATTCAAGTATCTATGGTATCTGGGGCTCCATGTTAAGAAAGTAGTTTGCAACCACAGAGTTTTCAAGGTGGAACCAATCCATACTCTCCAGACGTTTCATACGCAACATTGGGTCAAACCATCATTAATGCAAACTCGAAATTCATGAATAAATATTATTTAAAATGAACAAAATAAAACAAAAGTAATTCATATTTTCTTGCTTAAAACTTTAATATTTTTGCCAAGTCTTCTGTTTAATGCATCCAATCAGCTTTTTAACAATAATGTCTACGCCAAAATTACATTTTACTTTTTTTCAATTTCAAGCTCGATTGGTTTTCCAATATCTCCTGTAATTTTCCATATTCTCCTCTGTGTGAGATAGAAACTCATTTCTTCAACGCTTTTAAAATGCTTTCAATTAAAAAGATCTGCAAGGCTCATTGACACCCAGTTCCATTCATTGCCCTCGCCTCCAACTCCACCTCTTCCTCGTCCACTAGTGACAAAGCCATTCCGCACAGAGGCAGCGCTGGGCTCCGTGTAGACAAGCCGCATCCCAGTTGGCAATCAGATTGCTGTACATACAACATACAACAAACAACAATCCCCAGTTCGGTACAAGCCCAACACGACAATACAATTCTGATTGAACCGAGCAATAAGCTGCGCCTGCCTTTTGAACTCCACTTGCCACATCCCACATGCCACATCCTCTTCCTCGCATTTGGCAGTGGCGAGTAAAGAGAAAAAAAAACAAAAAACACTGGCATAGAGGAAGAAGGATTGCCTGCCGGAAACACTCGAAAACTCATTGCAAGATTTTACTTTTTGTTGGTTTGACCTGCAGCAATTTGTTGTCTCTCTCTCCCACTCTCTCTCTGTTTTACCACTATATGTATAGCATATATGTATGTGTGTGTGTGTGAAATAAAAAGGAACCAAATTATGCCTGGTGCCCCAACAAGCGCAGGGGTCAAATGGCTGCAATCAAAAAATACGCTTGATTTTTTACATCCTTACGAAAAGCGCACTATCAATATTATGAGATTTCACGGCATCTCCCACTCATCACCCCTCCTCTCCTCGCCCCTCTCTGCTTGATGACTTACATATGAGTCTGTGTATAGCTCTGTGTGAGTGTGGGGCAAATATTGCAAATGTAATACGCTTGTTGGCTACGGAGGGCGAGCTGTGCGGAAGCGGGGCAGTCGGAACTTGCAACGTGTGCGGCGCCCCTCGAGTTGGGCTCGTCGGCGCAGCAATTCAACGTTTTTGCTACACTCAAGTAGACACTCGACGGGTTGAGCTATAAAAAAAGAGGCAAGTATGTAAATGCTTGAAGGACGCGAGCTGGACTGCCAAATACCCTACAACAAGTGGGAATGAGTAGCAAGCGATGTGAGCAGGAGCAGAGTTAAACTCTTTACTCACATGTAATTTGCAGCTTATAAAACACTTTAGGCAACTCCCAGTGCAGCCCTGGTTTACAGGGTATGCACTTGTGCGGCCTTGCGGTAAATGCTGGCATTTTAAAAATTGATTGTAAATACTGAAGGCAAAGGCGGCGAGTGCGAAAATATTTCGCGCACGTTGAACCGTCAGCCGGGAATGGACGGAGACCGTGTGACAGACTGTCAGTCTGCCAGCATGTGTGCCAAGCTGGGCGTGTGTCTCTCTATATCTCTCTCTCCCTCTCTCTCTGTCTGTGTGTGTGTTTGTTGGCAATTTCCGCTTCTACATTTCCGTTCGTTTTGTCACGTAGTTTATGAATGAATTTAACGGCAGTCGTAGCGACGACATCGTCTATAAAGCTTGTTGATATGTTTTAATGAGCACTCTTTGCATACGTATACACGTGTGTGTCTGTGTGTGTGTGTGTGGCACACATAAAACTAAAAAAGATTGAAAGCTGTCCCAGCTGGAGTGGCACATTTGAAAAGACACCGCAAATTGTTCACTTGGTTTCCCCTTGCGGGCTGTGTGTGCCACTGCCGCAGCAGTGCGTTGCAAAACTTTTTTAATTACATTTTTCATTTCCTGCCAACATTACGTATACGCTGTGTGGCCAATAAAAATAACCAAAAATTGCCCATTGACCAAACCAGCCTAATGTCGTTTAATATATATTGCTGCCAGCTTTAGTCAACTTTGCCTGTGCTGGAGAGCAATTTAGCTATTGCTCTGTCTGTCTCAGGCTGCCCATGTTCGGCTCCCCAGCCTTGTCCTTTGTGGTCGGGTGACTAACTGTACGACAGTCCAAGGGAGGCACGGGACGGACACAGACACAGAAGACGGCTTTGGTCGTTTCTTAAACCGTAGCAATGGATACTAAATAGAAAAACAGAGCAGACAAGAGACGAGCAGCAAAGGGAGCAGCGCACGGCACAACAATGCTGTCAATAACAAGCCAATATGAAACTGGACAGCTCAAGCGTGGGCAGTGAAACACTTGCGAGGGTGGTTACTGAGGTTGTGCTAGGTTTTAAGAAAAGTGGAAAATCATTACTGTAGTAGAAGAAGACTATGTTAAGCCGATGATAACATTTATATTGAGAGTATGTTAGAGAATTCTTTCGGAGAGAGGAATTCTGTTTTGGCGTGTCGAAAAAAGAGGAAGTATTGAACCGTCGTGTGTAAAATAATCAAGTTTCCACATTATACTCGTAGAGAGACTGTTTTGATGCATGGAGTTTTGTAGGCTTAGGAAAAATATTTCTCAGGAGGTTTAAGTCATTTGTTAGTATACGAGATATTCTAAGTCTAATTTATTCATTCCTGTATTATATAGG
Source organism: Zaprionus africanus (assembly GCA_018151435.1). Classification (NCBI taxonomy): domain Eukaryota; kingdom Metazoa; phylum Arthropoda; class Insecta; order Diptera; family Drosophilidae; genus Zaprionus; species Zaprionus africanus. The sequence continues at coordinate 670,277 of JAECXB010000221.1, forward strand.
TAAAGGTATGACTTAGTAAGTTAGTGGTAACAACACCTTGAAATGCATTAAATATTGACTGATAGTTCTACAATGTTTGAGTGCGAGACAGCGTGCTTTAACTTAGGAATTACTCAAACAAATGAACTTTGTTCATATCTAGATTAATCATTGACTGGCAAATACAAACAGACTTACACAGTCAAATATGTTATAAGGTTATTGGTGGTAATCACCAAAATTTATGACAAATGTATGCAATGTATTACACGGTTCTTGTGTACGTAACATAAAAAGTTCCTCATTTTAATCAAGAAGAGTTTAACGGTGTGTCCCAAATATAACCGAAGTTCTTTGGATATAAAAAAGTGATACCCTAACAATAAAGTGCAAACTAAAAGTTGCTTATCAAGGGTAGATTGTTCAAGTGCTATGTAAATTTAACAACTTTCGTTCGCATGACAAAATGTGATCAGATTGGACCTGACTTTACTAGTATTGCCAGAGCCCGAAACATAGTTTGCAACCTACGTGCCTTATTCAGCATAAGTGCCTTAATATTTTGTATTGAGGCTATCAACTGCTTTACTTTCTACTTTATACCTGCTTTATACCAAGAAAGGTGTGTGCCTTACCAATTTATGCTTAATTCGTAGAGAACGGTCAAGCGAGGACATAATAATATTATGTTATCATCTATACCTTTTTGCCACGTTTCATAAAGTGATTGCATGACATAAGTTTTGCTCAAATACTTCAACGAATTAAGCCTCTCACCCAAGGGACTACAACTGTATCTATGGGCAATTGCTGAAACACCCCTCGCTGAAAGAGCTTTTGCTATTCTATTGCTGCTGTCATAGGTTGCTGTTGTTGTTGCTGATGCTATTTGTAGCGCTTCGACTGCTCAACCGAAAATCTAGCTATACAACTCGACAGCTGGAGAGCAGGAGAGCAGGGGGGACGGGACTGTTGCTTGTTGGATGCGCGACATGTACAAGGAGACAGACTGAAGTCCGATTGCCTTTTGGCCAAAGCGAAAGCCATAACCGGAGACAGACCCGGAGCTGAGGCTTGTTGGCATTGGCGTTGCCAAGACAGCAGCCGCACAGCGATTTATGCGCTGGCCAGTTCTTGCGGTATCCAGTGTCCAGTGTCCAGTGTCCAGTGTCCTGCTTGCAGCTGCCTCTAAGCTTGCCGCTTCCTCTTACTCCTCTATCTCCTTCTCTGGCGCGCTGACGGCATTTTTCTTATGAGTGCAAAATCTCAGCACAACTTGCCAGATATATGGCCAGCTATAGCTCTTCTTCCTCTGTTCCTCCTCCTGCTTTATATTCTGCTGCTGCTGCTGCTGCTTCTTCCGTTGCTGCTGTTTGTGTGCTTCTTCTGTGCACACAATAAAATGGGAACACTCAATGCATGTCAATTTGCGGCTCTGTGGGAAATCTTCCAGGCAAACCGAGTGGGCTTTGCTGCTGCGTATCCCTGAGCATCTTCGCCTTTAGCTCTCTCTCTCTCCCCCCTCTTCGGCCCTGCGCGTTTGTCATGTATTAATGTCACTTAGATGCGGGCGTTCGAGCCGCCTGTTTACTGCTAGCAGACACTGTTTGCGGCGGCGGCCCATGCGGGCCGTCTTTGTCGTGCGTCGCCCTGAAAACGGGACGAGGCAAGTTGCCAAAATTTATTTGCGTTTATCTTCGTGGCAAAAGTTTTCGGTTAACGTGTTTGCCATTGTCAACACAGCAACTTTTGTGTTGTGGTGCCAACAACAGCAGCAGCAACAGCAGCAACTGCACACCGACACGCCCCTTCACCGCCCACACATCCACGTTGCATCCGCTGCAATTGCAATTGCTTTTGTCAAGTTTTGCGTTCGTCGTCGCATCTGCCAAATTGTTTGTTTTGTTTGGCGCGTGCAGCTTTTGAGTAACTTTTTTCTTTTCCATCTCTCATGCTCCCTCTTCAATTTTTCCTCTTTTCTTTTTTCCTTTTTGTGTGTCAGGTATACACACAATGACACGCCCCCTAGTCGCTGTGTCGCCCAGCTGCTAACTGTGTGGCGTGTGTATCAATATTTGACTTGTTGTATTGTCAGGCAGCTACAATGCACTTACGGCGAATACCCTGCAGCTTGGCTGACATGGAGTAGTGCAGGCTGATGGTATCCGTTTGACCCATGGACTTTTGCTTTTAATTTGGGTGTTTTTTTTGTGTAGTTGACTGCTTGATTTATATTTACTTTCATTACTTTTTTGGCGCCATTGCCAACTGGCTTCGATAACATCAATATCTACTTATTATTATCGGCCTACCGCCACTTCTGCGCCATAAATTAAATAAGTGTTGATTAAGCTCAAAAATAAATATCGTCTCAATATGATATAAATTTGAAATTTATGTTATCGCCCTACCGCCACTTTTGAGTCATCGATAAGTTACTATTCAGAATGTGTCGATAATAATTGATATGTATTGGTTACAAGCGTAGGCTGACCATAACTTATATTTATTAATAAAAATATAAGAATCAAAATCAATTTTAATTTCGCAGAGGGTACCTCGCAGTCAGGTCAACTCACTGTACTTACTGCCTGCCGTACTTACTCAATATTTAAGTCATGCGTTAAATGCTTTGCCATTTTCTACGGGCAACATACTGTCTATCCACAAGCCCGCTCTTATTTTGCCAGCATTACGCCCCTGCCACGCCCCTTCACCAGCAGTCGCATCTATTGTGTGCTGCATCTTGTGTTGCGCAAACAAAAATCAATTGTATTCAAATGGCAGATTTTGGTTTATTTACAATATTCACGCTTCGCTTGCAGTAAAATCTAATATAAATACTAAATACGAAAATACCAAATGCCAAAATACTGCAGTCAGAGCCAGAGTTACTTATTGCAAATGCAATGCCAAAGAGCGCAGAGCAACGAGACGAGCATAAAGAGCAGCAAATGCAAATTACATTTGTGTAAGTATTTTTGGCTAGGGTTGCCAGGCACACTAAAAACAAAACAGAATTTACTGCCAGTCGCAGGCTGCAGCAAATTGTTGAGTTATGCGAAAACTTCCGAATGCGACGCACAAAATGCACAAAATGTTTGGCCTGCAATTCGCTCAAGATTTAATTAGTTGGATTGAAAGCGTATTTACGCAGGGGCGGGGGGAGAGTGACAAGTATTTGGATTACGTATTTGAACAAAGAAACCTCTTTGGTTCATAAGCTCGAGCTGGGCATAATTAAATTTCTAATAATAATGAAAAGGGTCTTCAACAGCGGCTTAAGTTTTCATGTTTGCTAGACAATTATTTTGTGTTTGCCTACAGAGTTTGCAAGTTCGGTAAATATTAAATTACAGCTTGGATTAACTGAACATCGCATAATGAAAAGGGATTTATAGAAATAAAATAGATGATTCAATTAGAATAATGAATTGAATAAATGATCAAGAAGGTAATATATCAGTTGATTCCGAATTGAGGCAAATCAATCACATTTTAGGTGTGTGAGAGATTATTTCAGGAAAGATTTGAGTTGATACCAAATTGAAGCATATCAACCATATTGTAGGTATACAAAAGAGTATTGCGTTTTGGATAGAATTTAATGTAGGGTAATGTAAGCTCAAATTAAGGTTAGGTTTCTAATAAAAATTCATTGCGATGAATTTAGCTGCGATATTTTTATTATACCCTTCGACCATTGAAAATGGTCAAAAAAGGGTATACTAACTTATTTATTATTCTTGCTCAGGATCACTAGCCAAGTCGATTAAGCCATGTCTGTCTGGATGTCTGGATGTCTGTATGTCCAGATGAACACACAGATCTCAGCTATTATAAAAGCTAGAGACACCAAATTTGGCAGTTTATTTAATACGTTGGGTGCCACGCCCCCACTCACGCAAATCAACTATTTCATCTTTTAAGGTGATTGGGGAGCGACACATAAAATATACAACATTCTGAGTAAGACTATACTTAGCTAATTATAATACCAACATAACGTCAAAACTCCAATCCGATCGGACAACAAACACAGAAGTTATTAAACAAAAACCTTGTTCGCTTTGACTTTGTATACAGACCAGCAAGCTGTGACGTCATTGCAATGCTCATGTAGGAAAGAAAAGGAAAGAGAATGCGAGCGTGTAGCGCCATCTGTTGTTCTTCTCTTCTTTTTATGCACATGCATTTTTTGCATTCAAACGCACACACACATACATAGATTTTTGCTTGACCAATGAAATGATACACGCATATACACGTATTCATAAAATTATTGACTCTTTACGTTTCAAAAAGGTCGAAGGGTATCCCACTGTCGCGTGCCGCTCGACTCTTGCTCTTGTTTTAAAGATAACAAATATTGACCGATAGTTTTAAAATATTAAGCAGAAAAGTGGAGACAGTACGTCAAACTACCCTAAAGAGAGTAACTTGAGTTCATTCACTTCGGCGCAGTAGCCGATACTGTACAAGAACATATAATATATAATTCAATGACAGGGTTGCTTGCCCCCATACACTAAAATGACGTCAAGAGTTTCTCTATTCAAAAAACATATGCAACCATACAAGAACCTCAAATAGTTTATTGATAAAGTATTCACAGATAATCTGTACTTCGAAAATAATCATAATATTCCATTCTTTACTATAATCTCAACTGCTCTTGAAGCATGCAATCCATTTGCATATCACCAACTAGGGCAAAATACACATAATACCCTACAAAGCGCGTCCAATTGCCGGGCTCACACACACATATGTGCGCTGAGCTCGCGTTCATGGGAATTTAGAGCCAACTTCACGCTCGACGCCATTTAGCCGAGCTTAGAGCTATCAACGTGCTGCGATAATAGACCATTCGCCATTAGGAAGTGGGGCATGCGCAATTGTGCGCTTGATATTGCCAATAAATGTTAAGTGTATTACCCTTGCCTATCCACACACACACACACACACACATACATACAGATACTCACGCAGTGCTTTTGATACACCCCCAAAGAGACATATTCGTATTTAATCAGCTTTCTTTCCCGTTTACCTCTCGCTTATTTACAGGTAAGTTCGCACATCCGTTCGCTGTCACCTTTCTTGACTCGTGTCGCATAAAATGAACGAAGACGAAGAAGCCGAGCGGAAGAAGAGCGCTACAAGTACAGGTATTAAATATATAAGGCACGACCAGCCAAGGGAGCAGGGTGGGAAGGGGGCGTGGCTAAAACACTGAACGACATATCAAAGTAATAAAAAAAACCTTGACATAAACCTTAGAGATATGAGGAAAAAAAGTATGCACACATAACGCACAAAAGTCTAACAATAACAGGGGTAGAGAGGAAAGGGGGGGGAGAGGGGAGCAGGCAATCTGGCTCAACTTTGGTAACAAGTTTTTGTTATTGTTTTCAGTGTGGCTCGCGCGCAAGTGTGTTTGTATGTGTGTGTGTGTGTGAGCTTGACGTTTGGTCTTGCGCCCGCCTAGGCAGCTGTCAAAAATCAACGCAAACGTCAACGCTGAGAAGCGACAAAAACACAAGCGCACACACAGACATACTCACAAGCAAGCCCGCACACACGTACACACGCATACCCCACACACGCGCTTATAAAGTCAGCCTTTGGACACATGTTGAAAATGTCAAAAAGTAGGCAACATGTTGTGTGCAAGGTCTGCTGCCACACCCCCTACCTCCACGACCTCCCCCCGCCTACGTCTTCACCTATGCCTCTGCTTGTATTTAGATATTTTTTTATAAGTTCACAACGCACACACACCCCCAGCAGAGCGTTTTCCCCCAAAAGGGGCCAAGAAGGTCGCAAAACCTTTAAAACCCTTCGACTCGTGTTGTTGTTTTTTTTCTCGACTGCCAGGCAGCTGCCAACTATTTTGGCCAAGGCGTTCATTGATTTTTATGGCCAACGCCTTTGACATGACAACGGACTTACAAAGGACTTAGGCTGACCGTCTCTGCTGCCTTCCCTTCCCCTTCCTTTGATGGCCTTAAAGAGTTGCCAGACTCTGCAAAAGGTAACTTCACAAAGATCTCTTCTCGACTTCGTTCAATACTCTGCACACTTTTCATTGATTTACAGTTAGCTTAATATAACTAAAGGCTAAAGGGGAAATCAGAGTTGCCAATTAAGTTTTTAATTGAAAAGCTGCAGGGCATGCAGAGTTTGTTGAATGAATTGAATGTTGGAACTGGCCCTGACTGGAACTGGGCATTGTGTTGACTCTTTGATTATTTGGCTTTTAGTTGATTATAAAAGGGAGGGACGCACACACACTGACACAGACACAGACATACATACACATGTACGGGACTACAATGGAGCACATTCCCACATAGCCGGAGACAACAAACAAAAGCACAAGGCAAACGGAACTGATGAGGCCAAAGGAACTGCGACAAAGCCTGTTGTGAAAGGCAACTCCTTTCAGCAGCTTCCTTTCTTATGTGCCTGCGCTCTCTCTCCCTCTCTCTCATACAGTCTCTCTTTCTCTCTCTCTCTCTTTGTGCTGGCTCCCCCGTATCTCTTTAAGCTGCCTTCGGTTTAAAATGAAAACTCATAAAAATCGAACACATCGGGCGGGGCCAGTGTTCAATTTTACGCACACACGAGTTTGCCAGTCAAATCATAAAGAAAATTACATTGCAAAACTATCGGGCAACGAGGCGTGGCATTCCCCATCATCCTCGTCATCATTCTTTGCTTCCCCCGTTCGCTCCTGGCCTAACTTTAAACTTGACATAGTTTCCCAGGGCCGTCGGGGTAAAGTTAATCATAGCAAAAACTTTGATTTCATTTAAGAAACTCGTGAAACTCTCGTGAAACAAGAGCAACATCTACAACATCTACAACATCCACAACAGGCGCACTCCAATTGTTTGCTTAGGCGAGAGTTCTCCAAGGGTTCGTTCGGTCTGAGAGTTGCCAGAACGATATAATAATGATGACAACGACGATGTTGATGGTGACGGTGATGATGATGATGATGACGATGATGATGATATTGTGCAGCTGTTGGCGGGTGTGTAGAAGTTGTTGAGTGAATGACAGGCCTGAATGAGACAGCAAATAATGAGCGGAGGCAACTCAAAAGATGCTAATTCTAACGAATGAAACTCACAGAATTGTTTTCGCTAGCCATGGGAATAGCATCAGCAGCATGGGGAGTAACACAAATAGCCGGAAACACTAAGAGCGGAAGAGGAGCAAATCAATACAATTTGTTTAATGCGCCAGAAGGGTAGAAGCAATTTTTATTATCTACTAATATAGTAGATAAAGCTTAAGCTGATCCAATTTGCTTCATTTAATTAGCAATTGCACATTAACACAGTCCATTAATGTGGACAAGTATTTAAAGCACTTGGCCCAGAGTGCCATAACAGAGTCGAACAAGTGCGACGACATGCATTAACATATGTCATTAAACGACTGTTAACATGGCACTTGGCATAGCTCGTACCAGGGCTGGCCAGGCAGACGCAGAGAGAGAGAGAGAATGAGAATGAGAAGCAGATACAGAGAGAGAGTCAGTGCAGGTTAACATGCTGCAGCTAATTAACATTTGATGGCCATTTATTGCAGTTTTATGCATAAATAGCTGCTAAGCTCATGCATTTATGACTGTTAACATGACACTGCGCATAGATTGTTCCAGGGCCGCCCTACAGGCAAAGTGAGGGGCAAACAGAGACTGTAAAAGAGAGAGAGTGAGAGAGTAGCTTAACATTTTTACTGCAATTGGTTTACATTTGATGGCAATTAACAGCAGTTTGCTGCAATTTATGCATATAACATATGTATCGAATTAAGTGACTGTTAACATAATTCTTAGCATAGCTCGTTCCAGGGCTGGCATAACAGACAAAGCAAGGGAGTGTGAGCTGGATTATTTTCTTGATGCAGTTGACTAACATTTTGTGGTCATTTTTGGCAGTTTTTATATGTTCATTGCCTAAACTGTTGCTTCGCCTATGCATTGACAACTGTTAACACTTTTATGGTTGGCAAGAATGGAACAGAAAGAGAGACCAGCTTAACATTCTGCTTGCAGTAGATTAACATTTTTGACATTTACAGTAGTTTAATGCGATTCATGAATATAACATACGTCCTTAGGCGACTAGAAATACCTCATTGCAGATGCAGGAATACAGAGAGAGAAAGTTGTTTAACATTTTAAGGCAATTACTTGCAGTTTAATGCATATATCGCTGCTTAGCTACTTGCCAAGTGCTCTGCCCACTCTCGCAGTTTGGCAAAAACAAAAATTTTGAAAATCATTTCGCCGCAAATGTCTGAGCAAAAGTGAAAAGCTGCCACTCGCACGCTGCCGGCCAACTCAACGCCCCCACTCAACCCACCCCGCTGGCAGGCAGCAGGCGCTGTTGAAAACAACAACAGCTACTGCTGCGTCGACGACGACGTCAACGTTGAGACACAGCAGCCGCAGCAGCAGCAGCAGCAGCAGCAGAAGCAGCAACAGCGACAGTGAATTGGGTTAAGCAGCCCGCTGCGTGAGTGTATGGATGTGGGTCTATGTGTGTGCACGTGCGTACGTGCATGTGGGTGTGTCCATGTGTGTGTCTGTGTGCGTGTGTGTGTGCGCTCGCGCTTACCCTGGCTAACTCAAATTCAATTGTAGCATGTAGCTTTGTGCCCTTGCCAAGTTAAACGATGAAATGAGCATTTGTGCCAAAGTACGTACAACAACAACCACAACAACAACAGCAGCACGAGCTGAAACAACAAAAGTAACAAGAGAACACAACAAAATACACATAAATTATACTTTTTGCCTTACACAGCCGTTACGTTGCGCTACGTTACGTTTTGCGTTGCGTTTTACGGGGTTTACTGAAGCAGCTTTTGTTTTGTATTTTTCTCTGTTGTTTTTCTCTCTTGCATTTAAATTAAGTCTAAATGCCGACAAGCGCTTGTTGTTGCAGCTGTTGTTGTTGCTGCTGTTGTTGTTGTTGTTGTTGTCTCTGCTAGTGCTGCTGTTGCTAATGCCGGCATTGTTGTTGTTGTTGTTGCTGTTAGGACTGGCAAGGACTAAACAGAATTGTTGCTTTAAAAGGCGTAAGAAAACATTTCATTTATTTTATTTCGAATCGTTGTTGGAGGCGGGCACAGGCCGTAAAATATTTATGTAATTGAAGCCATACAAATTTAATTACTCGATAATTTTGTGTGAGCTAAAATAGATAAATTGTCAGCAGCATGCAATTTATACGTTTACATAGTCAGTATTTATGGTATTTAATATGTTAATTAATATCGTTGTTAATCGATTGCAATATGTTAATTAACATTACAGTTGGGTGATTTAACAGATGTCCTCGTTTACAGGGGCTGCCAGGTGTAAATGCTTCGTAATGGAGTATATAAATATTTTAAACAAGAGTTTTGAGCAGCAGAGTAATTTTTATTTGCTCGCTTGAATTCAAATTTACTGCCCCGATGCTAGTCAGTATTTATGATATTTAATATGTTAATTAGCTGAATACTGCAACTTGTCAGCTGTTATTCAACATGTTAATTCACGCTATACTTACATATCTTCAGTTACAGTGGTTGCTAGATGTAACTACTGTTCACGATGTTTAAATATTTTAAAAAGAATTTTTAAGTGCAGCAAAGTATGATCTCAAAATTTCAAGTTTTTCAGCAAGTCGCTAAAATAGTCAGTATTTATAGTATATAATTTATTTAACAATGATTCAACTGTTGTCCAATATGTTAATTAACATTACCTTTACAAAACTACGTTAACAGTAGTTTCGAAATATGAACACTTCTTAATAAGGCTCTAATATTTCGAAAGGAGTTTTAAACTGCAGCGAAATTTATATGTTCTCTCTAAGTTTCAAATTTACTGGCTCGCCATTTGAGTTCTGTGACTTTCAATTCTGTAGGGATATAATAGAAATTTTTTGTAGCTTTGTATTGACATATTCCCCGGTCGGGAAAGTGAACTCCGAGGTATTTATTTTCAATTTAAGCGAAATGCTCGCGTGTTGCACTGTGGCGCGAGCATGGAGTCCGCTTGTTGCATGCTCCGTGCATACAAATTTACTGCCTTCCAACCCCTCCACGGCCTGTCGAAGTGTAATTTATGGCCCCCAGCCGCGGCAGTAAAGTTAATGCCCCTCCAACAGTTTGCTCCGTTTCGTTGCATGTTGTAAAAAACTTTTAAAACTGACCCTCATCATAATTGAAATGCTCTAAAAACAAAACGCTGCAAAAATCTTTTTAATGAAAATCCAAAAGCTCGCATACACACACACAGTAACTGTAGTACAAAATGGCCGCGGCACATGGCAGCCATTTGGGGACGCAAGCAAAGCCAATACACTCAGTCAATATAAATTATATCCAAATATGAACTAAGCCAGTGGCTTTTTACTCTATCTCTGCACTATGCAAATGCAAATGTGGCTTATGCAAATCACACTGTGGAGGACTAAGAAACACAGCCACACAGTACAACTGCTGTATAGTTTATAATCAAGCCAGATATTTAACATAAAGACTCATTCAATTGGCTTATACTTTAGCATAAAGTTTTGAAATGGTATTCACTTTGCTAGAAAACTTTCAGAAGGAGCTCGAAGCTGGCCATAGCTTCACAGATAATACTCAGTTTTATCATATAAATAATTCAGTTGAATATATGTTTTTTATCAGTTGGTTAAACAATCAAAGTTTTTAAGGAGTTTATGGTTATTAATGAATGCATAAATTAGCGTACGCTAATATTTAATTAAGTTACTCAGATATTTTTATATATTAACAAACTAACATTGAGTGTATTAAATTAAATTACTCTTAAATTAGATACTTATTTCATAGCATAACATTTCTCAAACCCTCTCATATGAACATATTTTCTAGTACCAGAGTGCTCCCTGTTATAACAGTAATCATAACATTATCTACATACAGCATAACATAAGTATGCTAAATTTAACTATGCCAGCCATTATGTTATGCAGCAATAACATTTAATTTAACATGACATAAAGAGAGACGCAACATGACGATCACAAATGAAAAGAGAAGAAGGGAAGTGCTGTTAAGGCGCAAAATGACGCAATATAATGACAAATATTATGAGATAATTTTCTACGCTCGCCATAGAGTAATTTTAATCACTGGCAGCCATAAAATTAACGAGTATTTTAAAAGTTTAAGCGGTTTTATAGATTCCAATTCAGCTTGGCCGATAACAAAACAACGCCAGACTCTGCAACTTTAGCAGTAATATTGTTCAAATGATTTGCCATAAAAAGCTGTGTGGCATTTTTATGGGAAACTGTAATAACAGCTGCATGGAGTTTATGATAGTTTTATCCCACTAAGTTTAAGCTTCAAATGGAACTCATGAATTTAGTATATTTATTTTGCGAGCCCTGGCGATTGCCTAGAAGAAAAGAGCACAGAGAATGCTTGCTGCGTGCCACGTGGAAAAGCACTTGAAATTAAGCTAATTGCCCGCTGAGCTCGACTCGGAGAAGGAGGCAAAAGGCCAACTAAATGAGAATTCAGCAATTCGCTGAAGGGGCAACTGTGCCTTCACCTCTCTCTCTTGGACCCCTCTCCCTGACCCTCACTGCTTAAAATGCCAACAATTATTTAACAGTAAATAATTCATAAATATTTCATGACTTGCATGTCACAATTTGTACGCGCGCCGAAAAACATTTTGCCAGCGTCGGCGCCAGTCGCAAAAACTGTTCATTTAAATTTTAATTGCTTTATAAATGCTAAAAAGTCCTTGAACTTTTGCGTAAGAGTAAAAGTGCTAGAGGAGCCCAGCTCGCCAGGCTCGCCCAGCTGCCCTTGCGATGAGTAGAACAGGCAGCAGCAGAGGCAGCAGCTCGTTTGAAGCCTTTCAAAAACACACACAGAAAATGCCAAAAAAAGTTATATTAATAAAATTTTCACGCGCAACAAGCAGCAAAAAAACAGCAACAACAACAGTAACACACATATAATAAAAAGCTGAAGAAAAGACAAACAACAACAAGAGAGGCAATAACAACAAAAGGGCGGCAGCAACGGGCTATTTAGTTACAGCTGTAGCCTGCGGCCGTTGCAAAGGAAGGACGTCGCCTTCATCCTTGCCACGCTGCCAAACAATGAATATGCCACACAGCAACAAACACAAGCCGATTGTCTCTGTATGAGTGAGCCAACTCTCTCTGTGTCTGTGTATGTGTGTGTGTGAGTGTGTTTTCCGTAGCTTATACGAAATGATGTCCGGTAGGTATACTTGAGAAATTTTTAAGTGTGCGCAACACTTTCACTGCTTTCACCTACCCGAAACGAGCGAGGGCCAGTCGAGTGGGACACGGGGGGGGGCTTACGTCAGGGGGTAATGGTGAAGAGTGGGTTGGTGGGGGTACCACTGACACCGGAACGGCATGAGCAACGTTCCTTCACTGTGCTGACGCCATTTCCGCTTGCCGCACAGAGTCACAACGCATGAGAGAAGTTGGAGAATAACTGTAAAAGCGCCCGCCCCGAAAATGGGGTATTTGCCTCGGTTGGCAAAGTTGGCGAGGAATCTGTTTATTGAGGAAACATCTGCCTGTGAAATGGTACAGTGACATAAAAAATGAAGAGCACACAGAATTGAAGAGTGTACGGTTGGAATGCTTGCGTAATAACGAAAGAATGTCTCATTTAAATTGAATTAAGCAATTATAAAGGAGAGACAAAAGGAGCAGGGATTGTCATTGTTCATTTAAAAACAAGGTGGGGGTTATATAAAAACGATGGCAAATTGAATATTGAATATTAAACACACTAAAAAAAAGTATTACCTGTAAAATGTATAAAAAACTAAAATAAAATCAAATTAAAATAAATAAAGATATAACAGAAGTATAACATTAACATTTTCTCAAAAAAGTATGCTAAGGAATACTAAAGAAATTTATCGGCGCTGTTAACAGAACAAACAAAATAATTTACTTCTGCTCTAAAAAGTATGCTATAGTTTTGTAATTAACAGAACTGTTTGCAAAACATTAACATTTTGTGTCTTTCATTCTCTTCCTTGCTCTCTTCCCATCTCTTTCTGAGTTCTACAACCTCTGCCAAATTATAATTTGAAGTACACTGCGTATCTACGCCGACAAAGATTAATCCGTTCTAATGTGCCCGTTGATATTTAAGAGACACAAGCAAATTACAGTTGCCAATGCCTTGTGTAGAGCACTTTCAGCTGTCTTCATGGCCGCCACAATACACGCCGTTGCGAATTTTGCAATTCTGCAAGTTGTCTGTGCGCAAGTATGTGTGTGTGTGTGTCTGTGTGCGTGTGTTTTGTTGCCGTCATTTTGTTGCCATGCCGTTTGTTTTCATTGTTGTCGTTAGAAGCGAAGATGCTGCTCCCGCTGCTCCTTAGCCTGCCGGCAGTTGCTTTTAATGAATGAGCAGAGGGGAGGCAGGGAACAAGAGAGATAGAGGGGAGAGGGAAGAGGCACACACGCTCGAAATACATGTCTGTGCCAAAGTGGCAATTAGAAAGTTGCTTAAAAAACAAAAAAGCTCTGTTACTTAGGCAAGGACCTCCCTTCCTCTCCCTTCCTCCCATCCTTCGTGTGCATGCCACGCTTCCTGGCCTGGCCTGGCCTCACTGGCATTTCTGTGCAGACCTTCAAGCTGATTTATGTGGCAAATGCATGCGCCTACACAAAAATTAGCCTTGGCGCTGCATTCCACAGTGTGTCAATATTAATTATGCATGGCACGCCGAGGCACACAACGAACGAGTGCGCTGTGTACGCTGACTACCCTGTGCACAACGTGGTACACCCTGTGGAACTAGTAACCCCTCCCTTTCAACAATGCCAATGACAGTTGCAACACGAAAGGTCAGCGCGAAGACCACAAAATGAAGTTGGCAAGGTTGCACGTCGCGTGCCAAGTACCCGACTTGTTCAGCTCTAGGGTATACAGTGTACAGGGTGTGTAGGGGAGAGGTGGGAGGGGGGTTATTGTTTTATTGTTATTCTCGTGCCTCTTATATCAAATGCTTACAACACAATTCGATTGCCGGCGCCATTTGGTTAAGAAACTCGTATATATTTTTCTGTTCTTTCTTCTTATTGTTCCTCCCTCATCATCGGCGTCCTATTCTCTGTTTCCGTTCGCTGTCTCGCCCTTTCCGTCTTGGCGGCTCTTTTATTATGTGTGCTTTTTATTGTATTACGCTTTTGTTGGCTTTGGCTTTGGTTTTCAACTTCGTTTTACGCTTCAGCGGCATAAATATATAAATTATTAACTCACCACACTGGGGTATTGCTATTTGGTTTGCTGTGTGCGAGTGTGTGTGTGTATGGCACGCACGTATGTATGTATGTGCCTGTGTGTGCGTCTTTGGCAAGCTGCTTGTGGCCTTAGCCCTTTTGCCTTTAACGCATTGTCCTTGATGGCACGCGCACCTTTTCCACTGTTTTCATTCTCTGCGATACGCTGGAAAGCAAAGGAAGTGGAAGGGTATATATATATCGGATAAGCAGAGCAGAAGAAAAGGCAGAAATCTGCAATCAGCATATTGATAAGGTTATTCAAGCGAAGGAAAGATACAAATCATTTACCTGACTAAAGGAACTGTGGAGTATTAGGTTGAAGTAGGAAATAGAAGGGAGACTGCAAGATTTGTAGGTTATTTTAAAAACTAGAATAGATATCAGATATGATAACTATCGGAAAATAAAATCTTCACTGTGATGAGTATCAGAATATTAAATCGATTATCTATAAATATCTAATGTTATTTGAAGTCTTTTCTAATTTTGTTGCTGAGTATCTTTGAGCCAATCAGCAGTAATTTTAACTCACTCACTTGTTTTGCTCGCTGTTGTTTTTTATTGTTTCGTATTATTTTTAGTTGTTTTGTGTGTGTATGCGTGTGTGTGTGGTCGTGTGTCTACATGATTTATGATCGCACATTTATAGTGCTGACAATTGAATGATATTTTTGCGCTCTCCCCCTCGACTGCAGCCACGGGCCCAAAAGCATCATGATCGATGGACATGCCTGTAGTTAGTTGTGGCCAAAGGGGTGTGTGCGGGCAAGGGAGGCGGGAGTGTTTGATTGGTGGCATTTCTGACATTGTTTGCAGTCGCTGAGTGGCGCTGTTGACCAAACAGCCTTAGGTTATAAATGTGCATTCCACACACACAAACACACACACACACACCCGCGCAGACATGTGTTTGTAAAATATTTGAATATAAATTTCAATTCATGGTGAAACACAAAAAAATATTCCAAAATTTAACTTGAACTTGCAGTTTTTTTTTTTTGTTCGTTTGTCATATGCATTCAATTCCATTTTGGAAATACCACAATTATTTATGGGCTATTTCATTTAAATTATTGCATAGAATTCGAGTAAGTTATTCCACATGCCAAGCTATGATATTTGCATTAAGAATTTATGTTGAAAAAAATCGACAAAACAAGGCCATAAATCTATTTCATATCAGAGAAATTCAAGAAGAGTTTGCAGAGTTTTCAACATGTATTGAACTGAGAGATATCGCACATGTCTGGAGCAAGTTTTAAAGCAGTTAAAGATACTTTCCCCAACTCAAATGTTTGTCTTTCTCTGGTATTTATTCAACATTTCGTCTTTCATTCTTCTTTTCTCTGTGTTCGGCTTTTCCTTTGCTTTCTACTCTCTTCATTTCTTTTCTCTTTGTTTTTCTATTTATATTGTAAGTGCTCCCCAACATGGCATAGAAAACAAAACGCCCAGACACTTATCAAAATGTCATTAAAAATTCACTTTGCCAGTCAGTGAACCAGGCCTCCCCTCCACACACCCCAACCCCCTGTTCTGTCTACGCCTCTGTGCCTGGCTTGGCTTGGGCTCGAGTCACGCAGTGAGCGAGTGAGAGAGAAGACAATTTCAGTTTGATATAAAATGTAACCATTGGGAAACATAAATGTCATTTAAGATAAACGTAAAAATTGCTATTTGATGGCATTTTGTATAGACTTCGCATAGAAGAGAAAGAGAGCGAAGGAGAAGGAGCGGAAGAGAGCACAAAATACAATGGCTGTAGAAATTGTTTAAAAGGCACAACAGGAAAAAGCAAAGTACTCACCTGACAGCGTTAAAATTTAATTGACTTTCTTTTCAGTCGACTCGAAATCGACAAACAAGTGTGCATCATAAGCTCTTGGAGATTGGTATAGGCTTATGAAATAAAAGCCTTATAAATGACAAGCTTATATGATATCATTGATTATTCCTTGAAAGATTTTATGCACAGCTTTGGAGTCAATAATTTGAGATGTAGCTGCAAGTTTTGATTGAACGTGTCTGAGAGTTGTTGAAATTAAGTTTTTCATATTAAACTTCACTAATTTTGCAAGTTGAACCTTTATTAATAATATTGCCATCATAAGGTACTCTGCATGACATTGCAATTCATGCTGCAAGTTTATTAGTTTCCTATTTCCAACTTTGATCAATTGCAAAACCTACGAAATTTATGGCTAAGTCAGAGTTTTCTCTTTCTCTCTCTCTCTGTCAGTTGATTAACACAAGTGACTTGTGAGTTCTGACTGCCGACTGTGACTCCTCAGTTTGACTGGGTGTTTATCATTGCAAAAGTCATCATCAGCTGCCGCCTACAGAGCGCTGTGGCAGCGCAGTGGCAGCGGCAATATAGCGGAACTATATGAAAAATGCTTTATTACTACACGTTGTACGTTTATAGTAACAAATGAGACACATACGCACACCAAGAAAGAGGCTGGCAAACAGACAGTCGTGCGTGTTTGTTTGCCGCTATTCACACACGCAGACGCACACACACACACAAAGAGAGGTGTCTGGGCGTGGGCCATTGTGTTGGCCATGCACAAACAGGAAGACAGTCAGACTGGCAGACGGAGAGAGAGACAAACGAACGGCAGGCAGGCAGGCAGGCATATAAAGTGAGTTATGAAATGTTGACAAGACATTTTATTGTACACACACACACACACACGTACATAAATCATGTGAGTGCCCCCTGCGGCCGGCTACAGTTGCAGGCGCTTTCGGCGTACACTAAACTTGTCTTATTATTGCATCAAGTGGCCAGCAACAGCAGTAGCAGCAGCAGCAGCAGCAGCAGCAGTCGAGTTGATAAATTTATGCGCCTTGCCTGCCTGGCTAGTACCTACTAGTATCTACTTTGCCACAAGAGATATGTATATATTACGTATACGTCGTGTAGAACATGCTGGAGTGGCTGAAAATTTGAGTTATTTTCGTGCACAGCCAGAAAAGTTGTGCTGCGTTTTGGGGAGGGCGAGCTTATTGGATTCGTTCTTGATTGGGCAATTTTATGTTGCAGCCTTAAAGGGGATAAGAATGGGGCGGAGATGGGCGTGGCAAAGCTAAAAATATCTTTTATATTTATATATATTTGTGTGCAACTGCAGCTAGATATTTTTGGTAGAAGTTGCGTGTTGTGAAAGAAGAACTTGAGCGATTTTAAATTAATGCATTTAGGGTGACCATAATTTATAATAAAATATTACTTGTTCTTTGATTAGCAATTGTCAACAGCACTAGATATCTAGTTTATCAACTTTATCCAGAGATATCCTAACAAAATGTTTGATTTATTTATTTAGGGTGACCCTATTTTCATCTTAAACAATCATACTGGCGAGATTGGCAATTCTGACCAGTAGTTTTGTCTCGCGCAACAGTGGCAATCAATTGGAATATTCTCTCAGCCTTTGATTCATTAATTTAGGGTGACCATACTTGTAAATGTTATGGCCCTTTTACGTTGATTGTAAACTTTAACCAGCACTTTTGTTTCATGTCACAGTGGCAATCACCAAAGTTGCAATATGCGCTCTGCCTTTGATTAATTCATTTAAGGTGACCATACTTGAGAATGTTATGGCATTGCTAGCTTTATTGTCCATTATATCCACCACTTTCGTTTCGTGTCACAGCCCGTATCAAGGTAGACTGGAATTATTAATTAAAGGTGACCATACTTGGTAACACAATGATATTAATACCTTATTTAGCAACTCCATCCAACATTTTAAGTTCGTGTAACTGTCTAAACGAAGGCAATTGCAATATTTGTTTTTTTAGGGTGACCATAATTGTTTATACATAAATTATTTATTATATATATTACCATGATAGTCGGGTTAGCCCAGCAAGTTTTTCTCGTTTCACTGTCAACAACAATTACATTTTCTTGACAAGCAAAACTAACCAGAAATTTTCTGTCAGTGTAAGAGTCCAAATCAAAGCACAATATTCCCTCAAGACGAACCTGCATGGGAAGGGGCAGAGGTGGCCCTATCGAAATATCCAAAGCATACTTCAAGGGTTGCATACAAGGGTAATGAATGTGGTTAACTGGTCGAAACATTTCAAGTAGTTGCATACTATAAATCACTCAAACTGCAGTACAATAAAATGGCAAGACCGAATGGTCAGTCAACGCGTCGTATGAGCAATCTGCAGCTGACGGCACATTGCTCATACGCCATGTGTGGCCAGTACAGTGTGTGTGCGTGTCGACGACTCAAGCAGCAGCCACAGAGATATAAGTTAGATAAGTTGCGGAAGTGTTGGCCAAGTGGCTGGCTCAATAAAACGGGAAAATTGCCCGCCTGAATGCAACTTGACGTGGACTTCAGTTTGCCACTTCAATCGTGCACAGACTGAAGCCGCACACTCCACACTCTCTCTCTCTCTCTCTCTCTCTCGCACTTCACCGCAGCGCCGCACCTCAGAGTTATCTTTGCACAACATTCAAGCGCGTTGAGTGCGCTTTGAGCTCGTTAAGGCCAACGCCAAAGCAAAAGCATTCGCGCTCGGTTTAATTTCGCTCCCGTCGCTTAAAACTCGGAATTAAATTAATAGCACGGCGCATTGCAATGCGCGGACTTAGCGCGCGAGTATCTCATTTAATGTTGCTTTTACGAGTGCTGCTGCTGTCCCTCTCCCCCTTTCGGCTGCCCACTCGAGGCAAACTTCAGTTGGCGGCCAGGGGCGCAACTCCTTGCTGCGGCTTAGCACCGCAGGATAAGCACGAGTGCCGCGAGAGCCGCTGCTCTCAGCTATTCACAATCAAATCCAAGCCAGCAAGCGAGAGCGCGCGCGGTCGCCCCAAGGACCTTGACACATTTCCGTCGACAGTTTTTCTCCATTTTCGCTGTGTGTCCTTTATTTGTTTGCGCTTTGCTCATCTTGGTTTTTGGTTTCGTCGTCGTCTTTCGGCGGCTTTGCAGGGGCTCGAGCTTGTTTTAATTTAACTTACTTATAAACAACTTGGGATTGTTGCTGTCAAAAGGGCATTAAACGGTTATTTCTTCTACTCTCTCCCTCTTTCTCTCTCTCTCAGTCCCTTTTCTCTTGTACTCCTCTGCTTCTTTTGCTTTTCCCTTTGGGCAGCTAAAAACTGTAAATTGAAATGACCTTCAAGCGGGGAAAACACGCGCCGAGTGCCGACACAAAACCTCAACACGTGCACACAAGGCGAGCGCCTGCAAATATGCAGCAGAAATTTCTTACAGTGTAGCAGCTATGCGCGAGTGTGTGGGTGTGTGTGTAACCCTTGTAGCTCTTGGCAGCCGAGTGCCATCAAAGTGTCTACAACGCGCCGTAGGCACTTAAGACATTTGCGGCATGCTGCATGCAACACATACACTGTGCCACGCCTAGCACGCCTTAGTTAGTGAAGCTGTACCAAATTAGAGAGACAAAGATAGAAAGAGAGGGAAGTAGCCTGTCGAAAAGTGTTAAAAACGACAGCAATGTTTCTATGCCTGGTTGAATTTTGGCACAACACGTTGCCAGCCGACATTAAAATCATTGTCAGGCAACAGTGACAGAAAGTAGTGGGAGGGGTGCGGCCAGAAAAGAGAGACAGAGAGAGAGAGGCACATGGCTAAGAGCTGCCATGTTGTATGCATTATGGCCATCAATTAACGGCCTGGCAAAATTGTGTTGACACTAAGGCCAGTCTGATGCTAAGTGAAAGGCTGACAAGAGAGCGGGACAGAAAGAGAGAGAGAGCAGAAGAGACAGAGACAGTAAGCTAAGATGTCTGGCGAGTGTTCACCTCGAAAAATGTGACCGGAAAATCACTTGAGCTGTCGACACATCAAAATATTTACGAGCCATAATAAAGCGAGAAATATGAAAGCAATAAACAGTGCGGCAGCTCAGCTGCCCTAGGCAGAGAGTCATCGCCGTCGTCATCGTCATCGTCCCGGTTCAGGTGTGTTTGTCCAGTGTCCAGGAATAACCGTATATTTATTTATGTTAGCAACTTTTCCTCTGACGTGGGCCATAAAAAACTACACACGAAAGGCGGCCAAACAAGGCAATAAACGCACAGATCAATTTCTAATGCTCAATCAACTAAAAACGAGCAAGAGAGAGATGGAGACACAGAGGTAGTGCGCTAGTGCGAGCGAGAGAGCACTCTAGAGCTTTTGGGCTGAAATTGTGATAAAATAAGCTGATTGAAAGCGGCTCCAAAGATGGGATTCTTTTTTATTTCAGCCGGCTTTTCATCTGGTCCCCAAGCGGAAGTTAAGACCGATTCGAGCGGCTTATACGACATGTTGTGGGGGCAAAAGAGGTAGTAAAAATAATTATTATGAATACTTTTCCCTTACGCTCTATAGATCGCACTATGGCAGGGCACGTGTGCTGAGCTTGTGTGGGGAAATGATTTATTTATAGTGAGAAAAACTTGCAGAATGTGTGGAGAAGAAGAAGAAGAAATATTTCAAGTGTAGAGCTAAAGATTTGAGAACATTGGAAAGCCTTAAAATGGAGCTGAAATTGTATTAGCTTTTATTTGGAATTAAGAATATTTTTTTTTTTTGTTTAGGGTGTTCATTCAGACATAAGATGAGACACATAAATGGTTTTTTTAATTAAGGGTAGAGATATACATGTATGTATTTTGACCAAAATAAAAGATAACTGATATGATATATATTTAAATTTCTGCAGCGCTTTGCTTAAGTCCACTTTTATATCATAAAATCAATATATTTATGAAAGGAATGACCTTCTGTATGTGATATGATAGATTGGTACGGATATTTTACACGAACATTTTTTTTAGTGCTTAGAAAATGGAGCTAGTACTAAGATATTTGATATAGGAACATAAATAGAATCTCGTACGTAGATTTATTAATCCTAGAGTAAAGTTGAACGTGTTTACACAGACAGAAACAGAGAAAAACAAAGGATCTCTTAAAAAAAAAATACAGATTTCCATTAATTGTTTTAATTTAAATGAAAAAAAAGAAACAGACACTCTTCATTCAGCTCTAAACATGCAAACGATTGATTAGAAATTAAAGAAGTAAGATATTTCTATGTCAACTGGTATTGATATTTCACATAAAGAACTAAGGAATGGTAACAAATGCAAAGTTACAAACGTACATCGCATTATTAACTTATACTAGATGTTATACTTGTTCATACAGACAGAATCAGAGATGGATAAAGGGTTATTATAATGAAGAATGGAGACAGTCACTTTTTTCAACTTTAACGGAATTTTTCATAAAAAAAAAAAACACAGATACAGATAAGCCTTCTTATTTCATCTAAGATATGGTAGACAGAGCTCTAACTTTCATGCAAACAATTAATTAATGGCATGAAAAAGGCTTGCAGTAGGATATATGACAACTGGTACCAATACTTTACATAGAGAGCTATTGAATGGAAACAAGTAATGAGCTAAACAATGCAAGTAACTAAATAAGAAGTCGTACATCGCATTATTAACCCATAACAGAGACAGACAAAGAGTTTTTATAACTTATAATACATAAAAACCACTTTATTTCAACCAAGAAAGGACCTTTCATAAAAGAAAAAGAAGCAGTTGCAGTTATGCATTCAAAATGCAGCTAGTAATCTAGCTACTGCTAGATACAGTTCCAACTCTCTTTCAGAAGGATTTTCTGAAATGTTTCGCCTGCGCGCCGAACTGCAAGATGTGGAACTGAATAACTGAATGGCCATCATTAAAGATGCAATGGCTGGCGCACTTCCGTCAAAACTTTTGGCAAAGCCCGTGCACATTTGCGGCCGTAAAAGTTGCCGTGGAACTTTGTCTAATTATGCGCAAAAATGCTGAGAACTGACCATAAAAGGGTTGCATGCGGCAGGTCGTAAAAAGCGTAAAAGGTTCCGCGTCGGCTTGGACAACTTTGTGGTCCATTAGTCGAGGCTTAGAGTAGCAGAAAGCTGCTGAGCAGGCAGTGAGTAAGAGTAAAGTTAAAGAATGGGGGAGGGAGTGGGGAGGGGAGTTAGGGGTGTTAAATGCGTGTGAAGCCAACTTTTTAATTACGTTTAATTAAGAGCGGGCAAGACAAAGGCAAAGTTATGTGCAAGTAAAGCACAGCTGCCAATAGGCAAAGTGTGCAGAGTTATGAGACAGGGAAATTGCAACTGTCGGCTCAACAGTTGCACAAATACCAAGAGTAAAAGAGAGAGACAGAGGGAGACAGGGAGTGCGGGCCTTGCATCGACAGGCTCATGACTGCGTCTGTTACAACATCATTAAATTGTTTTCACAAGCTGCATGTAACGACGTATCCAGACAGCCTGCAACAACAATGGCAGCAGCAAATACCACAACAACTATAGCAGCAGCAGCAGTAACAACGAGTATTACAACAACAAATGCAACAGCAACAACGACAGCAACAACAACAGCTGCAACTACCTACGAACATGGAGTATCAACAATTGTAAACGAGTCGCAGTCCGTCTGGATTCGTTTCGTGTCTCCGGCTTTGGTTCACAGTTTTGTAACTGTATTCCCAGTCTCTCTCCAACTCACTCTCCTAGTCACTCTCCTACTCTCTTCCTCTCTCTGCCTGTTTCTCTCTCGCAGCCAGTCACTCACTTGCCAGCTGTCTCGCTCTTGCGCTTAATGTTATTTTGCTCACGAATTTTGTTATTGAATGCAACACGACACTCGACACATGTGTGCATGTGTATGTACTGTGTGTGCGTGTGTTCTGTGTGTATGTTATGTGTGTGTGCTGAGTGTGTGTTTTGTGTGTGTGTGTGTTCCGTGTGTACTTATAATGCATGGTGCATTTGGCATTTCAAGCAGAGCAAACACCAAAACGGCTGTCGAAAGTGCTGACAAGCCAAACCAATAAAAAAGAAAAACACACACACAGCCACAATACACACACGCACACACACACAAAACACACTCAAGTGGTATTGAGTAATGCATAAATATCTCTTGAAATTTGTGATACTCTAAGCATCTGCAAGTTCAGGTCATATTCATAGTTGAAATAGGTCAAAGCTTGACAAATAATCATGCCGAAAGTTGATTTACTTTTC
This sequence comes from Zaprionus africanus, assembly GCA_018151435.1. Taxonomy (NCBI): domain Eukaryota; kingdom Metazoa; phylum Arthropoda; class Insecta; order Diptera; family Drosophilidae; genus Zaprionus; species Zaprionus africanus. The sequence continues at coordinate 693,682 of JAECXB010000221.1, forward strand.
GACAACTTTGCTCTCCCTCTCTCTTTCTAGCTGCCTTCAACTGCTTCCATCTCTTTCTAGCCATTGCAAGTATTTTATTACCTCTTCTCTCTTGCCTCTCTTCGCTTATTTTCCACACCAAAAACAAACTTCAAGTGAGCCAAACTCAAAGCAAATAAACACAAGTCTATTGAAGTCTATGAAAAACACTTTTCGCATGCAAACATATTTGCAATCTGTGCAGGATTCGTTGCCTCCTTCTTCTCCTCATCCTCCTGCTCCTCAGATTCGTCGTCAGCTTCTTCATCTTCTTCCTCTACCGCATCTTCTGCTTGTTCATTCAGTAACTCTTACTGCTGCTGGCGCTGCTCAATGAAGCGCGTAGTAGGGCGCAATATAAGCGAATACAACTTGGCACATTCTGCCAGGCCATCAATAACTGAGTGCATCAATCGCTCAATATTGCAATCACACATTGTGTCTTCCCCCTTTTTCATCGCTGTCTGCTTCTGCTTCTTCTTCTTCTTGTTTTTGCTGCACTTGTCGAGTCAATTGTGCAATTAAAGCGCAGGTTGCGCTATAATTGCGGCCCGCGCTGTGAAGGTCGTTACGTTTTTATTAGCAAAAGTTGCGCCATTGTGTGAGGTGGGTAAAGGAAAGGAATGAAGGGGGGGCTTACAAAAGGTGTTGCAGTTAATAATAATCAATATATGCAGCGCCCCTAACCTTTGCGGATCGCTCTGTGGATGGCCGCAAAGGGCACTTCGGCGGCTTCTGGCTCAATGGCAGGTGCCATTGAAAACTATATAATAAAAATTCCGTTGCATAGAGCTGGGCGCCTGACCTCCAAGGCACTGGCCCCCATCGCCCACACTTTCTATCTACCTCAGTGTGGGAAAAGTGTGTCGCTATGCCAATCGATAAGCCTTTTGCATAGCTGCCCCTCCCACTCACCAACCCCCCACCCCCAATCCCTCGTTCCCCATGCACATCTCCATCGTTTCTCACGTCGCCCATGCCACAGCTTCTGCTACCTTTCAAAAACTTTAAATGAAAAACTTTAAGTGCTAGCTGCTCCTCTGTGTATGTGTTGGTGTGTGTGTAGGTGTGTGTATGGGTGTGTGACAGACGCTGCACATTGGTTGCAGTTTTATTATTCCGTTTTATGACTGTTCCAGCCGTGTTCAGCAATGCATTCCTTGCAGCTAAATGGAGTTTCAAATTGCTGACGAATGCAACAGGGAATCTGACTTAAGCTCAGCTCTGAAATGCTTTTGAAATAGTCTTAAAAATATTTGAATACATACTTAAAGCATGACAAATATCTGTAGTGAACAGGAATTCGCTTTAAAATTCCCCTAGAATTTTTGAAATGACAACAAACTAAATTTATTCAATTGACAAGTGCAAAGATTACTTTTCAGTTATGCAAATTTGTTTAGTGCTAAGTGGCCACTGTACAATGTCCATGGGGCACACACACCATTCACACACACACACACACACACACTGGCGAATACCCGCATAGAAGGCACACAAAGCACAGCTTACTAGACACTGAGGCTGCTGCGCTGCGAGCTGTTTATCAATGCAAATATTTTGCATACGCCACGTTGCACGTAAATTGCAAGTGCACATCCGCTGCTGTCGCAGTTGCAGCCGCAGTTGCAGCCGCAGTCGCTGTCGCAGTCGACGTCGCAGTCGCCGCTGTTGTCGTCTTCTTTGTGGCATAGCCCCAACTCAGAGTTCTTGGCGTTTGGAAAGTAAATACAAGCGCGGTCTGCGTCGCTGAAAGGCCTAAAACACTCTATGTTGGTGTGTGTGCGCGAGTAGCGCGCCACATGCATAATGGAAAACGTGGCATACAGACAGGCACTGGCAAAGTTTCACACCTACCCCGCTTCCCCCTGCCACTCACTCGCAATCGCGCCCCCTCGCTCGTTGTTAACTTTGTTTGCGCTGGGCATTTTAAATGAAAAGCTAAAGGTAAAAAGGTAAAACCGCCCTCGTTGCGCACATCTCTGAGCCAGAGCCTGAGCTCACCTGAGCTAGAGCATCAAGAAAATATGCTCAAGTAAAATGAGCAATTAAGGATTATTGCTCGGTTTGCCCATTTAAATTATGAGGCAATAACTGCAAAGGTGAAAGCCTCACGCAGCCAGAGGCAAGCGGAGACTCTTAAAATCGCGGCCGACAGCTGCTCATTGTGTGTGTGTCTGTGTGTGTGTGTGTAAACCACAGGATCTAGTTGAGGGGCATGTGCTAGATTGACTTTGAAAAGAATATATATATACACACGTTTGTGTGTACGAACGTGACAGACACTGTTGCAAAGTGGCCACGGACTGTCTTTCAGTTCGTTTGTTTAAGCAACATTATTTATGCAATTATAACTGGGTATTCATGGTTAAATGTTAAACTACACATCAAGAGTTCGCACTCAATTGGTTATGCATCAATTACAGTTTTGCGGCTGCTGTTAAGCTGTTTGCCCACACTGCTCTGCTAATTATGGCAGTAGCTGCTCATTTAGGTATGTGTGCTGTTAATGGTAGATAGAAAAATATCAAGTATGCAGAGGCAAGTAATGAATTTAAGGAAGAATTTAGTTATACTTTTAACCAAAAATAGAATTTTGTTTTGCAGAAAATCAAAGCAGAAACCAAAGTATCGTATAAAAATTTGATTAAACCAATTTGTTTGTAACAATTTGGCTTATTACGGCCTAACTTACATTAATAAAAAAAAATTTTCAGCTGATTCTGTTTGTTTTAGCAGCATTATTTATGCAATTATAACAGGGTATTCATGGTTAAATGTTAAACCACTCATCAAAAGTGCGCACTCAATTGGTTATGCATCAATTAGATTTTCGGCTGCTGTTAAGTGGTTTGCGCAGACTGCTCTGCTAATAATGACAGTAGCTGCTCATATGGTAATGTATCCTGCTTATGGTGAACAGAAAAATGTCAACTGAGCAGAGGCTTATGAAGAATTGAAGCAACAGTTTATTAGTACTTTTTTGCAAAAATAGAATTTTGATTGACAGAAAAATAAAGTGTCTTACAAAACATAGACTTAAAACGTATCTTCAACATTTTGGCTTATTACGGCCTTTAAAAAAACAAACTCTCCTAAATATGAACAAGTTTTAAACTGGTTACAGCACGATCTTCTGTTTTTTTGTTTAAGCAGCATTATTTAGTTATGCGTCAATTACAGCTTTGCGGCTGCTGTTAAACTGCTTGCCCGCACTGCTAATAATGACAGTAGCTGCTCATATGGTTATGTAGGTTGCTAATTATGAGAAAAATGTCAAGTGTGCAGAGGCATGTAAGGAATTAAAGCAACAGTTTAGTTGTACTTTTTGTTTGGCAGAAACTCAAAGGAAACCAAAGTAGCTTACATAAAATAGACGTAACAATTTCTTTTTAACAATTCGGATTATTATGGCCATTAAAACACAACGTTCCTTTACTATAAACAAATTTTAACTTGGTTATAGCACGATGTTTTGTTTGTTTATTAAAGCAGCATTATTTATGTAATTATAACAGGGTGTACATGGAAAAATGTTAGGCTGCACTGCAACAGTTTGCACTCAATTGGTTATGCGCTCGGCTTATGGCGACAGTAGCTGCTCATATGGATATTATGTATGCTGCTAATGGTTAACAGAAAAATATTTAGCGAGCAGAGGCTTGTAAAGAATTAAAGGAACAACTAAGTTGTACTTATTTGCACAAATAGAATTTTATTTTGCTGAAAATAAAAGTTTTTGGCGCATTGCGGCCTTTAAAAAGGCAACCTTCCTTTAATAAAAACAAATTTTCAGCTGGTTACAGCATGATGTTCAATGCAAACAAATATTCAAATTTATTAAAAGTTGTTACCCGTTTGATACGAAAAAAAAGGTTTTTCTTTTATTGCATTTTTGCTGCTGCTACACAGCCCTGCACACACACACACACATAACGAAACAAATTCTTGCATTCCTGATTTGAGCACGTTTGTTTAGATACTTCCCTTCGGTCCGTCCATGTTCCTTCTCCCTTTGCTCCCTTTGCCATGTAAGTACGGAGCATGTGCTGCTGCTTATCTGCTTAGCTTGGCTTGTTAAGCTTTCGGTTTACGTAGCCATCGATTGGCGTGCTCGGCACTTCTCATTGCCTGCGCTCAAGCTGCATCTGCCGTCAGCTCAATTCCAGGCGATAAGACGCCACGCCATGTTGCATGTGGCATCCCGTATGCAGCTGCCCTGCTTTTTTTATATGTTGGCATAAACTTGGCAAACATATGACCGCACTTTGCGGTGCCTGCTCGGTTGATTCTTCGTGCTGTCAGCTGCTGTTGCTGTTGCTTGTTTATTTGTTCTGGCTGCAACAACTTTTTGAACTTGCAACAAAGTGCAGGTCGAGTGGGAGTGTGTGTGTGGGTTCGCCTACAGAGGCTAAGGGCCACGCCGCGCAGTCGAGTGACAATAATTACGGCATCCGCTATTATAGCTACTTCTTGGTAATCAAATTCACAGCTGCAACAACAGAAGCTCCTTTTGCCCTTATCCACACTCTCTCTCGCTCCCTTTCACACTCTCCTCGAAGTGGCAAGTCAGTCGTGGAAGTTGCGCGATGCTGTAACCACTTTAACATGCACCGCAAAAGCCAAACAAAACAAAGGAAAATGGCAACAAAACCGCTACAACAACTTGAGGCAAGTGGGCAACTGCCGCCGCCATTGCCGTCGCTGCTGCCGCCTCAATCACAATGCAGGATGCAACTCGTTGGGTGCAGCAGCCATGCCTCACGCGCCTCAGATGCCTCACTAGCTGCCAAGAGGCGGAAACAATGCCGCGCGCAAGAAAAAGAAATTAAAACTTGGGCGCAGTTAAATAAAAAATGTGCAAGCCACAAAAGGTAAAACTTTTTTAATACCCCGCAATCTAGAGGTGTATTAATCTGCAGAAAAGTAGAAAAGCTAAAACGAAAAAAAGCGCATACTTAACTCTAAAAATAAACTATGCTTAAGGCTTATAAATAAATAATCATAACAAGTAAAAAGTTTGAATAGATTTCATTTTTTTCAATGATGTTAGCTTACAGAAAGAAACGGGCAAACTTGGCCGCGCTGTTAAGAGCTAAAGAGAACAGCTGAGCTGCTAGTGCTGTTAACAGTGGATCTGAAATCTCTGTTATTGCAGGATCTATCCCTGTTAAAATTAGCTCGCCTCTGTTAATTGCCAATTTATCGGTTCTGTTAAAAGCAAATGTATCAGCTGTGTTAACCATAGACTTATCGACATGGTTAGCTGCAGATTTATCGCCATTGTTGACAACAGCAACTGCAGGGTGTTGCACAGTTGCTGCCAAAGTTGTCTTAACTTATTTTTTTCAATTCGCTTCCTTTGTTTAGCTGTTGGCCATTGTCGGCTACGGCTAACGCGTCGCGGCAAGTGCTACGATTCATTAGCAGGCGGCACAGAAGGTACAGACGGCACAGGAAACAGGCGAACGAATGAATGACGGAGATCTTGCAGGCAAGTTGCAACAAGCATGCCATTCAGCAGCCATATCCATTCAAGCAGTCAGTCAGTCATGCCGCTATGCAGTCCGTCAGTCAGTCAGTCAAACAGGCAGCTGGCAGAATTACTTCCGCTTCGCTTAATTGCATTAAACAAACCCGAGGAGGCCAACGATAGACAGACAGCCACACCGACGAAGGGCGGCGCAAGCGAGAGGGATAAAAGTTTTTGGCCGCCAGTGCTGTCCCCTCTCCCCTCCTTGCCCTGCTGGCAACCGCAAAACACGTTCACACATGAGCTGCAGGCAGCAGTTGTTGTCCCTTCCATTCACAGACAGTTGTTGTTGCTGTAATTGCATTATTTTCATTAACAAAAGTTCAAATTGGTTTGCGCTTTTCGTCACGCCAAGGATCAGCCGTAGCCGCCAAGGATCAGGGGATCAGGGAGGCACACAGACGCACGCACACACACACAGACACACACACATAATAGTATTTTCGCCAACTGTTCCAACTGTAATAAACTTTAATTAAAATGCATAAAAGTCGCTGCGCCAGTTTGTGCATTGCGCAAATCGACCGAAATGCAATTAATTTAATTGTGAAATACGTAGGAACTGTTAATGCGGCACCATGTGCTGTGCAGCAGGAGGAATCTAAGGAGACTGCCAGCACGACTACGTGTAGTATTATTCAACAGGGTAGACGGAGAGTGCGACGAGTCTGGCACTACTTCTAATTACCACGGCCATTACCATTCCCCAACCCATGACCTCCTAACCTCTGACCCCCGACCCGCGTCCCCAATCCATTTCCGTTCCCAATCCATTTCTGTAGCCTCCCCGTCAACCCAGTAATGAGCCGAGTAGCTGGCAAAGCGGCGGGTTAAGTGTCGAGTGCCGCAAGAGAAACCGATGAGAGCGCCACTCAAGCCAAGAGGGAGAGGGAAGAACATTCGCCAAGGGTTCAGCACAAGTGGCGCTAAAGGATTGAAGGAACTGTTTAAGAATGGCGAATTAAGTTGAGTAACTAGAAAAAGTGCGAGTGGTGAAAGGATACAGAAAAGAAATACGGATAAAAGACCACTAAAGGAATGTTAAAAAGATAATTTAGTTGACCAAAGAGGTGGGCTCTCATGTGAAGAGTTTTTTATTAATATGCCATTATGTACTATAAATCTATTTTAAAAGTAATATAATTTTGGTCAAAGTTTATATGCTTATATCTTGCTGTTAATCTGCTTTAAATATAATTGAGGGTGCTACAAATCTGCAATCAATCTACTCTTAACTTTATATAAATCTGCAACAATTTCTTTTTGAGTCGAAGGCCAAATGTTGATAGTTTCAAAATAATTTATTATACTTGTGGTAATAATTTATTGCTAACTATAATTAAATGAATATGTAAATTTGAACATATTTTCTTATTATGTGCTATAAATTCGCTATAAATTTTGTATTAAAATCCATCAATCACGGTATAATTTTCATAAAACCTGCCACAAATCTGCATCATAACAACCTAAAAATCTGTCATAAATCGGCTATAAAATGTCCGAAAATCTTCCATAAATCTGCTTTAATTTATCTAATTTCATAAATTTGCTATAATTACTTAAAAGTTGCTATAATTAACTTAAATCTGTCAAAATAAATCTGCTATAATTACCTAAAATCTGTGATAAATCTTATAAAGAAATCTAAAATTAAAAAAATTATTCTCGAAATTTTGCTTTCAAATGGTATGAATCTGATATAAAGATTGTATAAAGGAGCTATTTATCTGTTTTGAAGATGCTATAAATCTGCAAAAATATGCTATAAATTTTCAATATGAATTACAGAAATGCTGCGATTACTGCAATGAATTAACCTGGCCAGTAAATTAGGATATTTTACTATAATGGCAATTTACCTCTATAGATCCTTAAAACCTCAAACCAACTGAAGCTAATTAAACCCATTTAACTGAATTTCCACTGACATATTACTAACAACTTCCGCTTTAAGGACATTGCTGATGCTCGACAAACAAATTAACATAGAAGATTGAGATGGTTTTCGAGGGGGAAGCGCAGGGCAGGCATATTCCCCAAGGGCTGGCAGGGAAAAAACAAAAGTTTATCTGACAAATACATTTCAATTGTTATGCGAGAATTAAAACAATGCATCAGCTACGACTAGGGCACATTTCCCCCTGTTCATCCGCTCTCTTGCCCTTCCCTCTCGCCATCCGTCCGTCGTTTTGTCCAAATGACAAATGAAACTCAAAAGTTTAATGAACCGCAGCAACAGTCGCAAAACGAAATTTTGCTTTACATAATGAGCCGGGCGAGAAGTTTGCTAAAATGAATCCAACGGATAACGGAACCGGGCGTGAGCGAGCAGGAGTGGGAGTGGCAGTGGCTGGGAGGAGGCCTTCCTCCTGGATGCCACTTGGCGGTGCCGTCGGTGGCGGCAATTAAATTTCACCCACAAAATGTACAGCTCAATGCGCAGCTTTTATGGCAATAAAACTCACAGTCCGCCGAGCAGTTGTCAAAATTAACTAAATGCGCGACTGCTCATTAATCTCTGTCTGCGTCGCTGCTGCTGTCTCTCTCTCTCTCTCTGTCGCCAGCGGCAGCAACTGAATGAATGACGGAGTGAATGAGTGAATGAATGAGCAACCAGCTAGCCGAATTGCCAACAATCCAAGTCGACATTGCTGAAACCAACTACGAATTCTGACAATAATAAGTACAATGTAATGTGCCGTAGATGATCTTACTCAACTGCCAGATACCCTGTAAGCATGAAAGCTGAGCAAACAACCTCATCATACCTTTCTGTACCATTCCCCAGCGTACAGGGTGTTCAAATGAAATATATACACAAAATGTTGGCAAAAAGTTCTACAGCAAAAAACTGGAGACTAAACAGAACCAAGTGCTGAAACTGGACGCATGTGGCAAGTGGCAAGCGGCAAGTGGCAAGTACGCATTGCGGCCAGCAACAGCGAGTTAATCATTTTGTTTTAGCCATTTGTTTGATGTATGAACATACAGTTTGAAGGGGAGAATAGAAAGAGAGAACGAGATAGCGCATAAATGTCATGAGCAGAAAATTTAATTAACGACGGCAAAAAGAGATGAAAGCGCATTCCTGAAATGAGAACAGATACGGAACTGGGATAGAATATAGCAAATATATATATGTGTGTACGAGGGTCGTTTAAGATAAGTCCGTGACTTTTTGTATTTGCCGCGCACCTGCTCTAAATACAACACTGCTCCTGTCAGCAGTTATCGATTAACAGCTGACTGTAAAATTTTGAAGCTGCGTTTTTGGTTTGCGTTTTATAGGCATTGAAAGCAGACGATCTCGATCTCCATTTCGTTAAAATTCACGAGATTCAATGCAGAATAGTCAGCTGTTAATGTAACTGCTGACGGAGTGTTGTATTTAGAGAGGGCAAATACAAAAAGTCACGGACTTATCAAACGACCTTTAAGATTTAGTTGAAGAGATCTGCAGAATATCAAGTGCGGAATAGGAAAGAAGTCAAGGATTTGTACTTGACTGTGTGCCAATTATGGCAAAGAGATTTTCATTCAGAAAACAGAATTTTTTGAAAAGATATTTAAAATATACCTTAATATCTTATCACTCTGATATATCGATACTTACACGAAGACTATGTTAAGCCAATGTAAACTAACATTAAGATGGGGGATGAGGACATGTTGGCGGTTCTCTCTGGCGAGCCGAATAAAGACAAAGTATTGAAGCGCCGAGTGCAAAATAATAAAGCTTCCACACTATATACTCGTATTGTTTATTTAAAATAATCAAAGTGTATTATTTACTACATAAAGCAGAGTATATTCCAAGTGCTTCTCCCCACTAAGTTCTCACATTTCTAAATAAAATTGTTTCCCTCGTCAAGCTCACAAAATTGCGCCCCAAAACTCATATCGAAAATTACTTTACAAAAGTTCCAAAATTACAGCCCAGAGCTAATTAAAATTTGACAATGTTCTTGTCGCCGTTGCTTTTGTTGTTGCGTGTGTGCGTTGTTCATTGTTCGTTGTTGTCGCCACATTTTGGAAATCAATTGAAATCTCATTAATGTAATGCGCATTACAAAGGGCACTTTATGTTTTGACAAGCTGCCAATGGCTTTCCTCCCCCGTCCCCTGATCCCGATATCCCTGTAGCAAATTCTTTGAGGAATGCTGAAAATTGCGCATACGCAGCGTATGACATTTAATTATTGCAGCACATGTGGGGCATGTTATGCATGGCATTTTGTGGCAACTTAAGCAGAGCTTACGAGATTTTGTGGCTGCTCAAAGCACACGGAGGGAGGGAAGGTGGGCAGAGTGGGATAAGTAAGACATTCTTAGAAAAGGCTTTATCAAATGCCAATCAGCTGCACATCAATTAATTAAATGCGTGCCGAATGCGTGAGGCATGTGAGGGGAATGCTCGGTGAATGCAAGAGGAATGCCACGGGACCACTGTTGCAAGCCAAGTGGCTTGTGCAACAAACTGTGGCTCAATTATTTAGACAACTGCTGCGAGAGTTGGCGCAGAGCCCAGAGACCATGCATAAACAATATGAAACAAGCCCAGGGAAGGCGACAAAAGTGGCGAAAAATAAAAAAACTAGGCAAGAGATAGAGAGGGAAAGAGGCAGAGTGAGTGGGAGAAGGAGAGAGAGCAAAGGCAAGCTGCTGGCGAAGACAAAAGCATCGAGTATTCCCCACGTGCGGCCATGTGCCAGCAATTGAAACTCAATTTAGTCAACTGGAAAAACACCAAGCACACTCACACACATGCACACTCGCATACACACACACACACACCTATACAGTTACAAATGCAGTTTACAATTTTCACGCCAATTGCCATAAAAGCCGTAAGTGAAATACATACTTAAGTGCAGCCAGCAACGGATCCGTGGAAGCCGAGCTCAACAGACTCTGATTTCACATCGGATTTTGACTTCAGGTCTCTAGGTGTCTCTTCCTCCTTCTCCCTCTCTCTCTCTCTATATATCTCACTCTAGCTATGCGAGTGTGTAGAGTCTCTTGACTTCGTGTAACTGTGTCCTGCTGTCCCACAGTCCTGTCCGCCTTACATTCGCCTCACGTTTAGCCAATGTGTCGCCAAAGCTCTGCAACGACCATCAACCCAGCCGCGTCGCTATTGCTCATTTGTAGGCTCTACAGAGGGGGCCATAGCAGAGGAGGAGGGAGGGAGGTAGGGAGAGGCAGCTCCACCGCCTGGTTGGGCAATTAAATGTGGGACGCTGGGCAAACTTTAAAACAAATAGCCCAACACAACAACAATTAATGCGAATTTATTTTCGAACTCATTTGGCTGTAATTGCCGAGCATCGTCAAAAAACATGCGAACGTTTTGAGGTTGCCGCCAAGCGAGGGCTAATTGTGCAGTTGTGCGACGTAGGGAACTGTCTGTTAAGGAATGGCATGGCAATTATGGCTCTAGTTATTATTAATATATGTTTATTATAGTGTGTTTAATTGTTCGCCGCAGATTACTGATTAATAAGAACATTTATTATTGGTATTGTCACTATCTAAATGCCTAAGGTTGCCATATCAACTTAAATCAGCTGTTCTAACTTTTGTACCTAGCAGCTGTTAAGTTTTATGTTGAGTAGCTGTTAGATCTCTTCTAAGCAGCTGTTAAGCAACTCTTAATGTCTATCAATCCGTTCGAAACAATCGATAAATGCAACAGCACAATTAATCATAATTATATAAATAATTTAAAACCCATTATAATATATATATATATTATATATTATATTAATAATATTAATTCCTTTATTCGAAAGGAATGCGTTTGCTTAAATAAGTGTTTCCGTTAACACTGTTAAAGATAAATTTACAGGCGTGAAATTAAAATCAGCAATTTCACTGTTCTTAATATCCAGGAAAATTTATAAAAATTCTTTATTCAAAATTATAATATTAAAAATTCATTCAACATTTACTTTAAAGATTTACAAGTCTACATTAAAAACCATTTAAATATTCCAATAAGTATACTTCAAATATTTGTAGATTATCAACTTCTCTTCAAAAACAACTTTGTGATATGTTTGAGCTCGGGGACTGCAGTCACTTTCATAGCGACCCTCGCACTTGGTAATTTTCATTGCAATTTCGGGCGACTCATTTACAATAAATTTTGGACGGGCCTACGCAACGAAAGGCTTAACACGACCAACGGGCAACAGAACGGCCGAACGGACAGACAGAGAAACCGGCAGACCGACAGAACCTACAGCTGAATCCGCCGCCGCCGCATGTACAGGGCCTAGCAGCATTTCGGCTGCTTTATGAGCTTCAATTGTGGCATGCCTGCCTGCCAGTTGCCAAGCAGCGGGCTGCTCCCTGCGTGCCGCTGCCCTTTGAGCAACGACAACTGGTGCTACGAATTGCCAACTGGCAACTGTAAATAACTTTGCTTATTTGAACATTTATTGGTGACGTAAACGGCTTGTAGCATTGTTGCCGTAGCAGGAAGTGGACTGGGAATGAGGATGGCAGATTGGCCATGTGGGGCAACGATGCTTGTCTTGCCAGTGGAGACTTATATTGCCGATTTTTACTCGTTGTTAATTTCCTGTAACTCGGCATTTGTGTAAAATAAGGCACGCGACTCAGAGTTCAAGTTGACGAGTTTACGAGCGCACGGCGCAGCGGGTACTCATGCACGGATACTCGCACGGATGCTGCTGCTGATGCTGTCAGGTTAATGCCATTTGCCGGCTGAGAATTGGTCTTCTAAAGCTCGTAAAACTTGAGCTCCGCCCATGACTTCGGCACCGGGATCGGCGTCGGCTCGGCAGCGGGCTCGACGGTCTTCGGCTGCATGCTACATAAAATATGATGAAGGGGCACTTAAGCAGCTTGCCTGCCACGTCTCGTGTGTTGACAGCTATCAAATGTGTGCACAACAACATGCATAAATGAATGACAGAGTCACTCACACACATAGCACACACACACAGTCACTCTCTGTGGAGTGGGGTGTGTTTGTGACACGCCTTTGTTTCCATAAATATTAAAGCAGGCCGACCTTTGAGAGGGACCCCGTTTCGAAATCAGTTCACAATTTATGAGCAGCCGAAAAGAACTTTGTCACATTTGTTTGCCTAGGCGACCCCAGGTGGGCCGGGCAGCTGGGCAGCAGCTGCACCTACTGCAGTGCCTTGCATAATATAATTTATAGAATTTATGCAGCTGCAGCAGTTGCCTTCTTGGCTCTAACTAATAATTTAAGACCAGTTTCGGCACCTTCGACAGCAGCTTTGCAGCTGAAGTGGGGCACCTATGCTGCTGCAAGCGGGGCAGGTTATGCAAAACAGTTGAAATATTTTATTGGAAAGCTGCTGAAAGCTCAGGCAAATCGAAATATCATAAGGGAGTCTTAAAATATCAATTCAAAGTATAAATAAACTGAAAAATAGGTATTACTGTTGCATACTTTTGTGCGCACGAATTCAATTATAAGAAAATACACCAGACAAATTGTGTAGCATAGTTTTATATGCACAAAAAATTAAACTGTGAAATAAATGAGAACAAAAAGGAGAAATTACGCACTAATTATGTAAATTATATTAATACTTATATTAAATAATAAATAATAATAATTTAAAAAAGGCATACAAACTCTCTCATAATTTATTATAGAAATTTACCTTCACATCAAAGAGCATCCCTAATGCTTTCTGTCACCCAACCCACAGCTACCGTTAATTAAGCTACTTAAGCAAATCATATTAATCATTGCGCTTCAGCTGGAATATGTCTTCGAGTTGAAATTGATAAATTGTGTGGAAAATGGAAAATAAACTGTGAAGAATGTGTGACAGTTCTGGTTTGTACACTGACAAATTGAAAACAACCGCAGCACAATGCAAGTTCCCTTTCACTCTCTTTCTCTCCCTCTCTTTCTCTCTGTCTCACTCTTGCTCTGTTGCATTGTGGCCATTGGAAACCAATTGAAATCGCATTGCAACCGTCATTAATCAAGCTGCAACTTTGCCACAAACCGCACATGAAATCAACTCGAGGCGAGGAAAGTTCAGGCGACGCAAGGCAAGTTGAGACGAGGCTAGTGTCGAGTCGAGTGTTTCGGTTAGTTCGAAAGAGTTGTCCAATTGGACACACACACACTGCATTCGGAAGAGAAGCCGATCTGGGCGAGAGCGTTAAGCTGTCGGTTATTAGAGCTCTCTGCCTTGGGCAGCATTTCCCAGTCAAGGTATTTATACCAAATGTGGGCTGAAAGCGGCAGCGAATTCCCCGAAGTCAGCCTGGGCTTAGGCGCACAATTTGTGCGACTTTCTCAGTGAATAAAAATGTCAAATTAATTTCAAGTGCTTAAATGCACGCTGTGACAGTGCAAACGAGACAGAGAGAGAGAAAGAGAGTGTGCATGAGCGAGGGGCAGAGACAGGGGCAGAGAAAATGAGAATTTACGAAGCATTCATATAATCCTGGCTTTTAAGCCTGGGCAGAAACTAACTGGCAACATGTGGCATGCTCGAGTGACCCCCAAAAATATGCTACACAATTGTTAACAAGCTCAAGGCTCGCCTCGGCTCTTGCCGGGTCTCTGTCTCTGCCCCTGTGTGTGTATATGTGTGTGTGTGTGCGACGACAAAAACGATTTCATTCATGAAAATTTTTACACAAAATTACATTTGCCAGTTTGGCTCTCGCTCTCTGTCTCTCCCCCTTGAGCTAACTAACTGCTGGGGCAGCAAAAGAAGCCACTGTGCGGCAGCCATTTTCTCTAAATTACTCAGGAAAAACCCCAGCACACACACTCACTCACACTCAGACACACACACCGTGCACCGTTATATTTGTGTGTGTATAATTTGCGTTGCCTTTTCATAAATAATGAAATGCTCTTTGGGTAGAAGTATCTATGCAGCGCTGCTCTGCCGCTCTGCTGCGACTTTTGTTTTTCACATGTGGCAGAACTTTATAGCCAACGCATGGGAGCACACACAAACACACACACACTGTACACACTGACATGAACACCCAGGCTGGCTGGAACGGAAGCCGACTTACTTTACACACATGCCCACATCCGTTCATACGAGTGGAATACAAATTTAATCTGTCGGTTTTCTGGGATTTCCTCATTTGTACCAGATTAAAATCTCTCGAACGAACCACCCACTCTAGCACATCACACTCCAGGCCAGGCCACTGCCAGCACCAAAGAGGGTCAGTTGATATCAATAGGCATGCTTCGAAATGTGCCTGGCACAAGCACTAATGAGTTGCTAAGTGCTGTTCAGTCAGGGGTGGTTGCCTGCGAAGTACAGCTCGATAAAGGGTTAAGGCTGCAAGCCACAAACGCTTGCCAATTCGACTTATTGCCCGCCCCAAGCAGATCCAAAAGAATCCAAATTTATAAAATATAATACGTTTATTCAGCTCTAGGAATTCGAAAATATGTTTCTCCTGCTGGCAGTTCAAGAACTTCCCTTAATGAATAGCAACTTATTATTATCTCCAGCCGCAGCCTCGACGCGCGCCTCTTAAACTTGTCTGGCAAGTTGGCCGTGTCTGGCGCAAGGCGCAAAACCAATTTGCAACATTGTTCACATACTTTGTCAGTGGTTCTCGGGCTTCCACTACTACGAGGGGGAAGGGGAGGGAGGTAGCAAGGGCTTGCCACGACGATTTATAGACCTGCCCGTTGACTTCTAACATATGCATAATTTTTCAAGAGTCTCTTGGCATAGAAATCATATCGTAAAATAAAATCACAAGTGCTTTTAATTTGTCGTAGTAAATGCACAGCCCAGCAACGGGGCTTCTTCCTGCTCCCTCTCACTCTGCCTCACTGCCTTTCTCTATCTCTTTCGCTCTCTAATTCCATGCTGTGCTCTTCTCTCTCCTTCTCTATCGCACACTACGCTCGTTACTTAGCGCACATTTAATTTTGTTACCAATACTCAGGCACAGTTAGCAGGAACACGCACCCCACACACGGAATCATTCTCCCACATGCTCTCTGTCTCCCTCTCTTCGCCACACACTCACCCAGATAAGTATGTGGATGGCATCTGCTTGGTTTCCTTTCGAGGGCTGCTGTGACTTTGGCACAACTTTTGGCGCACCATAAAACTATGCGGCAATTTATTTATACTATACGTATATCGTATATAGCCATGCTTCGGCACCTCGCCTCTACCAAATGGGCGTGGCCAAATGGGCAATTGTACTTTATGCCAAATGTTAACGTTAATGAGCCTCCTTAGCAAAACTTGAGTAGGTTAGATTTGATTAGAAATAGGAAGGAAATCATTTCGTGCAGAGCTTGATATGAGTTTGGTTTTTTATTTTCCTAATTATAGTTAATTATTTTACAGCATATTTGTATAATTCAGAATTCAATATGTCTTTTTAATTTAAATACAATAACTTTAAAATCATTTGAATTAATCTATTTTCTCAAATTAGAAATAATAAAGATGTAATTTGGTGCAGAAATAAAATTTCAATAATGCTGTCTAAGAGTTTCTAAATTATTTTTAATAAAATTGTGATGTTCTAGCTTGCAACGATTTTGGCTTTTTTTATTTTTCGCATTATTGTTAATTATTTTACAGCATTTTCATAATCTTTGTTAAAATGTCTTATGAATTTCAGAACTTCTTTGAAGTTAGAATTACATTTAAAAATTACGTAATAAATTTTTTTTTTTAGGTTAGAAATAAGAAAGAAATCATTTCGTGCAGAAACTAAATTTCTTTAATTCTGTCTATAAGTTTCTTCATTATTTTTAAATATTTAAAAGCATTTTTCCTTTTTCTCATAAATTTGATTTAAGATTAGCTTTGTAATCATTTTATACAGAGGTTAAAACGAATTTAATTTAATTATTTTACGACGTTTTAAAACTTCTTTATTAAGTTACTCTAAAGTTTTCCAATTTCTAAGAAACCAAAAAATAATTGACACAAAAACTTTAGAATTAAATCAATTTCAAAGTGAACACTTTGCAACTGGAAAGCATCGTTTATGCTTTATGACAACGTGCGCATTTGGATGATAACTAGATCCGCCACATCAGATCTGCGCCTGCCACAAGGCGTGCTTGGGAAAGCATTTGAAACATTAAATTCTGCGGTTTGCACGCAGCGAAAAATAATCGCTGGCAACGCGGCGGGAAATTGAATTTGCGAGTGTTGAGCCGCAAACGCAAAAACCGCCAGCGAAATCTATGCACGAACGGAGCTCACACTCGCACACATATAACCTCACATACACACACTCTCGCACACCCCTACAACGCCTTTAAAGGCAACGTGTGGCAGCCGCAACACATTTCAAATGCGTAAAGCGTTTGCGCCAATAGCTAAAGCAGCAGCAGGAGCAGCAGTAACGGAGTCAGGGGCGTGGCAGGCGTGTAACGTGGCAGGTAGACGACGCCTAGTTAGTTGCCCTGCCGGCAGCGGTGGCAGCATTTTAAGCCATATAAATTAGCGGTTAGATTGAGCGTCATAAATCGTGCGATTAATTCTAAAGTGCGCGTGCGTTTGCATATTTATATAGGACAATGGAAATGCCGTGCTTAAATCTCACGGAAATCGAAATAAATAAAGAAAAAAAACACGGACGAGCTGTGTGACAAGGGACCAACGAAAAGTATGACAGAGGTTCGAGCAGGTGAGCCAGGCAAAGGTGAGGAGGAACGATGAGTTTTTGGGGTTGTCAGGCGGCTAAATAAAACGGGGCGATTAAAAAAAGACAGTGTGGGAGGGGGTGGGCTCGGAGTGGGGGCATACACAACAGAGTGGGGGAAGCTACAACTTTTTTAAATATTTTTAGAACAATTTTAATTCACTTGAAGTTGCCTTAGCCAAGTTATGAAGCTCAGAGAAAAAAACGGTGCATGCTTTTAGGCTGCGCCAATAATTTGCCTAAACGATGCGTCTGCTTAATGTATGTATCTAATTAAAATGGACGCATAAAAAATGCGCTCTCATGAATGCGCTGCTGCGTATGACAGTGGCAGCTGTGGAGGCTGCTGTCGCTGTTGTGTGTGTGCGTGTGTGTGTGTGGGTGTGTGGGTGTGTGTATTTAGCGCTTCGACTAGCTTCATGCCGCATAAATTTCAGCACGTCTAGAGTACTAGAGTCTGCCTGGGCCCTGCTGCTGCTGTTGCCACACTAGTCCCACTGCCAGAGTTAGTTCCCAGTTCACTTAGTCCCACTGCTAGTCGTAGTCCCACTTGCCATGTTCATCTGCCGCTGCTGCTGCTGCGTGCTAGGGCGTACGTGGGCGTGCCGGGGCCACTTTGGGGCAGGCACAAGCTGTTTGTTTATGCTCCAGAGCTGCATTTTTATGTGCCGACAACGGCCGGGAAAGGCCTCTCCATCTGCCGGCCAACTACACCAGCACACTACACTGTGCATACTGCATACTACACTGTACTACACAAAGACGAATGGCAGAATCAACAGCGAATGAACTATTACAATGTGTGTGGGAGAGTCCATAAATAGGCAAGGAAAAGGGAATAACTTGATGAAATTCCAGCCAAATTTGTATTAAGACAGAGAGGAGATGTCTATAGCGGAGTGGTTGATATGAAGACAAGAGAATAAGGAAGAATTAAAGAGGATATAGGTAACTGAAGAATAGGTTTAGGAGAAGAGAGAAAACACTAGGCAGGCTACCCAAAAAGGGACCATAAAAAATGAATTCAAAAGAACTAAAATAATGAATGTTTAATGGCAAAGTATTAACATTATTGGTCTTCATTTATTGAATAATTATAACAATAATATTTATAGGACAATAAAAAAACTAAAAAAATACATATAAAAGAAAGCTTACAAAACAAGGAAGCAACAAAAGAATAAACCTTAAGAGCTTAAAATATGTGTACATCATAGAACGACATCACCATCATTCATCTCTTACAAACACGATAAATCACATGTCAAAATAATTCAAAACAGATAAATAAATATTTTGCAAATAAAATCGAACGACTCTTTTAAGTGTCCATTAAATTCCATATACGTTTGCCAGCAGCAGTCAACAGGTCTATCTTGCGGCTGTGGCAAGTGCAGTTACAGATTCTAGCGACGATTTCGACATGTTGAGATGTTGTTATTGCATTAATCATGCAATCTTTATGGCATTTAGAGGCACGAAATTTGTCAATTTTGATTCATAACTGGCAGCACAGTGTGTGGCAGGCTGGCGACAGAAGGAAGGGGGATGGCATGAGAGGGGGGAAGGGGGAGTAAAGCAGGGACTATGCCTTTTTAATAAAATTAGCTCTGGCATTGGGTGCTTGTTTATGCAGCCAACAGTCGAGCGACCCCGAAGAGCAACCGAGCGGCGCTCATGATGCACACACACTTTCACCGTACATGTGCGTGTGTGAATTTGTCTCTTGCTGTGTATGTGTATGTATGTGTGTGTGTGTACTTGGCTGCTTATTATGCATGAATTTCAAATGAAGTCGCGAACGTGACACAAACTCATGACCGCCCCCAAGCGCCCTCTTCAACGTCAGTCGCCCCGCCCCGCCCACCTCCCCTCATTGTGGTGCCCACTTTCGTGACTTGTTTTTGTATAACGCACAGCGTACGCGGCCTTTTTGCTGCCAGCAAACACACAAAATTTACACATTCGCATTACGATATGCATTTAATATGAACGAGAGCGAGGCGCAGACAGACAGAGGCTGAGCGAGAAAGAAAGCGAGGGAGAGAAAAAGAGAGAGAGAGAAGGCGAGAGAGATTTCTTGGCCAGACGAAAAATTGAAAAACACATAAAACTCTTTGCGCTAAATGGTCGCCCCAAATGAGATTCGAGAATGGAAACGGAAATGAAAATGTAAATGCGAATACGAATGCGAATGAGAAGGCGAATAAGACTGTGAATATACATAGAAGTTGGCGTATTATGCGTAGTTTAAGTAATAATGAAATTTGTGCTTATCGGTGTGTGTGTGTGTTGATTGTTTATAGCGCTTAAGTGGCAAGGTCAGTTAGCCCCGAAAACCCGGCACCTGACCTGACCTACAATATTTTGTGGCTTCTTGCCGGAATAGAGCGAATTATGCAAACGATAGGTTTGAATCGATAAGTTTTTGGGGATTTCATTTTGTAAACACGTCTATTGTGAATTCGGTTATGATTAACGGTTTGATTACTGTGAGTAGTTTAGGAATAATTGGAATATTTTATTCATGCAATAAAAGTATTCTTAATCAAATGTTCAAATAGATTCTTTTATATGTTTTTAAAATAAAAAAAATAAGTATTTACTTAAACAAATAAAGAATTTTGTTCTTTAGTACATATAATTTGCTATAACTTACAAGCGTTCTGATCGAAATCAAACGAATATCATAAAAAATATTAATGTTGGTTAACAAGACTTTGCAAATGTCTCTTAAGAGACGCCAATAAGACTTATAATAATTTATATTTATAATTAATAAGTACACAATCACATTATTTGGGAGTTCCATTAATTATACTTCAATCAAACCCAACTCACGTAAGTCGACTAGTTTATAGACTGGCTACGCACCTAATGATGTGAAGCATATTTTGTGTTGCATACCAACAGGACACGGCATGGCATTCATTCCACTTAAAGTCAGTTCTTTATAACATGATTTTGTATGTTAACAATTTGAACGCAACTCATTCAAATCATTTGGAAATATATACGAACGATATAGCATTAACATAAAATTGAAATTTTGATAGCAGAAAGAGCAGAAAGTTTATTAAATTATTGAGAAGGAAGGAAGCGTGGCGTTCAAAATAAGACATATTGTCTTCTAAGTTAGTACTCCTAGCCAGACGATTACCACCACTGACTATAGATGCTGATTAAGAATAACACATGTACATCTACATATACTAAATACATACCTTTTGGATTTCTTTACACCCTGTCGAAAACACAAAGTCAATAGAAATCAACCCTATATGGAATTGAATCGATTTCTTTTTATTTTAAATAAATAATAAGAACTAATAAAGTCTCATTCACAGAAACTAATTAATTGAAGCTTATTAAAATTAGTTGGGCCTAAAATAAGAAGCTTTCAATAAGACTCACTTAGGCTTTGCATGGAATGCAGGAATCTGTTGGGTTGAAAGACAAAAGCACTTCAAAATATATTGTATTAATTTAATTATTCCTGTGGCTTTGCTGCTCTTTGTGCCATTTAATGCATAAATTAAACAGAATATTTAATCTGCCCGCCTTATGCACCGAAAATTGTGATTCATTGAAATCTGCATGCTTAATTGCTGCACGTTGTTTTGGCTTTTCACTTCGCCAAGAAGTTGCATAATAATTTAACCGAAACTATTGTTGAATTATGCAGCCAACTTTGCCGTTGGTTTGAGCTGCAGGCAAAACTATTTAAGCGGAAGAGTGAGTTTTCATTAAAGTAGAAATCTGTTAAATTTTCTTATAACCAATGAAGTTTTAACTACCCTAAGTAGCACACAAATGTGTGTGTGCAATTTATTAAACTAACTACTTAAGCATGCGAAAAGAAGGCAGAAGAAAAACACACATAAAAATAATCTAACACACTCTCAGAGCCGGGCACGGGAAGCACTTAGGCTCAAGGAGCACGAAACTGACGAGGAAGTGTGGGGAAAGTGAAGGTAAGAAGTGCTATAAGTAAAGTGAGAAGCAGGTTGGGCACAGGTTGAGTAGGAAAGGGGAGGGGGAGGATGGGGGAAGAACACTCAAGTGGCGGCACACACTTCAAGGAGATATTTTCAACACGCTCTTCGACGGCAGCAACAAAACAGCAACAAGGACAATGGGCGCTAGGCATTTGCAACTTAATTGCAACGTGTGTGTCGAGGTGTCGTGCCAGAGCGTGTCTGTCTCTGCCTCAGAGTGTGCACGTGTGCGTGTGTGTGTGTGTGCGAGGCGTTGCTGTAAGGCGTGGCAGGGACTTTGCATAATGCATAGACTTGACACACACGCGAGCTCGTAATAATCATTTTGTGAGCTTGCCTGCTTCGCGCTAATTGCAATTAAACAATAATGCAGAGGTGCTAGAGAGACAGAGAGAGAAATAGAAAGAGAGAAAGAGAAGGAGAGATAGAGACAGAGAGCAGAAGCGGAACAGCAACATTGCTGTGTGGCAGCGTGAGCAGGCGAGTATTTGCGAAAAATTCGTTTAGAAAAGTGAAAATGATGCGTAATTACAATGAGAGAGAAGCGCATGTCGCGCTTTTGACAGCAAAAGGCGTTTAATTAAATGTTAACAGTAATGGCAACGGCAACAACAACAACAACAGGATGAAGAAGAACAACAACAACACTGGCAGGCACAACAAAGCCTAGGAGACAATTAACAACGCCTTATTGTTGCCGCTCGAGTTGTTGTTGCCTTTGCTTGTATTTGCATATCATTAAGCTGAGCAACAACAAAAATTGCGCTCTTTTCTGCTCTCTCTGTCTATCTTCCTCTCTCCCTCCCCTTCTCTCTCTCTCACTCATTCACAATTGCCGAGTGCATTATCAACACTTGTGTGACATGAACGCAATTGGCAGAGGAGAAAAGGATAAAGAGACGAGAGAGAGAAAAGGAGCGAGTTAGAGGGACAGAGAGAGACAGAGACAGAAGGAGATAGAGTCAGAGAAGGAGAGAGGGAGGAAAGGGAAAATGAGACAGAGAATTTAATTGCCCGCTAAAACTGCCTTGGCGGAGTGCGACGGCAAAACAGAAAGCCAATTTCAAGCGATAAACAACTTTTTGCTCTATTTGCACTAGACAGACAAAAGCTGAATGCTATGCAAAGTTTCTAATTGTAAAGCAGAAAAACATTCTGTAGACTATTTGAAACTTTCTCTGCCCTATTTTGAAACAAACTGCCCTTTAGTGAACACTTTGAACACTTTCGAATTGATTTTTATTTATATTGCCGATTATTTGGGCTTAACTATCGATTTGGTCACTCAATCGTTGACACTTTGTGCCCTTGTCCAGGCACCAGGCAAAGCCACAGTGACAGCCATAGAGCACACCAGAAAGCAGACGACAGTGTATTTTATAACTGACCGTAAAACGGCAGCACAAATATTTGAGCTGACCACAGACCAGAAATCCAAAAAAAACGAAAAAACAAGCACGAAAGCTACAGTTGGGTGTGCTCGACTGTGATATACCCGCTACGCAACTAACTAAAGCGGTTTGTTAAATGTATAACTTATTGTTGCATACTTTGGGGAGCTAATTGGGCAGAGGCTTCAAGTTTATGATTTCTTACATAACTTCTTTGCTAATGATCCGATCGTGTCCAAATTTTTAGCCATCACAGGACAGACAGAAAGACAGGACGACAGACGGATACAGAGACAGGAAGAAATACAGATAGACAGACAACAGACAGAGAGACTAACAGACAAACAAACAGACAGGCAGTCAAACAGACAGACAGACAGAAAGAAGGATAGACAGGAAGAAAGAAAGACAGACAGACGGACAGACTGACAGACAGAAGGACAGACAGATAGACAGACAGGCAGACAAACAAATAGACAGACAGACAGACAGACTGACAGACAAACAGAAGGACAAACAGACAGATAGAAGGACAGACAGGCAGAAGGACAGACAGACAGACAGAAGGACAGACAGATAGACAGACAGGCAGACAAACAAATAGACAGACAGACAGGCAGACTGACAGAATGATATACTGACAGACAGGCAGACAGACAAACAGACACAGACAGACAGGAAGAAGGAAAGACAGACAGACAGATAGACAGACAGGCAGACACACTAATAGACAGACAGATAGGCAGACAGACAAACAGACAAAAAGATGGTCGGACAGACAGACAGGCCATATCCACTAGTCTGTCGATGCTAATTAAGAATATATATACAATACCTTATGGGTTCGCAGAGGTCTCCATCGACTTTTCCGTTGGCACAAAGTTAAAATACCCTTCTACCCTCTAGGTAGCGGGTATGAAAAGGATAAAGAGAAAGTATCTGGCGAAAAATAACAAGTAAAATAAAGAGCTGACAATTTACGAGACGAGGCTGAGGTGCGAAAAAGATGGGGATGCCATGCAGTGGGATAAGGGTTCGGAGGAATGAAGGGGGTAAGCACACGTATTCAGCTGGCACACGTTGTCCGTCCTTGTCGTTGGTCGCAAATTGACAACTCAATTGCGAAAACTATTTACACGCAATTAGGTGAAACGACGCAGAGACTGAAGCGGCCACAAAGCTGCTTAGATCACGGCAGAGTTGACAAGTAAAATAGAACCATAAAATGGTGGCATAACAAAAGGACTCTTCACTCTGCCACTGAGAGTCCCGGCTCGAGTGTAAATATTGACCAGGCTCGAGCTGGCAAAGTGTGTACCTGGGCAAGCTGCCGTGCTCGGACTGTGCTCGGACTGTGCTGGGGCTGGGGCGAAAATGTTGAAAGAGCAGCTCATTCATAAATGCATTAGGGAGCTGTCAGGCTGTGCAATCGAATTCATGTTGGCATTAACTGTAAATTATGCAAGCCAGGACAGGCCATGAATTTGACATGGCACTGAGCAAACCACTTGGAAACACCACCAAGCCCAGGCCCAGGCCCAGTGCAACCTCACCAGCCACCCACACAGCATTCCCACCTTGCAAACCATCGACAAACCAAACTTGTCAAGGTGACTGTAAACGGATTCCTGTTTATTATATGAGGCATTAATATGCAGGCGTTGCGTATGTGAAGGACTCTCGATTTCTCGTCTGACAGCACTTGGCAAGTGACACTAATAAGTATACGCCGTGTATAACGTATAACGTATGTCGTATATCGTATATCGTATATCCTATGCCGTATATACTCCCAACTTATTTGTTTT
The DNA here is from genome assembly GCA_018151435.1 of Zaprionus africanus. NCBI lineage: Eukaryota > Metazoa > Arthropoda > Insecta > Diptera > Drosophilidae > Zaprionus > Zaprionus africanus. Next base: position 718,115 of record JAECXB010000221.1, read on the forward strand.
GTGCGGTCTTGAGTGCGGCCTGACCCAGTTACGTTTAGTTCTGCGCCCTCTGATCAATTCGCCCTTGAGCGGACTCTTGCACAAACTTCGCTCCGGCTGCAGTTGTCCTTGCTGTGCAGTTGACATTTGGTTAGTTACACATACACACACACACACAAAGAGAAAGACAGCGAGAGAGAGGGAGACAGATAGATACACCTGCAGAGAACTGTCTCTTGGGTCACCCTTTTGCATGATTTAAAACTATTTAACTTCTTTTTTTCCCCCTTCCTTTTCGTTTTTGGTTTTCCTTTTGTTTTGTTACGCTTTCTGACATTCTGCGCTGTGATTTCCATTTTTGCACCTTTTATGTTGAGTGTTTTTACGAGTACGACTGCTCTCGGCTCTTGCATTCTTTTCTCTGCTGTCGCTCAAAAATTTATGAGTTTTTTAACCTTGCTGCAAATGGCATGACCAGAAAAACAATGAAAAACAGTTTGTGCCCCAAAAAAAAAAAAGACAAGAAAAAAAGAACCACCTTGCTGACAAACACAACTGCACGACGGGTTGTCCCTGCACGAAGGTTGCTGTGCATATCTCGGCCTCGCCCCCGCTCACCACACTCTCGCTTTCTCTTTGTGCCTGTGTGTGTGTGTGTGTGTTAATTGTTAATTACTATTGTAATTTGCATTGTATTCTCCATGAGCTGCAGCTGCTTTCATCTTCGGCAACAATGAAGCACAAGTTGCGTGTATTTAATTTTTGATTTACTTTCACATTGAATCTTGTTGAGAGGAATTTAAATTGGGATATATAATTAAAAATAGTGTTTGCTGGGATAATAACTAAATGATCAGTCAAGCACAAGCGACTAACGGAAGCTGGTCAAGGTGCGTTGCACTGAATTTTTAAATAAATTAAGAAGTTAAAGAAAATTTATTAGATTACGTTTGTTTTGTTAGAGATCTGTTTTACTTAGAAAGAAGTGAACTTGGCGTCGATTCCCTGCATGGTGCATTTCAGTACAGGGTTGCTCATGTTATTTAACATGTTTCACTTATGTTAACTAACATTCAATATCGATTATATCATTTGCACTGTGTTATCGACATGCAATTTCAAATGAGCTTTTAGATTTATATAATAATTTGACAAAAACTTCAATAAATGACGAACTGACTGCACAGTATTACCAGTAATAATAATAAAATATTTTAATATGCTTGGTAAGAGATATTTTTATATGTTAAATCTTCTTTTTAAGAACTTATATTTAGTTATAAAATTCCATGTCGAAATAACATTGTTCCACTTAGCATCCGGTGCCAAATAACATATTCAACGAACAATTCTTTTCGACAGAAATATGATTCATTTGCCGAATTTACGCTGATTTATGTTCGCCTTCGCACATTACGCATACGCCACGTACGCGGGCAAAGAGATGGCCAATTAGGAAGGCTGCTGGCAGAGAGACAGTGTGGTAGACCGCTGAAATATTTTTAATAGCTTTGTAATGAGCTGCCTTAAGAGCTGTCAATTAAGCAGGCTCATAAATGCACACACACAAACAAACACACACATTCAAACAAATATATATACTATATATGTAGTGTGAATCAGTGTTTCGGGCAAGAACCGCAACTAATTGAGCAACATAAATTGGCTGTCATTGCAGAAAGCTGTCAGGGACCACACGAGAAGCGCCTACTCAATAACCTGCTCTCCTCCTACAACACACTGGAGCGACCCGTTGCCAATGAATCGGAACCGCTGGAGGTCAAGTTTGGACTGACGTTGCAGCAAATTATCGATGTGGTAAGTTTCTCATTTCTAGAGAGTGCGAAAGACTCCAAAGAACAAAAATTATACATATATGTATATAACAATAATCAATCTGCGGAGAAAAACGATAATCGTAAAGCACAAAATCACAAATCACAATGAGAAGGGCTCAACGCTACACCAAAGCCGTCGCGATGGTTCAGTTAGATAATACGTACTTTAAACTTAGTATAGGTCGAAGAGTAACCGTTCGTGACCACAACTCTGTGGTCTGCTCTTGGTAAGTGACATGTACCCGTCATCACAGAGAGAGTGAAAAAAAAATCAAACAAAACAGAATTTCAATTAGCAAACAGTTTGCTTTCTTTCTTTGCATTTTTCAGGGACTTTTTTCTTTTCCACTTACACTTTTTTTCCCACTGGCTGTTTGATATATCAAATGCAAATAACCGCAGACATTTTTAATTGTATTTAAAATTTGTTTTCCTTGAATGTTTGTCGTTATCCAATTAAGACCTTTACCCTATTTTATTTTGCTATGGCATTAAACATGATTTACATTTTAGCGACCGCCTGCCTCGGGCAAACATTTTAATTAAAAGCAGACCAAAGGAAAGAGACATATGTGTGATATGACAAAAGACTTAAAAATAGGGGGAGAACTTGTCTCGCGTAATACGATAAATATTTACACATTAGATACGGTATTTAATTTTATTATCTTGTCTTTAATTCACAATTCAAATTGATGTTCATATAAAATGTGATCGACAGTTTTAACGCCTTGCTAAATATTGAAAGCACTTTTCAAATGACATTTACGAGTTCTTGCGTTTCTTATAGGACGAAAAGAATCAGATTCTTACCACAAATGCGTGGTTAAATTTGGTAAGTGACATGTACCAGCCGTCAACTTGTCTAGCACCTGTTTGTCTTTCTTTATCGCTATTGTCAGGGTTGCTCTTGAGTTTTTATGTGTTCTTGTCATTTATTTACTGCGACTTATTCTTAGAAACCACAAAGCATTACTTAAGTATCTATTTTTATTTGAATTCATTTACTTTGGGAGCGCCTCTTATCCAATATATGTTGTTGTCTCGATATGTGTGTGAACAAAGTAATATAATATCAAAAACCTCTTTTGCTGTAAAACACTGAATTTTCTGTTCCGAGTCTGCAATCACCTCAATTAAAAACACACGCTTAATACAATACGAAGTAAACTAAAGCTAAACGGCAAAGCAAAGGCTTGTTTCCCACTTAAAATGCAGTCACTTCTTTCACTTCTATCTCAATGCTAACTCTGTGATTTATACACATTCATATCACGGGGATAGGGGCGTGAGCTCGTTATAGCCGGATCTGGCATATGGGCCATCGGGCATCGCTAAATTGGCATGAATTGCCTGAGAGAGAGACTACGGCAACCGTAGGCGCATAAACAAATAAATCAAATTAAAGAAGAACTGAGAGCACGACGAACAAATACCCTGCAACTAACAGAGCTCAATAGCTTCTCGAGAATTCCTATTTTCAAGTTTATGCACATCATTTTGAATATAAATATCAAAAGCAAATGGTTTTTTTCCACTTGAGTACAGGGTATCTGCAGGCACTGGCCGCCACTGAACCCTTTACCTTGTCGCTTTGCCACGCTTTGTTTGCGGCACACCTGAAGCTCGGCGCGATTGATCAAAAACCCTTTTCAATAAAATTAATAGCGCTTTTTTACACGCTCCGGTTCCGAGATTTATGACTGCAACAACAATTTTCAATTTCGCCAGTCCGTTCTTTTTTGCCTCAACTAATTGTTGTAAGAGCTTCAACTAAAAAACGAAAACAAACAGCAGCAATAACAAGGCAAACAGTTAAATACACGTTTTAAAATGAAACCTGCACAACAGCAACAATAAAAATAACAAAAACAACAACAGCAAAACAGCAATATATAAAAAAAGCATTTGTTTTTTATCAACCAATTTTTTTAGCCGTGTGTCTAGGCGTTTTTGTCGTTGTCTTTGTGTGTGATTTCCATTTAAGTATAAACTCGTAACTGAAGCATACATACATTATAAATATCTATAAGTATGTGTTTTCATTTTCAATAAATGTTTCTCTCACACGTCTCGCAACACGAAATTAAATTTACACATTAAAAATCTAATTAAAATAAATGACAACTCGGTAAAAACGTGTGACACGAATGCGCTTAAATTGTTGTTCATTTGTCACATCCAGCTCGGAATCAAATTAGAAATATTTCTACATTTCAATAAAAAACAACATAACATTCTCTAATTAAATCACAAATAAATTTTGTAACTTTACTAAAGTCATTAAAGCAAATGCTAAACTAATTAATGGAACTTTAATTCACTGCACATTGAGGGATTAACACGCGCATCCTGCAATGTCCTTAAACTTCGAGCAATGACAACATTGAACAACAACAGAAACTGCATTTAAGCGCATTAGACACAAATTAAAGCAAACATTTAACCTGCATTTGATTAAAAGTAAAATTAACATCAATATTATTCTTAACTCGGTGTTAATTTCCCTCCTAGAAGACTTTTCCTTTTACTGTTTTGTTTGTTGTGTTCCACTGCAACCCCCTTTCTTAAGTGTGTATGAGTGTGTCTTTTCTATGTGTGTGGGTGTGTGCGAGTGTATGCTAATCATGTACTTATTACACGAGTATCTGTTGCAGATACTGTTTGAATAACCTTACTTCTTGCTGGGTACATGTCATAAAACGTTTGAAAAATGCTGATTGAAAGATATCAAAACAGAAAACAGAATGCAAAAGCGAAACAGTGAACAGCAAACTTCGGCAAACCGAAGACAAAATACTCTTGCCGAGGGTTAATAACAGGGATATGTATAAAAGTAGATACATATAGAGATGATTTGATGATGATTTATTCAAAATGCCAACACTTCTGCCTCTCTCAGAGAGAACCGCAACATACTCTCAATCTTCATGTTAGTTTACATAGATTTAACATAGTCTTCGTTTCATATGAGTATGTTATCGATATATCAGTGTGACCCTCTACTAGCCCACTTATATGTATACGTTTTACTTTGTGTATTAACACTACTGATTCACTTCTAGAGATGCTTCTCTATAAGTAAAATAACATAAATTTTTAGTATAATGTCAATATTCTTCTTATATATTTGTTTCAATATTCTTTCCGTTTTCTACATAAATAAAATTTATTTCTTTCAAACATAAAATGAATTAACATTCTTCGTCTGATTGTCAACTGCTAACATAATCCTTTCTTCTGATGATATATAGTATAAAAGAACTTTGAAAATATGGTATAATTATCCTAAAAACCTCTTGGCAAGAGTATTGTATGTTTTAAAATCAACAAACCTAAAATCAAACCGAAACGAAAAACAACAAAATTTATATACGGCATGCACGTTGTTTAAATAAATATGCATTTGACTAAACAAACAAACTAGCTGTTCTCATTGTATCTAAATATAATAATAAATGTATACACAACAAACTTAAAAAAGAACATATGAAAACCTTACAAAATAGAAACCGATTTGCGCGACTTGGCTTTAATGTGAGGCACATCAATCTTTGAAAGCCCCGATAACTGTCACTTTATACACAAACTATGGCCATCGATAATGTTAATTAAAGTATTGCAAATTGATTATTTATTGCACATTTCAAGGTATTTCATTTAGATAATCATGCTTAGATTTGATTTATGCATCATGCCGATTGATAGATAGGGAAAACCGCAAAGTTTGTTGATTTGCGAACCGCATAAATTATGCAACTTTATGAATTTTCACCCTGACATTTTCAACGCGAGCCTTGGCCAACGTTGTCAATTACGCTAATTAGTTTGCTAATAATTAATAGCTCCCACACACACAAACACACACACATAATACCCATACACATGCTGTTGCTGATAAATAGGCGACATTCCCCATATCGAATGTATTTTCGCTTCAGAGTCGACATAGGAAATGCACTACAAAGAAGCCTTTTAATGAGTTTTCTCACACACAGACTTTGTGAGTTTGTCAGGCTGTCTCACTAATACTCATGCACCTGAGTGAATCACCTTACGAGATTTTAAGCTTTAAATTGAACCGGAAAATAGCAAAGTAATAGTTAAACAGCTTGTGACTAGCAGATACCCTGTACTGTGAGGCTTTACTAATGAAAGAGAATGATTGTTTGTCTACAGAGACTCGGATCTGAGTTTTTCTAGACATCAAAATGATTTCTCGCCTAGCTTACCCCATAATACCCTTTACATTTTTAAAATGTTACCCGAAAACAAGGAAAACAAGTGTTCCTGCTGCGGCACAACATGTTCACTGCTTTGCTTGCTCCTCTTTTTCAAGTTTTTGGTGCTGCTGATGATGATGATGATGGTAGTTGGTCCTTTTACCATTGATGGCCCCGGCATGTCAGTCAGCTGCGGCAATGCACAAAGTGTCATTGGCGAAATTACCAGAGAGCAGCAGAGCAAAAGAGAGAGAGAGAGAGAGGGCAAGGCATGTGAGCCGTACGTGCGGCTTGGTCTTGAACTCAGTCTCTCCTTGGCACGCCATTAAAATGCACATTGTGGCAGCATCAAAGTTAAGAAATAAAGTCATTAGCATTTTTCGGCTAACTGCGAGTGTGTGTGGCTGTGTAAGGGGTGTCGTAATGACATGCCAGGTTGCAAGCCAACAACCAAGAAGGCAACCCAACTAGCCGATTAGCACAGCCACACAGACAGACACACAGACACAGACAAAGCCAAGCAAATGACTCGGTTCATGGAAATGTGTCAAACGGAAGTGCTTAAAGGTTTTTTGGCCAAGCTCGAACAATGCAATCGAGACCTCCGACAAGTGCGACAAGTACTTCTCCTCCTTCTCGAGTGCTAATAGCAGCTTGTTATAGACCTCAACCTGAGGCAGGAATGCGAGAAGAACAAGCAACCTAAAGGGGTCTATTTAAAGACAAAAGTTTAAGGGTAATATTGTAAACTTTGTCCATATTATATAGGCATAGTCTGTCATACACTAATTGACAAACTGTCACATTCAGCTCTAACCTCAATTAATCCATTACTTTGGATTTCACAAACAGTTACCCCCAAAATTGTCGGAACCAACTGGCTGTGCTTATCACACTCTTATTTGTCGCGACATTGACAACAGCAGAGGGAGAGGAGCAGGGGTACCGGGACACATATGCCAAGGCCAACAAACTTTGTCCTTGAGCAGCCAGACAGAAGTGTTATATATGGATAAAGCCCATTTACAACAAGTTTGCTCAAACATTTATCATAAAACTCGCTGTCTATATGATGTGCCGGGATTGTGAGCACATGACAAAGGACTGTTTACTTGGGACCAAGAACTGGGCAAAGGGGGCAGGACAGGGGGTCGTACAACAAATGGCAATTGTTGCCTCATTAGAAACTCATTTAAAAACAATTTGGCACGTTAATGCAAAATAAATCTATAGCTTATGCAGGCAATGACAACGTGCTCGCAACGCGACTCCGTGCTTCGATAACTTTCAGCATGGCTTTATGTATGTACCCACAGCTGTATATAGCAGATATATCCATATACAATACACATTTATATATTTATTATAATATTCAGAGCGATTAAAGCGCCCGACTGCGAGCATTTAATGCAAATGTCATTTGTTGCAAATGATGCCTTCAACTTTTGCGAAGCAAGAAAACAATTCAGTAAATATTAAGCATGGTAAATTACTGCTAAGGTCTAGCCGAACAGTTGATACACTTACCAGGCAATACTTGAATTAAGTAAAAGGAAAAAACCTTAGAGAACTCTTCGCTCATCTGGCTGCATAAATATATCATTGGATTACTTTCATTATTCATAGTACAATCGTAATACCCTGCACTGAAGTATATGCAGAGAAAGCAGAAAAACACCCGACAAAAATGTCATTAGTATGCGTCGGTGTTGACGTTCACGACATTTGCAAGACGTTGCCAGAAGACGTGCTGCTTGGGGTTTCGTTCCCTTCCTCTTATCAAACCAAACTCGACTGTTTTTGCCCAACCACGAATGGTGAGGGAGGGGGGAGGGTTGGGAGTACCCCTTGCGGAAGTGCGCTTAGCAAACTGCCTGTCATAAACATGAAATTTGCACAAAACCGCCATTTTTATAAGGTGTCAACGGCAAATATCACATATCACACAGGCGCATATAGACGTTATGGCATTTGATGTCGAGGGGAGGAAGTTGCCGCATATTGGCTTTGCCCAAAATGTTAAGTGGCTCAAAACTGAGTGCGGGCACAGTACCACCTTCACTCCCTTCCCCCCTCTCTCCCTCTCTCTCTCTCCCCTGCATATCATTACCGAACAGCCCGAAAACATCCTGAGCGAAACGGCAAAACGTTGCCGGCTTCCACATGTATCTTTTAATGGCTCAAGTCGTTACTGCAGCTGCTGTCGGTCCCTAACTGGGCCAACTCACTGTTGTTGTTGTTATTTTTTGGTTTTTGTTTTTGTTTACACTGCCAAGTTATTAATGACAAAGTCACCTCAGCTTTGGCTTTCATATGCAGATGTGATTCAGAGTGACGGGGAACAGGGAAGGCAACTTCATCTGCATTACAAACGACAATTGCCGACAGCAGCACCTTGAAGTACACTCGCAAAAATGGTCACCCTAATCAAAAGTAGATAGAAAACTGTAAAGTTTGTGCGTGATAATAATCTAAAAATACTTTAAAATGTTGCTGAATATTCTTCAAAGCTGATATTTGTGAAACCTTTGTAAATCCTTTTGCGAGTTCATATTAAATTTCCAACATGCGGCTAACTGTTTGACTGACAGTCTGTCTGTGCAGCTGTCCATCTGCGTGACTGACAATAGGCCAGCATGAAATATCTTTAATTAAAATTTGTATAAAGATAAATGGGATTTGATACCTAGTTCAAAAGTTTTTATTACACAGACATGCCCACATCTGATAAAATGCTAAGCAAATTGGCACATTGGACACACAAAGGACACTGGCTCGCTCTGTCCCCCTACTCTTTCCCTTTTCCCTTCTCTTTTTCTTCATCTTTGCTGCTCACTCATATTCTTGCTTCTTGCTTCGCTTACATATGGATCTGCCTACCAGCAGATTAAATTTTCCTATTGGGTTCCTGCTTTCGTGACAAGTCCTTTGCTGCAGCTAAGTTTTCGGGGCCGGGCATTGTATTCTGTGCGCCAGCAAAGTTTTGATAGCATTTCCAATGGTTTTGCGCTATTTGATTAGGTTCCCTTTGTTCCTGCGACAGACTAATTACAATCACACACATACACACTAACATACACACACATATATATACACAATTGCATAGAGTGAAGCTAAAATCAGTCTCGTGCATTCAATCAATTTATTGCATTTTTTATGACACTCGAAGATTGAGTTAGCCCCAAGTTGCAGTGTATGCTCCCACTGTTACTAACTTCTATAACAATCTCGATACCATCTATTAATAATATTTATATTAGCTTTTACAACCACCTTACCTCACAATTACGCTGATAATGAAATTTCTAAGCCAAACACATTAAAGCCAAAGTCGTATCCTGTGCAGCGAAAGTAGAAGCTTATTAAAAATATATACAGACAAAAAACCGCTATAAATACCAACGCTAAAAAATAAAAAAAAAAACAAAATGCAAAAGAAAAACCACAAAAGCGAAAAAAAAGAAAATCTCTTATATAAACTCATAAAACAAAAATATATATAAAAACTTTCTATTATCATGCTCTGCTCTTTTTACTTTTCACTCAAATTATCTTGTATATTTCTTACCACTTTCTATTGCGTTCGTATGGTTTTTGTTTACTGTTTCTGTTTCCGTTTTCTTTTGTTCTTTTTTTTTGTTTTTTAAACAAACTTTAAAAAATGCGTTTGTAGGACGAGAAAAATCAACTACTTATAACGAATCTTTGGCTTTCGTTGGTAAGTTTCAACTTAAACTCAAAAGTCATTTAAACATAAAAACCCATAAATATAGTTATATACTAAATAAATCGTATGCTTAAAATATCACAATCATTAAATAGTCTATTTACAAACCGTCTCCTAAGCAATGCCAAGCAGCGCACCTTCAGTATCTATTTCGATTCTACAATATTACTCATTTAGTCTGTAGTTAGTTTAGCTGCGGCATCTAGCGAATGGAATCGGTTTTGCCTGCCCATAATTTATGCACACACCCGCAGCCATACCTGTGCTAAGAGTTGGCTTCAAATTTCTCTCTGTGTAATTAATCTCTTCTGGAAATTGTTGAGAACCAACCGAACTTTCTGTAAAGTATTCTACATTGCCTTCTAACTTCTACCTCCTTCAAATCAACTGTCTATATACGAATTTGTCTTCCTCTCACATTGGATTTCTCTGACATTCCACTATATACCCAATCTATTTGTAAGATAAGTTAGAAATCTTCTTCTTCTTCTTGAATCCAAAACCAACTTATTAGTTCGATTGCGTGGCATTTGAGGTGTGTGATAAATTATTTAAACATCATCTTTAAATATGATTCTATTAAATATGAATATCATAAATCAATGCGCTTTATTAAATATCCACTATACTACACTCACATACAAATATCTTTAACTACTTATCTAGCTAAAGCATAATGCAGTTTGATTTTCAATTCCTTTTTATTCTCTATTCTATTTAGTTTTCAAATACCGAATTTTCAGTAGCAAATGCTTTTTTCTCCAACTACTTTACAACTTTTATTCAGTTTATTAGTTTTAGCTTGTGGGCTGTGGGGGCTGAGATATGTTCTACATACAAGCATAAAATATTCATATTGATTTCGTTTATACATATATTTTCGGCATTTATTGAGAGCAACTAAAACCAAACACATAAACAATGCCAGACAACCAAACAAAACTCTAAAATTCTGTCTCCTTCTCTGTCTTTCAACTCTAGACAGCAGCAACAACAAAAATGAACAAAGAAAACACAATTCTTGCACGATATAAACAAACACTTTTAATTGCATTGTGCAGTAGAGCCACAAGAATCTCTATCGTATTGCATGTTTTAAATTTCACATTTCTGTTTGCCAATATTATTTTCTGTGTAATGTGTTTGAGAAGGAACTAAATGCGGCCTATGCATGTCAAAGTTATGGGTGTGTGCCGAATTCAAAAATATATATTGAAGAATTTTTAAATATATTATAAAATTGATGGCAAGTTCTATCACCATTCGTTGAGCTGACAATAACCAGTTTTATTTTAAATTGTTTCAAAGGGCTCAGCAAATATTTTGTTTAGCATTCGATATTAAAAAGACGAGCTAAAAAGATTTTGAAATATTGTAGGATTTCTTTTCGCTGTGCAAACAATAAACAGCCAAAAGTCTTTTAAGCCTGCGTCACAGAATTTTTAAAAACTGTGTAAGCCCCACACTAAATTGTGACAAAAAATATGCGAAAACATGCGAATTATTGAACGTGAAATATCACATGATTTTTTCATGGAATCCCCGTACTTATGTGTGGCATTGGAACCGCTGAACACTCGTCAAGTCCTGTCAATATGCGAAATTAATTAAATTATTTATTTAACACATCGATTCGACTACATCCTTCTCGTGCTCGCGTTTGTTCGCCACTTTGGCCTGCAGCAACGATTAAGCAGAGACCCGTCGCATATGTTGCATGCCTCCTGCCGCATGCTGCCACATGCTGACTGCCTGCGGCATGTACATAATTTGCAATTTTCGGTTTTGCCAATTACTAAAAAGCCCCAAAATTTGATTCGCACAACGTTTTGTTGTTTTAAGCATCCGATTGGCAATTTGATTGATGGCTTGATGCGTCATTTATGAACTGACAGTTGGAAATGCGCTGCGCTCGCAATGTTTGTCAATTCGCGAGAGCAACAATCGGAATTTAAATGCTTCACACGAAGGACAGGCGGGAAATTTGTAAACATAATGGATCGATCGAACTACAGTGCCTGCCATTGCATGCCTCACACCTTGATGGGCAACTGAAAAGCGAGTGCTTTAAAGGCAAACAAACATACGTAACGTATAAACACAGTTGCGAGTTGCCCAGATTGCATAGAAAATGTGTGAGGAGCGGGTGGGAAATGTAACACTATTAGAAATTACAGGGACTCTTCTATGCAGGTTTCCTTAGGAACGCATGGAAATGGAACATTAGTAAATAATAAAAAGTAAATTAAGGAAAGTAAAATCGAAATGAAAATAATATGAAGCCAAAGAGGTAACTATAGGATATTTGAAAATGAAACATAGGTCAAGTAAACAGAAATAGAAAACGAAAAGAAAATCTAAATAAAAATAACATGACGCCAACAAAGTAACTAAGAAAATTTTGGAAATGAAACGTAGGTCAAGTAAAAATATATTGAAAAAGAAAGCGAAGTCGAAGTCAGAATAAAATCAATATAAAGTCAATTACAAAGAAATTATCGAAAACTTGGAATTAAAACATAGAAGCAGCTAATAGAGTGGAAAAAGAAAGCGAAGTCGAAATATAAACAATGCGAAGCCAACAAAGCCATTTTGACACATTCGGGAATGAATAATTGTTGTGGTTAAAATAAATATAAAAGAAAAGGGAAGATCGAAATGAAAATAATATAAAGCCAACAAATTAACATTGGAACATTCGGAAATGAAACATATAGGTTGAGTAAATAGAAATAGAAGAATAAAGCGAACTCGAAATTAAAACTATATGAAGAAAGCCAAGAAACTTTTTAACAAGTGGATATGAAGCATAGGTGCAGTATAAAGAAATAGAACAAAGCTAAGTCGAAAAATAAACAATATGAAGCCAACCGAGTAACTATATAATGATTCGAAATTAAACATGGGGAAAGTAAAAGGAAATACAATGGGAGATCGAAATAAAAAAACTAATAATAATAATATAAAAAATAAAAAAATAGAATATGAATCAAGCCTTTTGAAACATTTGAAGTAAAACATAGTTGAAGTAAAAAGAAATATTAGAGAAGGAAGTCGAAATAAAAACAATATAAAGCCAGCCAAGTAACTTAGAAACATTTGGATATGAAACATACGTGAAGTTCAAGGAAATAGAAGACGAAAGCGAAGTCGAAATAAAAACCATATAAAGCCAAAAAAATAACTTTGAAAATGTATGAATAAATCCTTCAAGTGCACCAAAAAATATTAAAGCCACATTGACAAAATGCACACCATGAGAACAGATGAAACTGAAAGACATGCGAAATGTGCATGCATTTAATTACGAGCATAAAAACTGCGACAATTTTGTTAAAATAACAACGAGTCTGCTGGGAACGAGGCGAAATGCAACCATGAAAACCAGCTGCGTAGTGCTGAAAACAATTCCCCAAATAATTATACCATGAAGTGGAATCACAGAGCACCGAGCACCGAGCGAAAGGCAAAGCATATTTAAATATAATTTTTGTTGGCAGAAATCAGTTTCAATTTCTGTTTTAAATGCTGGCAAATGACTGAACTGGCGAAATCAGTTTCGCCATGTGCCATGTGCCATGTGCCCTATGCGACATACGTAGGCCCACAATAAAATCCCCGTCAAAGTTGGGTACGAAAAGCGTAAAACTATTCCAGGCAAACTAATTGCCACAAGCGAATGACTCGTCGGGCATTCCGTTGGCCCGGACCACAAACGGACCATTCTGCCTGGTGCGGGATGAGAGACCTGGTAATATTTCTGTTGCTGTTCGCTGTGTACCGTCATCTGTTTTTACAGCTGTCATAAAAGCTCGCACAATAACTGTAACAAGGAGGAAGAGTAAAGAGCGGGAAAGTGGGAAAAAGTGGAAAGTTTTTAAAGCGCAGCCCGTGATATGTATAATTTAATGCAATGCCCTGGCATGTAATTAAATTTTTGTTGTGATTTAAAAACGGGCATTTGTTGCCGGGGATTGCGTGCTCTAAAAATGCCACAAATGTGTGTAAATTATAAAGCAACAACAATAGAAGAGCAACGACATCAAGAGCAACAGCAACTGTAATCAGCAACAAAGTAGAGGAAAACTTTGCCGCTTTTATGACAAGAACCACTTGTAGGCCATGCCGCAAAGCGCGAGTTGCAAGTTCTGTGGCAGCTCCAACAACAACAACAGCAAACAGTTAACCGCAAAATGACACAAAGCATACAGCCTAGTCCTCTGTCGTCTGTCCTTTGTCCGGACTAGGGTCCGGGTCCTGGGGCCAAAAGATAGAACGAGAGACACAAGTCGGGACGGCAGGACAGGATCAGGCAAAAACAGCCAAACGAATGTTGATAAAACTTGTCGTGTGTGTGGTTTTTATGGCTGTGTGCGGGTGTGCACCAGTGTATAGATATCTGTAGATGTGTGTGCGTGTGTGTGTGAGTTGTGTGTGGGGCCAACTGCAGAAACTTAGCTTCAATTTGTTGTCAAGTTATGTTACGAGTGCACGGTCTACTATATCTAAGCGCAACAGCTTGTCATTAAACTTAACAGTGCCTTAACATAGCGTTAACATTTAGCATTGTGCGTAGTACTGTACACTCTTTGTGCTCATCCCACTGCCTGTGCATGTCTTGTGTGTGTCTTTTTCTCTCTGTCTCTTAGTATCTCCCATTTCTTGTCACATCACGTCGCTTTATTATTTAACTTTTAGTCATAAATATGTTCGTTTTGTTTATGTACTCGTACTGTTAATGCAACTGCAACAGATGTACGTTACCGTTATTAAAACATATGTTATATACGTGATACAGGAATGGAACGACTACAATTTACGATGGAATGAAACGGAGTATGGTGGCGTCAAAGATCTGCGCATCACGCCCAACAAACTGTGGAAGCCCGACGTGCTCATGTACAATAGGTAAGTTCGCTCAAGTATCCAATTAGCGGAGCCCTTTCGGATGGAATCGGCCTTATAGCTAACAAACCAATCACAATAACAATAATCGATCAATTGAAAGAAAATAAATTGAGTAAAATAACACTGTTGATTTTGCGCTACGTAGCAATGACATGAACAGCAAGTCATCTGCCATCAAATCTACTGAGTTTAGGTGTAAAACAATTATTATTATACAAATATATGTCACATATATATAAACTATACAATTGCTGGTAAGTCTTCAGTCGTGTAGCAGTATTAATACCCACAAATCAAGTCAGATAAAAACAAAACTTGATTTCTATGATATAGTGAATATAACTCTAAGTTATTTGGTTTTCTAGTGTTACAGTTTTTCGTTCCGAGTTATGTATTACCCGTTGAAGATCATATTTATCCCGTTATGTAGCTGCATTGTGCACTTTAGTTGTTGAACTGGGACGCCTTTTGCGTTTCTTTCTTGCGTTATTTGTAGTCTATAGACCATAGATTATGGTCGTTCCAAGTATTTATATTTTGTTGCGGGAGCTTTGAGGGAGTAATGGATGGATGTAGAATTCGTGTTACTTCTGGTAATTGCATTTTGTTTTTATGACTTTAATAAATTACTTTGTTATATTTTATTATTAGAATAATATAGTCCATTATATATTACTCCTTCTACATACCTCGTTAATTACTAGTAATTTCCTTTTTTTCATTTTAGCAGTATTTTATTTTAATTCCGTTTTATCTTAACATAGAAATAAACGTATTTATAGATACTCAATTAAATATGCATATCTTCTTATCTGACATATTATATACCTATACCTATCGTATCATAATCCACTCGCTATTGTTTGTGTGTCTAACTATTATGAAAGGCAAAGCCGAAACCCAAACATAACGACAATGTTTTCGATTCGCTTCGCTCTCTGTATTTGTATTTCGATGTTACCCAGTTTTGATTTGCTTTCAATGTTTATGTTGAACAAACGACTACAAATTTAAAAAAAAAAAAAAAAACAAAACTTCAACCTAAACATTCACAAAAAAAAAAAAAACAAAAAAATATGTTGTTTACTTCAAATAAGAGTAGTTTACACGCAGTGGTGTTCTAGTGGGACTGTACATTGTCAGCTTGCCGTTGATGTGGGCCTCACTTTGTAATTGGATTCGTAATGCTAACCGAACGTACATGTATAATCATCTCAAAAATAAACTGAATAATATAAACAAATTAAACCAAAAACGAATATCAATCACTCTAGCAAGAGCTTAAATAAGATTCTGACTAAACTCCATGAACTTAAACACTTTGTTTAACCAGAATATTATGCAAGTAGTTTGTTCGAAACAATTGACTAAAGATTAAGAATATGCAAAGTAAAGATCGTTCAATTTTAGTACTCATACCTCAGAAGACCTCACTTACCTCTAGTTCAATCTCTCTCATATTATATATCTAGCCACATACATATATATATTTATATACATGTGTGTGTGTATAGTCTGTGCATATGTAGAATATTGTTCGCTCCAAGACAATAACCAACATACAAAATTGTTCAACAATATGCTGGTGTAATATTTCTGGTTAGACGTTCAGTACTTGAATTTATTTAGCCAAAAAGATACAAAAAGAAAAAAAAACACTTACAAAAATGTATTAAAGCTTGCGAAAAGAATACAAATTATATCAAAGGCAAAATAGATTTTCAAGTATTGTGCATGAGAAATCAAATCCCTCGTACTAAACAGCAACTAAATAAAAATATATAAATAAATACCAATCAAAATACCAACCAAAAAAAAAAACAAAAACAAAAAACCTAACCTAACCAAATTGAACCTAAAATGTGCCGCAACCAACCTTGACTTGTTGGCACACTTAATAAGTATTTTATCCCAAACATCTCGTTAATCGATAACCCACATCCCACATACATACACAATAACCACACACACACCTAACAATTTAATTAAATGTACTAACAAAATTATTTAAAAACTACTTAAACTCTGTTTCATACATAATTAAGTCATATGAAAATTATATATTATATTTGTGTATTTTTAGTTTAATATAAATTCTCAAACAAAAATAAATACAAACATGTTAGTTAGATTAAAACCAGATCATACTTATAGTTATTGAAAAACACATGCAGATTTTATTCGATAGCTAGTTTTCGCACAACATTAAAGACTGTTTATAGAACTTAAACAAAGCTGAATAGGTCTTCAAGAAGCCTTCTACTATATTTATAAAGTATATTTTTACTGAATACAAGTTTGAATTTAATATTAACATGTCTTTCAATTCATCTATCTCATTACAATACCTAGTAGATGGTCTGTTCCCTCTGTCCGTGCTTGCTTATATCATTCAGGGTAAAAATGTAACATCCACTTCAAGTACAAACCGAATAATTGAGTTGTAAAACGTGCTCAATTACCTTAGCCTTTTTCGGCTAAATTGCTGGTAACTTTCACTAGTGTACATTCCCTTTTCCTGTTTCTTGCTTCGACTACTGCTCCCCTAACTTCGCTTTTTGGACAGCTCATCAATGAATTCAATGTGAAATGCTTATATTCCAATCACGCTCCAAAAGCAGACAAACTTTTTGCCTAATTCACGTATCAATCACCCAACAATAAGTACAAATTTTTGCGCAAAACTTTATTTCCATTTGCTTTCACTTAGTCAAACTAACTCGTATTTGTATCTATGTATATCGATGTATGTGTATAACCTATAACAGTTCTATATTCCATATGCTATATACCTATGTATGAATGTGTGGGTATGTATGTGTGACTATTTGATCCGCGTCCAACAGAAAAAAGGCTATGCCACTTCAGCCCTAGCAACACAAGCCTAAGTACATGCAATATACGCCCCATGAGCCGTACCAGACAGTTTTATAGAACAGTATACAAAAAAAGAATGCTTGGAATTAGTAAAGTCGAATATAAAATACTCTATTCAACCTAAATTTTCTAAAATATATTTCATGTTTTTTACTTTTTGATCAGAGTTTTTGTCATTAACAAAATTATAGAGAAACTAAAATGTCCTATGCAATTTTAGCAAGCAACACTGCTGTTTTGAATGTTACAGATCCTTCTTAGCTAACTAGTGGGTATAGGGATGTGAACCCTTTGCGTGTGTGTGCGTGTGTTAATTGGCAAAAAGCAATTGAAATGCCCACAATAATTACAATTTCATATCATGTTCACTCTCATGCTCGCATTCCCATTCGCTGGCGGTAAGCTTATAATGTTTTTTCAATGTTAGCAAACAAGTTTGTTTGTCTGTTAATGTGTGCGTGAGTGCGTGCAAGTCTACCAATTACCCAAGTAATCTATTGTTATCAATGTGTCGATATGTGTGTGCTATTTGACGTTCTACTTAGCTGTGTTTTACTGTGTCTACCCTTACTACCTATAAATATGTTCATGCTTTCCATGTTAGTCGATGTCCATACACATACGATATAACTAACCACAATACTCATTCAATATCTATATGTATACGTATGATGATGAACGTACGTGTGTCTGTATACACACACACAGAGTTTACACTAAGCTTTCTAGTCTTTAATTGACAGCGAAACCGAAATCGATTGAAATCGACCAGTGCTGCCATTAGGTTTGTCTGTAAGTTACTTTAAGTTCTGTTGTAAGCTTGGCTTAGTTGCATGTCAGCTTAGCTTAAAATAAGTGTCAACTGCAAAGTTAAATAGAAATAAACACGTCAACACACGAGTGTGTATCAAATGAATATACAAATGGGTGGGAGATTGAAAAAAACAGAGAAAGTTAAGTCAAGCGATTGTGGTTTGCCTGAAGTTTTAACAGAACACTTTTACACTCAAAAGTTAGTTAAATGAACAAACGTTCTGTATGTACAAATGAACATAGAAAATATTCATGGAGCTACAACTTATGTTCTTCGTGGATACTCAGTACCTGAATTGCAGAAATATGAGTCTTACAGTATACATTAGCATAGATTAGCTTTAAAAACAATGACTATTCTTATCAAACTACTCTTATCCTAGAGAAATAATTTACCAGTACCACAATATCCCATTATTTCGACAAAAGCAGTTTGTATCTCTATAGTAAGTTCTCTTGTCGCTCACTTTGAGCTAATTTGGAGCTACTCAAAATACCTTTTATAGCAGCAGATGCACAACTTGTGTGCACAGAGTATATTTAAAAGCCTTTTTATGAACTTCTTGGTTAAGTTGACAGCACAGAAATAAACCATGGCTCGCACTCGTATTTCTATGCTGCGTGCCGGAAAAACCTCTTAAAATGTTCTGGCAAAAAACAAGGAAAACGAGAAGTCGCTACAAAATGAACCGGAACATTTTAAGCCATAACTTAAGTGTCAAAATTTGTGGAAATGGTAGAAAACATAGTTCAACTGGCGACTAAAAACTACTTAAATGCCACAAATCCCCTACACACATACATATACACACTCACACATAGCCACACCCTCATGGAGGGCACTTAGAGTGCAGCGAAAAGCGTAAAAGGGGGACTCCAAATGAAGACAAATATGTGACTAAAAAGTACCTGTCGCACCGTCAAGAGTTCTTTTTTAATTAGAATTTATTTTCACTGCAATGAAGCTCACAGGGTCTCCCAGTTGATTGACGCCAGATTTACGAGATGGAAATGAAGTTCAGTTGTCCAGTGAGGTTTCAAGAACAAAAACCCAATGCCAGGCTTAAAGAGTTTGCTGTGGTAAGGGAGAGCTACAGGGGAGGGGAACTGGGGAAAAAACCACGTGGGCTTCTGGTTTAATTTTCCCGGGCACGCAGCATCCGGTGTTGATTACGGAATGGCAATGAAAAGCGTAGCTAAAAGGCCTACGCAAGTTCCGGCTACGTCGTGGCATAAAATTCATATTGATTAGCTATGTACTCGTCTATAGTCTGGGGAAATCAGTGTAAGGGGACGGGGACAGGGCGTGGCACGCTGCGTGTGTTTTCCGAAACCTTTTTTTTTTTTTTTTTGCTGTCAACTTTATTTACTAATGAACTTGCGCACTGCCAAGGCAGGCTCGAGGTAGCATATTCAATTCCACGAATCTTCCCGATTACAATTTCCCCACGATTTCGCCAACCTTAGCGAGCGCACAGCTCATTAAGAGCTAATCGCAATGAGTTTACAGTGGCGCTCCACCTTTGTTCTGCTTTCATCGGGAATCGATGCACGTTTCGCCATTGGGAGAATGAGCTTTCGGGAGCTCACAGTGGCGACTGACTTTCGTTTCGTTTCCTTTCGTTTCGTTTAATTTATTAATTCTTCTTTATTTGCGACTCGATGCGAGTCAACTTGGTTCGGCTCGACTGGTCCGAGGTCCTGCCTAGGCCTCATTTGTATGCGTCGACTGTGCTGCTAATGTGTGGCCATCATTTAGATCAATAGCAAGCGGACAAGGCTTATAGATACGAATACAGATACACATACAAATACGGACAAGGCAACAGAAACAGATACAGATACAGATAGACAGTTACACAGCATCGCTTGTGGCCTTGTGTGTGTCGAAGCCCATCAACGCCTTCTGCCCATCAATCTGCCCGGCTTCAATTTCGTAATTTGTTTATGCTGATTTGGATTTGCAGTCGAAAAGATGTTTAATTGAGATACTTTTTACTAACAAAGCGAGCATTAGGGCAAATTGAAATGTTGATTTAAGCATAAAGAAGATTAGGTACCCTTGCTGGTGAGTACTTTTAGTTTTCCAAAGTTAAATAGGTAGCATATTAAGCAGAACCCAGAAAGTTTAAACACTATTTCCGATTCCTTTCCTAACTCCATAACAACATAGTGTATTACATATTTGCACAGCAGGCAATGAAATCTGTATATCGTAAGTTAGGGTAATTCGCATTGAAAAGCTCTCACATTAATTGCAATGTTATCTGGTATCTGTCCTAAGAAGATTACAAGGCATGTGCAAGTCTGTAGGCAAAACTCGCAAAGCCTTCCAATCTGCAGCCCCATCCAAGCCCGAACACAGTGGCCAGCCAGCCAAATGAGATTGACAGCGGTTGTGGCTTAGCCAAGCGAACCGTCGACCATTTTGGGCGCATTTGCTGGTCAAGTCCGAAACAGACCAACATCAATTTTAATAATGCCTGGCAATGATTTTATTTATTTCTTTCATGCCGCTTTCGAACCGAAACCCGAGCCGAGGCCAGCCAAGGCCATGCCAGAAGGCTGCCAAATCTTTCCATTTTCAAATATTAAAATGTTCTGCTGAATTTGAGTGTAGAATGAGGTTGGTCAGGCAACCAAAAGGTCTTATGAAATACGAGTGCGTAGCAAAAGGTGTTTCCAATTGTGCATGAGCTGCGTTCCTAACTTGAAATAATAAACGAATTGAGTGGAAAATTGATATATCCGAAAAAGAGAAAATTATTGAAATGCAGAAGGGTGCGCAACACAAAAGACAATTGTTCTCAATTTCAATTTAGCCAAATTTTAAAACGGAAAATTATTTAACAACAAAAAGGAGGAGGAAACTTATTCAAACGGGACTCAATTTCAAATACATATTCATTGATTTACCAATAAATTCTTTGCTTAAGGTTTAACAATTTAAGAAGTAGTTTTCATAAATTATTTAGACAGGATATATTACATTTAATAAATGACCTCATTGCCTCTGCCAAGTTGTTAATATTTTCTGCTGAAATTCTATATAATTTACAACACCAAAATGCGAAGTTCAGAGTTCAAGTGTTGTCTTCACAGAGATATTATCTTTGTCCTAGCACACGCAGGCGTTGAACATTAAGGCCGAGACCCCTGTGCCAATTAGCTCAAGTATTGTTGTTGTTCTTATTGTTCTATTGGCTATTTGGTTGTTGTAACATGTCTTGTTGGTACATTTGAACGCCTCCAGACCGAATCGCCACAATCTCTCAAGCATGGACGCCCAGCAGCTGTGGCAGCGTTGGCAACCAATGCACCTGTGGCACGAGGGCCTTGTCCATGTTTATCCGTCATTACAACGGCCGCTAATCGGGGCACAAATTCCACTTAAATGCCACAACAATAGCATGTAAGCTGCGCTTACCGATGCCCGGGCCACAGTCACAAGCACACTCGGTCGAAAACACGCACTCGCCCACACATATTGCACCTCCACCTGCGTGTTGGCCATTTAAATGCGCACTTTGACCACAAAATCACAATCGCAATGATTTAAAGTGCGTGTGTGATTCACACACACTCGCACACACTACACACACACAGCTCGTTACTCAAAATATCTATGCAAATTGCGTACAAAATGTTTGCGCAACAGTTTTTCGAGCGCCTCCTACTGAAAATAAAAGTAATTGCATTTCATTTCAACACAAGCGAAAAGCAAATCCACAGAGATGTATTTAGTATATATAATATATATATGTATGGCATATATATAGCATTTTTATGTGGTATATTATGCGATTGCGAGCCACTTGTGTCTGCTGCTGACTTTGGCATACAAATTTGTTTGAGCCTGATTTGCATATGCACAAATAGATACAGCCACGGCCATAGCTGCAGATACAGATGCAGATACAGCATGAAGTTAGCTGTCGATTTCGCATCCAACAGATTGCATTTGCTTGGCCAGCAAATGTGCTGACAGCCGAATTGTTATTTGGTTCATCAAATAATTGGCTAATAGTTTTGTTGAATTTGCATAAAAAGATTGGGGCAGATTCATAAAACTGATTTAAGGAAATTTAAGATATTTTATCTTAGATTTAAGAACTTTCAGTGTAAAAAGCATCGATCGACTCTATTATAAATAGTGTATTATAATATAGAAAAGCGTTAAAGTTTCTTTCGTAGCTAATACTAAATTTTAAAGTATTTTTAGTGTATGTTATGCCTAGCTTAAGACCAAACACTGATACACTAACCAAGAACCTTTTTCCTAGTATTTAGAATCCACCTATACTACACACAACTTTCCTAGCCTCCCAGTTCTCTCCCAGAGAGCTCCACCCGAATATTTTTTTTAACTAGCCAACAAAAAAATAATGAAAAAAAGAAATGAAAGCGCAAATCACATGAAACAAAAGAAAATATAATCAAATAATACTACCAAAGAAGAAATGATCAAATTATAACAGCAAAAAAAACTGAAAATATGACAAAAAAGAAAACAAAATCAAAGTAAATCGAAAAAAGCGAATAATACATAAACAATTGTACAATAATTTAGCGCGGATGAGGGATTCGATGGCACGTATCACACCAACATTGTGGTCAAACATAACGGCAGTTGTCTGTACGTGCCCCCTGGTATCTTCAAGAGCACATGCAAGATAGACATCACGTGGTTCCCATTTGATGACCAACATTGCGAAATGAAATTCGGTAGTTGGACTTACGATGGAAATCAGGTAAAGTGTTTAGTACACAGTTTAGTACATGGTACACGAGTACACAGTACACCGAGTACACATTCACACTGTACACCAGTACAGTACACACCAGAATTCAGAGCTATCAACGCGGTACTCAGTACCAAGTGCTGAGGTCACAATCACGCTATTTGCAACACACACCAATACACGCACACGCACAAACGATAAAACAAAGTCAGGATAATGAGAAGGAAGATGACCGCGGACAGTTTTCAGGGTATACAACAAGAAAATAGGTTCGACGTTTTCAAGGAGTTTAACAACTCTTGCCGCTTAAGTTTATGCTTTCCAACCTCTATCTATCTCTCTCTATCTCACTCTCTTTCTATCTATATCTTTCAACATCCTAGTCTATCTTCCAGTTTATTTTATATATCCCGTCACGTCGAACAATTCTTTGCGTTTTTGCGAATTACAAAACCAAAATTATCAGTGCCAAAGGCACCGAAAAGAAAGAAATGTTGACTAAAATGTTCAACACGAAGTTGAATATTTTACGCCAATACATTCGCAGGCTTACAGGGATTAACCATAGAGGTCGCCTTTTGTGTGTTTCCCAACACTGGCCCACACACAAAATGGGGCCCTTTAGAAAAGTGGAATCATGTGTGAGACCCTTGAAATTTTTTGCAGCAAAAATTTCAGTTTCAACTATTTTGCATGTTAGGCCAACAAACCACGCCCAAAAGTCAAAGCTGAATAACTATTTTGGACGTTTGTAAAGACTCTTAATGGAAGTGAAACATAAATAGAGGCTCTCTGAATACCATTTAATATTATTTTCACGTTTCTTTGCACTGAAAACGCAATTTCAAATTAAGCATACCTATTAGTATATAATATACGAAAAATATATATACATCCTATAAAAGCTCTCTTCTGCTCGCTCTGTCTCGTACACCTTGAACACATGCTTTCTTTGTACATAAATGTTGTTTCAACGTGGCTTTAAGTGAAATCTCAAATTTGTATACTTAATAAAACTAAAAATGTTAAATTTCTTTTTCTCCAAATAACTTTTAAAAAAACCCAAACTCAAAACAATGCCCAACCACCAAAAAAAACTATACAAAATAAAAAAATTCGTTTGTCTTCAACCCGAAAAATGGCAAACTAATTTTTTCCAAAATCTTAAAAAATCCGAAAACGTCAATATAAAAAAATATATATCAGTTGGATTTGGTTTTGAATTCCGAAGATGGAGGGGATCTTTCCGATTTCATAACAAATGGCGAGTGGTACTTGCTTGGTTAGTAAAAATCATCATAATCCTTATTCTTATCTCACTGTAATCGTTTCTTGATCGTTGTCATGTGTAAATGTCTTTTAAACAACATAATCGATCATCTGATTTTCGATTTGTAAATACACATTCTAAGTATCTGGTAGCAACTTGTAGCCTGGAGCTTATTTTAATTGCTTCATAGAACATTTATTATTTGCTGCCGTTTTTAGTTGTACCTTATCAAGTAGTGTACATAGAATGAAAATTAAAAAAAAAAAAAAAAAAAAAAAAAACAATTCATTGTACATATGTATGTATTATTCAGTGTGTCAATGTCATGAAAACTGCTCTGTTTCGAGATTTAACTAATTGCGAATTTTGTCGTTCAGCCATGCCCGGAAAGAAGAATACCATAGTCTACCAGTGCTGCCCAGAACCATATGTCGATATCACCTTTACTATACAAATACGCCGACGTACTTTATATTATTTTTTCAATTTAATTGTGCCATGCGTGCTGATCTCATCGATGGCCCTCTTGGGCTTCACATTGCCACCGGATTCGGGCGAGAAATTAACGCTGGGTAAGTATTAGAATTGCACCCGATACAGAAAGAAAGACAACTCTATCAAAACTCTCAACACTGTCCCCGATATAATCTGCCAAACTTTATATACATTCTTTATTACCTATTGAAATCTTGAAAGTTTTTTCAGCGAGTATGTGATAAATGCTGCAAATCAATTCAATATCGAGTATACTATCTAGTTAGGGTTTCGTAAAATAATGAACATATAAGTAATTTGTTGTTCAGGTAAAGCAGCGGTAGCGAAATGAGGCTTAGCTGGATTTAACCATACTTTACTCTAATATAAAATCTTTATAAAACTCTATCGTAAACTAAATTTCTAAAATATATACTGAACGCAGCTTCTAAAGCTAGTTAGACTAAACTATGCATGTTTTATTTTCGAGTAAAACTAAAGCGCAGTAAACTAAATCCCGGAGAGTCGCCTTTTGTTTATATCTAACCAAAACTATCCCATATAACCTCTATTTAATCTTCATCTCAAAAGGCAACACTTTAAATATCTTTAAATTAAAATTCCTAGAAGTACAACGAAACTTTTGAGTCCCCTTAAAATATTAAAAAGACAAAACCAAAAAAATATATTAAATCGTAAAACGGAAATGCGTAAACTTATAAACAATTTGTTTAATAATATTTCTTCCTTTTGTCTTTGAATTTTTCAGTATTTTGCGTTTGGAGTTTCATTTAAATTGTTTTTATATAAGTATTTATTGTATCTCTTGTTCCAGGCGTAACTATACTACTATCATTAACAGTATTTCTAAACCTTGTTGCCGAGTCTATGCCGACAACGTCGGATGCTGTTCCTCTTATAGGTACACACACACGCTATTTATTTAAATGATTTTAAAAGTACCCTAACCTCAAAAAAAAAAAAAAATTTAGAAGCAAACAGTACAAAAAATAATACCCAAAAAGAAGTGATGTGCTGTGCGTAAATGCTGTTTTTAGTTGTCATTAGTTTTATTACAGTAGTGCAATGAAAATTACCGAAACAAACGAAATACAAAAAGTACTGTTTAAGAAGCATTTAACAAAACTAACAACAATTGCGCAACAACCACAAAATACCAATTATTTAGATCTTTAACACACACACACACGCACATGAAAAGACTGAATCACATACAAACACACACCTACACACTGTGAAACACTTCAAAACGTATGGGGAATGAAATACGCTACATATCTTTAATTCTATACGTATGTTTGCTAATAGATACTCTAACTTCTGGACTTTAACTATGTGCCACAACATAATTTCAGTTTCAGCCAGCTACTACTCTTCTCCTTCTGCCGGAACTTTTTGGATAGACCTTTGCAAATAGATCTCCAATACAAATCCAATAAAAACAGACACTGAACACAAGCCTTACCCGATCTCACGTCCAAACGAAACCTTCACACTACCTATGTTTTCACTATCTGTCTCTGTGCCTATTTATGTATCTGTAAAGTACCTAATAACCAGCTGGAGAAAGTTTTTCCTCATATTTTCATACTCTTAGCAAGCTTCTGAAATTCTTTCTATATCAAATATGTTTACTACTCTTTTCTACTACTATTTTTTCACTACTCTTATCGAATATTCTTTGCTCCGCTGCTCCAAATACTCGTAGTCCTTAAACATCGCGCAGCAAAAGCTCTGACAATAATTGGTATTTGACCACACGCTGAACACACAAAACACACACGCACTCAAACCCTCACAAGTAACTCACGACTCATGAAGTCACAAAACCGAATCAGACACACTTTATAAACCACATTCCTCGTTTTTCGTTTTCATTTCCATTCTGCTGTTCGAAAAGTGTATGTTAAGCTGTCCCCCTGTTTCCCCCCAAATCCTTGAAAAACTTAGTTTATCAGTTGTTGTTTCTGTCGATTGGTTTGTTTACTCTACGTGTTTGTCGCTAGCTTATCTTTTTTTCATATATTTTTCAATAAGTATATATAATTTATTTTTCGCTTTTCTGTTTGTTTTATATTTCTTAGCCTGAAATGATTATTTATTTTATCTTTAATGAGAACTTAAAACCAAAAATAAAATAAACAAAAGCCAAAATGTTCATCATGTAAATAAGCTTCTCTATATATAGAGTAGTGTACTATATCATTCTCATGCTCAGGACAGGTCGCATTCTATTGCCTGAACAACAAAACCATCAACTTAAAATTACTAACTACAAAGCATAGAAGCATTTAAACGTAGAGACAAATGCAATTTAAAAATATAGTAATCTATATACTCGTTAAATGTACTCTGAAAATGCTGAATTGTAAATAGCCAAAACTATGAAAAATCCAACGAACAACCTTTTTTCGCTACCAAAATTTGAACTTACAAAACAATCGGCCAAACAATCTATGTCAGGCAATCAGCAAAAACTTAAACAAACACAATAGAAATTTGGTTAAAAACGCTAGCAAAGGTCATGGAAATAGAGACAGAACAGAATTACAAAATAATACGTACGTTTGAAAATTTTAAACAAGTTTCAACTGTGCACAGACAGTTCAACTTATAATGTTAACTTTGCAGATGTTAATTTAGCATATGTTAAATAGATTTTCAATAGAAAGCACATTTCAGAAAAACTACCACACTAACAGTCATGTTAAATAACTTAAATGATTTACTTTAAGCTCTGTAATAAAATACAAGAAACATATGAAAACAGTTCAAATAATTAAATGGCAAATCAAAATGTAATCTAGACAGTGTATTTATTTCCATGACCTGTACTGTGGCAAACGAACAAAATATTTGAACAACAGAACATTTCACTCTCAACTTGCCTTTTGGCAATTTCAACAAACAAAACAAAACGTAGCTCAGTTAATTTGATAAAAGTGTCCCGCCAGACTGGCAAACACAATATGTAAAATTAAAAAGAAAACAACAGAATCACAAAAAATAGAAATATTTTTATGATTTTTGTATGCATAAAACATCAACGAATATCAATTACTAACGCAACACCACACATATATGCGAAATTGGTAAAGGTTTGTATTGAAGGCAAAAGATAAATGACTATGCAAAGAAAATGAAACGCAGCCAAATGTCGTTTTGATACTTGGTAAAGTAGAGAGGAAACAAACCCAAAAGTTAGACAAAGACATAACAAGTAATAACCAACATAAACATAATAATAATCGTGTATATAACAATATGTACATGCTTATATAATTAGTCTAAGAACCAAAGTAGATTTGGTAGGTATGCGATAATATGTTCGGGGCTATAAGCTCTGAGCTGGCAATAGACAAATTGCCATTAACAACAACAATGAGAACAAAGTACACTGTAAATATAACACAAACTCAACCGACGTAAGTACATTTACGAACACTCACATGCAGGCACACACTGAAACAAGTACAATACAAGAACTCAACGAAACAATACGACAGTAAAAACTCCAACTGGAAAGCGCATGCCACAAACAACTTACAGCCGGCCAAAAGGCAAAAGTTTTAGCCATACCAAAGACACTTTCTCTCTCTCCACTCGTTCTTTCTAACTCGCTATCTACCTTGTTTTGGCAAGAACTCTCTTGTGCTTGCACTCAACACATATTCACACACGCAACTCACAGAACACTTGGAGAAAACCTAAGTAAACATGTATATTCTCCTGCAAAAAATAAAACGAAAAAACCAAACTCTAAAATTCTCTCATATTACGCACCTGTAAAATCCAGACTTTTAAAACAAGTACAATACCCCTCACCCCCATTCACCCGAACTAAACGAAACTCAACTAAACTAAGCGCAAAGCTAAAAAAAATATAAAACCAAAGGAAAAGAAAAGCAACATTTGAACTTGCATTTATGCAGATCCATTTGACCAGATGGTAGACTTGCAACTCCACATAATATCGTATCGCTCATGATGTCCTTTCGCCCATCAAGCGTTCATATTATGTCACACAGAATTCCCCCAACTCCGGCCCCTTTCCAACTCGTTCCGTACCCACCGTTTACCACCGACGCCTTTGCGAACCCCGAAGAGTTCTTCCAACAAACGACCCATCATATAATTTGCATGCACTGCACAAATTTTCAAGTAATATCCATTGGTCCGACATTTAACCGGGACTCACGTACCAAATTAAATGGGCCGCATGCGGCGTGCTGCGTGTGGTCTGTGGGCGTGGCAAATTGGCGACACGTAGCGCTTAACTCATTGGCCTTTCAAGCGAATAAAACGAAATAGAAGTCAAGAAAAGTAAAGACAACGCCCGACGTTCAGTTCAATTTACAAATATTCTCATCTAAGTTACAGCGAAAACTTGCCACTTGCAACTGAAGCAGCAGCCCCTTCTCACTATTTGAAACTAATGGGCAAAAGTTGGAAGAATCTACACCTTATACTTACCGCCATTAAGCTTTTGAAAAGTTGAAGCAACTACAACTACCAAAGAGAAAAAGAGAGTAAAAAGTACGAAATGGAACATTAATTTGGTGGCGTGTTGTGAAAATTTGGGCCAATATGTTTAGTGCTTGGTCAGAGGGTGTCAGTTGATGACCCAGCCCGATGTCTATGCTGCAGAAGTTGCATGCTACAAGCAAACTGCAATTACAAATCTTAAGAATAAAGTTTGGAAAACTTTAGACAGAATTTTAAAGTTAATAGACAAAGTGTATCGAGTAGGACTTCAAATGTTCTGTACTGATTAAGCAGTTCTTTTCACCCTTCTCAAATTTTCACAATTCGAAGAGTCTTCAACTTGGAGAAAGCTTTCTACAGCAAACCCAACAGTTTGGCATTATTTATATATTGTACTTATATTGTATTGTATATGTAACCCCAGACAATGTACGCTTTAGTTGAGAGTCCCCAGCGGGTTTTTGAGTTTCATGTTGACTTAAAATCATACAAAGCATTATACTCATCACTCTTGAAGCACACATCAATCAGATGCAAATCGAGATCCAGATGCAGATCGAATTCAAAGCCAATCACTAAAAGTACATAATAAAAAGCAAAGAATTTGGTTAGTTCGACAAAACAACACGAATACCAACGACAAAAACACATCGCGGCGCATAAAACACGAACTTAAAAACAAAACACAACAACAAACACAGGAAATAACCTATTGAACAACAATAACAGGAACAACAGCAACAACACCGAACTTATGAAATGCCCTTGATAAGTCAGTTGTATGATTTTGATTTCTCTCTCACAACAAACTACACACACATACGTTTTTGATTTCCTTGTCTCATTTCTTGTCATTATTTATATTGTATTTTATCAAACGAAATTCTTTTGTTTCAGGAGTTACAATTCTTCTATCGCTCACAGTGTTTCTCAACCTTGTAGCTGAGACATTGCCCCAAGTATCTGATGCAATCCCCTTGTTAGGTAGCGATTGCATTTAAAAAACATACAAATGCAAATATATATTCAAATTTGTCAAAAAAAAAAAAAAAAAAAAACCAAAAACGTTAATTAATAAATTACTTAATATGATTTATATATACGTACATACAAACTATATATATATATATCTATATATATTCATAAATATTATTGTTATTGTTGTTATATATATATATCTATTATGATTACTCACACACATTACTAAATTGTTCGCATATATAATCCTTAACTAAAACCAAAAAAAAAAAAAACCAAAAGAAAAAATTCTTTCAATTTAAATAAAGTATTAGTCTAACTAATCAAAGTCAACAAATACAAATGCAAAGTGCCAGAAGTTGTTAAATGTTATTTGTGTACTTCGTACTATGTTTACTAATTACAAAAAGTTTTAACTTTACTAACTAAACCAACTCAACTAACGCTCTGTCTCTCTCGCTCTATCTATCTTGCTCTATATATTGTTCGAAAATTGAACTTATAATAATTCTATATATATAATGACGCCGTTTCTTAGTTGATCATATTATTATGTTGCTATCTCTGTTTCACAAAACACTCTCTCTCTCTAAAACGTCACATCTCCTCCCTCCTGTTGTCTCTATCGCTCTCTTTTAAGTTTTTTACTTTGCTTTTTAAGTCTCAACGTATTTTTTTCGGTAGTCATACCAAAGCTCAGTGCTATGGCACTGCTCCCCTACCTCCACCACATTACTAACTGAGCAACGTAAACCCGTACAAGAAATCTTTTAAATGCTATCGTTATCTACTCACTACACTTCCGATCTATATCTCCTGACAAGTCAACTTTTTCTACAACTTCTTCACTTGTCATTGGTGCGTTACTGACTGATAATACAAATAAAGTTACTACTTATATTCTCTATATACTATATACTCAGTAGAAATTACTCAGCACAAAATGAATTTAAAAAGCTGCGCCAATGATATTTCAAAATTCACTTCAATTACAATTTTCAATTCTATCCAAATGATGTTGGTGTTGCTTTTTTATGGTGCAATAGAACTAAGGAATCTGTTTTATGGCAAACTTATGATACGATTAAAAATATAAAACTTTAACGATTTATTAAGTTTATTCCATGTTGCAAAGGGAGGCAAACTATTTAACTATTTTGAAATACCCATTTAAAAGTATACAAAATAAAATATTGGTCGTTTGTTTTCCATAAATATATATCTTTGATTATAAATCGAAGCGTAATCTGAAAAAAATGAAATACGTTCTTGACTTTTATAAAACACATCACAATTTGACAATATATTCTTCAAATTCTTCTATTGCATCAAGAATAAAGCGCACAATTGAAAACTTCCATTTATAATTATTCAACAACAAATTGAAAATTCTTTAAAAATATAAATTTTTACATATGTATTATATATATACTATATCTTTAACTGCAGTACACTCTGTGTGTACTTGTATTCACTTCGCCATTATGCAACTCTCTTAAAACCAAATCGTAATTACAAAAGATACTTATGAGACAGATTTCAATACAAGTGAGTTTGGGAAAATACTTGCGAAATACAAATTTGAATAAATGACGATAAGTTATTGCAAATTATCGCCGCTAACACCTCGCCGATCGATGAAGATGAAAGAAAGAAAGATGTTTTATTCTTATGGTATTATTTTGACAACTTTTGCTAATAGCTTTGATTTCGACTTTATTCGTTTTGTTTCTCTCACTCTCACCTCACCTCATATGCCTCACTTTTGTTCAGTAAACGTTAACTGCATACGCATAGTATCACCAAAAGAAATTGAAATATATAAATATCTTATATGTATACCTCACACACCCAAAACCCACACTCACCCCACACCAGTTGAAAAAAAAAAAAAAACAAATTATCTCAAAGATCGTATACACCCAAAAACAGAATTCGAACCACACGCTATTTTTCTGATATTAGTATCTATAAAAGTTGCTTATCTTTTCAATCCTCCTTTTATTCACGCAATCACTTTTTACACACACTTTTTGACCCATTTCTCGGAATGATATTTTTTGCTCGAGAACCTTTTTGAACAATTCGAAATACGCAACCAAAAAAAACTCACCAAATTTTTAATGCAAATCTTTTATCAATAGAAAACGGCAAAAAAATATCATTTCGTTTCAGTTCGTTTTGTGATCTGTGCAATGGGTCAGAAATCTGTGACTCTGCATTCGCTTGCCGTTCCTTTAATATGTATATAAATATACTATAGAACCCGACAGTTGTGCTGGCTTAGTGATCCGTACAATCTGCAATTGCACTGCCATAACAAAACGCTGTAATACCAACAAATCCTATAAACAACAATATTAACTATCGTCTATGTAAATACATATATATGCAATAAATAGTCGAACTATAGCCTAGCCAAAGCACCCGCAGGCAAACTGAAGAATATGTAGAAAAAAGGTTCAGCCAAAAAATATCATTTAGAAAATATTCTTAAAAATCACGAGCTGTGAATAGAGGAACAGTTAGCAGGCCAGTTCACAGTTGGCCAATCTAATGGCTGCCTGCTATAAAACTCGTGCTATGCACAGCTCGCGTCATTACTTTCTCTTCTTAAACTCGATTTCTCCTCTACTCTATCTGCCTCTCCATCATAAGTATCTTCAAGTCTTACGGCCCTAACTACTACATTATCTCTTCTGGCAGCTTATCCCTCGTAATGGTCCTGAAACCCCAAATTTTCTTAGCAATATTATTCAACATTTTTCGGTCGAAATATTTGCAGGTGTTACAATTCTCCTCTCGCAAACAGTTTTCTCCTTATTGGTCGGCAATGTCATAACAAAGACGAGCGAGGCCGTACCCCTGCTAGGTACAAGTAAAATCACACTCTCAACTAATCGTAATTCTTAAGCTTTATCATTTAAAAAAAAACCTACAAAAACAATATAACAACTACAGAACTTCCTAGTGCTATTAAAAACCAATACCAAACTCTTTTCTCTTTTAGATGCTAAAAACTAAAAACAAAAGTCAAACGAACGTAGCATACGAAAAGTTTCAACTAAAAAATCTACTGCTTAAAATCGATATTTGCCAGCAAATATCAATATATCTTGTACAAAATTAAATAATTAGAGCGACTGCAGGCTGCTTTGCAGTGCGTTTAAAGTAGGTAGAAAAACAAATTGAAAACCTGAAAAATAACGAGAGCATGAAGTACAGCATCTGAAAAGGATAATAACAGCTACAAAACAAAAGCAAATTCATACTTTTGGCTGCCGTAGATCCACCCAACAATTAACCTTACTCCCCACCAACATCAACTGTATCAAATGCTTCGTTAGAGTTTTGGCTGAACCTCTTTTTTTGTGACTTAAGATAGAAGGCTGAGCAGGAAAAACAACAAATAAAGATAAGATTCAAACTATTCTTCGGTGAATCGAAGTAATATTATTCTTGCAGATCGGTTGTTCACATGAACATCTTTGATATAGCTATTCAGTTTTAATATCGGTATTTTTATTATTATTTATTATTATTACACAAGGGAATACATTATTCAAAATGTTTGTCCGACTTCAATGATGCTTTGGAAATCAAAAGGGGAACTAAAAAGTAAAATCATCTTATCTGAAATCCAAAATAGATCGATTTACTTATATCTTGCAATATACAATAAATTATTATCTTAAAATTCTGATGCAAATGGAAGTCCGCTCTGCAAGGATAACTTAAAACCTGTTCGTAGCCTTCATCAAACCTCGCATCATCAACTGTGGGTGCTTTGCTTAACATACTGAGTTCCTTAGCACCCTTTAGCAACTAACTAAGTACAGATTCGTCTGTAATACGCCAAGCTAAGTATGTTTTAAGATTCAAAAATTAAACCATCACACACACTAAGTACATAAAGACTTGTGTAAATCGATACGAGACACGCCTAAAAAGTTCCTCACATCCAAGTATCAAAAGCTGACTAAATAATGAAAATCGATGTAAATCGTAAGCCGTAAAACGCCTTAAATCAAATGAAAAGATTTCATGTTAAAAACCAATTATTAAATATTATAATACATACACAGTACAGTAAACATACCGTGAAATACATCTACCTAAATACATATATAATCTGACAATCAATTTACATGAAATTTGTAAAGCAATAATAACTGACTTAAAAATGATTGCATTGCAATTAGTTTACACGAGCAATTAGATCATCAGAAGTTCTTAAATCACAACACTTAACAGTTGTTCGGCTTGTACAGAGAAATTAATATCCAAAAGCAACAGCAATAACAACAAATGGCTTCAATAAAATTAGTGCATGAATTTTCTTTTATTTATTATAACTTAATGATAGACCCTAAAGGCAATCAAGTAGTCGGAGTCAGAGGAGGGTTGATATAATTTTTGATTAATTTAAGATTTTTGAAGTAATTAATAAATTTTGAATTTCAATTAGGGAAGGTCCACTCTACTGGACTGTAAAATATTTAAATCCAATAAAAAACGTATGGAATATTATAATATTTTTTTAATTCCTACATATATTATAGTTTCGAATATCAAACATTTTGATTTATGAAAACACTAAGGGTTACAAATTACCCTACAATCTTAAACTCCCCTCGCTGATTGCTTGACTGCCTTTCAATCTCAGCTTAATTCATTTTTCTATGCATGACACAACTCGTAAAGTAGTAAACAAAACTAAAACGCATGAAAAAAAGCCTGTCTGTAAACGTGAAAAACTTAAAAGTGAGTAGAAATGATGCACGCACTAATATCCAGTAATATGAGTAGTAGCTTAATGGTCTGGTAGTATCGCATCTGATCAATCACAGCATCTGTTTGTCACAAAGCGACACAGTAAACTTGATCATTCCGATTCTCGAGAATCTACTCTACTCTCTTACTTATCATATAAACTAAAACTAACTAACGTTTGTAAATGCTGTTTTATCGTAATCTTATCATTTCAAAAGCTTCTGTTCTTTAGTGTTGCGCAAAACGTTGAGAACCCGGGAACAGCATTCTAATATGATATACTTTCTCTCTCTCTATCTGCTTGTTACCATCCGCATGCGCACGACACTCTAGGTACATATTTCAACTGTATCATGTTCATGGTTGCATCGTCTGTGGTGCTAACGGTTGTGGTGCTTAACTATCACCATCGCACAGCGGATATTCACGAGATGCCACCGTGGGTGAGTACCAGTTTGCTCGGAATTGTAATCTTGGCTCACCCTTCTTTAAGCTATGTAGTAACGTAGAATGTGAAGTTCTTTTCTTGTTCTTTAGCTTTGTAATCTTGATATTTTTGATTGCACATAATGCGATTTCCATTATCCCTTAGATTAAATCCGTTTTCCTACAATGGCTGCCCTGGGTACTGCGCATGGGACGGCCTGGTCGCAAGATCACGCGCAAATCAATATTGTTAAGCAATCGCATGAAAGAGCTGGAATTGAAAGAGCGTTCTTCCAAATCCCTACTAGCAAATGTGCTCGATATCGATGACGATTTTCGCCATACAATATCGGGATCACAGACCGCCATCGGTTCATCGGCGTAAGTCATTGAAAGCAGTTGAATAAGTTCCTTATCCTTTATAAATTGTGTTTGCCATTAACAGTAGCTTCGGTCGACCCACAACGGTGGAGGAGCATCACACTGCAATAGGCTGCAATCACAAAGATCTGCACTTGATTCTTAAAGAATTACAATTTATAACGGCGCGCATGCGCAAAGCTGACGACGAGGCGGACTTGATAAGCGATTGGAAGTTCGCTGCAATGGTTGTGGATAGGTAAGTGGACAAGGGTGTATGCATAGAGGGAACTGTGCTTAAGTAACCCTAACATTTATAGTTCCCTATTAATTTCAACCCAGTTTGCAAAATAAATTGTATACTTTTAGGAGACTTAGAAATTGATCTGAGAAAATCTCCTACTTTTGCTTAAGATTTATGTTATTATACTCAGTAAATTAAAGATACGTTTGCAGCTAAACATTAGCTAACTGCTCAATTGATCCAAGCAATTTGCATTAGCTTTGTATTTGTGCACATAACCTCAATCAATAACTAGCGCATGAGAGCCAAACACTGCGGGTACTCGCAATAGAGTCGGGGCATCCGCCTAACGTTCGTCCAAATCAAACAATTAATGTTACAGCCACAACTTCCGGTTGTTTGCAAAGCGTGGCACAATCAAACCAAACACACATACGCATGCATAGATCTATGCCACACGTGGCATGCAAATACAAACAAAGCGAAGGCGTCGTCTTAACCTTTATAAGCTGTTTTACTAACCTTCTTCTTCTCTTTCTTCGTCATCTATTTCGCAGATTTTGTTTAATTGTTTTTACACTCTTTACGATTATTGCAACGGTAACCGTGCTGCTCTCAGCTCCGCACATAATCGTGCAATAAGGCCGCTCAATTTAGACACTTAAGCATACACACAAACAAACACACACACACAAAATCACACTCACATATACACACAGGTATACATTTATTGTATATGCCTAGTTAAGTTCTTTTTCAAAAAATAAAAACCAAAAACTAGCGAAGCTGCTTCAAGACAAAGCAAAAGGTAAAACAAAAAAAAAATTAAGCAAAAAAGTTGTTAATTACATTTTTAAGTAAACAAAAACAAAAAAAGACAAAGAGGAAGAAACTTTCACATATGAAATGCGAATGCGAATGGGAATGGGAAACTGTGGAACCACAACTCATGTGTGTACTAAGGGGAAAAGCAAAGAAGAGAACACAAATATTTTATGAAAAAAGCAAAAATTACTGCCGTACAACAAAACCGAATAAGAATAAAGCAAATTATGTAATGTTAGTAAGTTACAAGCGATAAATTACCGCGTAAAGAGCATAATACAAAGCAAAAAGCAAAAAGAAGAAAAACAGATGAGAAAAACAAGCAACAAAATTTGCATAGTTATAGCAATAAAACACAGGAACGAGACCAGAGAAGAACGTTTCAAATGGACACAAAGAATATTGCAATTAAGTGCGCACACACACACACACTCACACATGCACGCTCGGTTGTGTGTGTACTCGTGTGGGTGTGGGTGCACAAAAACGAAGTTATAAGTTAATTATGCTGAGTTCTTATCATTTATGTAAGAAACAAACCGTGGCGAATACATTATATGTATGTATATAAGAGAGATTGTTCCTATGAGACATTAGATATGTATTTAAAACTCTCACACACAGACAAACGCACACACACTTGCACACACAGGTACAATACAAAAGGGACAGCAAGTAGTGAAAGATACTTCAGAACGGACATTAGGAACCCTTTCTTATTAGTTATTTATTAATTGCATTAAACTATGATTTATTTACAACTTTTCGTTTACATCACGTGGACCAAAAGTAAATTTTCCTTTGCTGAAAGCCCTTTTTATAAACCTTAGATTTAATTATCCGTTCAAATTGTTATTATTTTAATAATTTACTATATAGTTTTATGTATAACTAGTGTTCCGATTTTCGGTTGGTCAATTAAAGTTCCCTCATTTATCTTCCTCGCGGCGTGTGTAAGATTTGTGTGGTTAGATTAGCATCTAGACGGGGGCGTAAAAGGTAACAAACTGACACATAATAATAAATATATTTAAATATATATTATATACTAACATAGTATCATATAATTAATTTTTAAAATGGGCATACAAACAAAGCAAAACAAAACAGAACAGAAAATACCCGCAGAAAAGTAAGAACACTTTGAGAATATGTTCATTGAACAAGCTGTTTTTAGAAAATTTATTGTTGAAATTGTAGCAAATCGAAAATGAGAATACTAAACAAAGAATTAAACCAACAAGAAGAACAAAAAGAAAGCCAAGTTATAGTCACCAAGCAAAAACTTAGTTAAATCAGAAAATAAAATAAAAACAAAGCTAGCTGAAAATAAGAAAAGCGAGAAAAAACAGGTGTATATATATTTTAGGAAGCATATATCACCGCATATACTCGTATACATACAATACAAGAATATATTTTTAATAAAACTGAAACAAACAACTAAGAACCCATCAAATTCCAAAAGCAAACCCCAGTAAAACAAATACCCAAACGAAACCACACAATTTTGTTGGAAATTTCACAATTAAATCCAAACTTGATTTCCATTTCTATTTCGATTTTGTACTTTAGTTCGAGCTTTCTAGTTTTCAATTCTACTGCAAGCAAAAAGCGCAAGCAAGTGATATTAACGGTAAAAACAAACAAAAACAAAAACATAAATCAAGCTCCCAGATTGTAAAACTTTTCCAAAGACCCACCTATGAAACCTTTTAATGTACACGTTTTCTACACAGGAAATAAGAAAATCGAAGTTAAACCAAAACGAAATGAAAACCTACCTCCTTGTTGAAACGAACACATGATGAATAACTCACAATGTACTCGTGAACACTGCCGTATCGAACTCGAACATACTCGCTCTCTCTCTCTCTCTCTCTCCTCCCTACACTTCCTTTAGGTTTTCATATTTCTCTCTCACTATCTCTCTATGAATTTCTAACAGAATTGTGGCAGAAACTCATTTAATTTCCAGACGAAATGTTACTTAAAGCTACTATCTGATATATAATATGTAATATCACGTTTAAAAGTTGTGAAAGCCAAATCCTACGATAGACCCAGCTGATATCCACATGAGTGCTAAATCAATCAAAGAACTTAAGATCTGAAAGTTATACGACTAACTTAGAGCTACACAGGGCACTCTCTCGTTTTTTGTATGTTTTTTGATTAACAATTAACGGAACTTTTACTGCCGCATGGGCCCCAATCTATGCGGAATCCTACCGACAACTGGTCTGTCCCCCTAAGGTTGTTTAGCAAACTATTTGGAATGATTTCGATGATTACTTTTCATTTGCAATTTGCATTTCGCGCGCAATTAAAAATGAAACTCAATTGTAATCGGAAAGCGTTAGGCCCAAATCAAGTATATGGTTTGTCTCTGATTGGTTTTTTTGATATACTTATCTATAATTAATTTAGTGCAGCAACTAGGCGCAAAATTAGAACTATACTATGTACTTATATGTGTATGAATGTCTTTTTGATAAAAAGAAGCTATTTTAAAAAAGCAAACCATTTTCTACACTCTTTAAAAGAATGAAGTCTACATGTATGTATTATAATACTATAGCGTTAACTAGGCGATTATAAAAAAAAGAAAACCCCAAATAACTATAACGTAAGCGTCCTACATTAGGAGAGGGCAACTAAAAAAACGAATTTAATATTACAGAAAAGAGTAATACGTTAAAAAATGAAAAGAAAATTGACAGACATCTCACACGGCAAGTTTGTAGTATCATTTCGAAAAGTAAAGCAAAACGAAAACCGAAAGAACGGAAAAACAAAGAAAACTACTAACTACTTTGCAAAGTACGAGTACATTAAAATACCTAATTCTTCAGATCAAAGTTAAAACTAAATGCTATTGCTAATTAATAAAGGTTGGCACACAAACATACACACACCAGATATACACACTCCCAACCACACTAACACACACACAAGCATTCGTCTTCTTATTCAATAAAGAACAACTCAAGAATTCAAACAGCGACTTCCGTTTTATTGTTTTTGCATGTCTATGCAGCTAAAACAAAAAATAAAAACTCAATAGCTCATAAACAAGAATGATCAGTTCATATTTTAAACGATATATTTAATATTAGCATTTAACTAAAAACAAAACAAAACCAAAACTAGGCTATAAACTGCAAAAACTTACCAAACAAAACCGAAACCAAATGATACCGTTAAATAAATCCCAACGCCTATTGAAAAATATCCCTGAACAAATCAACTACCAATTCAATTTAAATAGCTAATTGCATAATTAATAAACCGTTACCGCAAATTGACAAAACGAAACCCAATTAATGCATGTGTAAAGAAACAAATTCAAGAATAAGAAAAACGCAAACTTAGTAAAAAGTCTGTTGTCGATAAGTATTATTGGCAGACAAATAACTTTCGTCACATTGACGATAATAATTAATTGTAAGCTGAAACGGAATTAATTGATTTAAATAATAAATTAACTTTAAAAATCGAGAGAAATGATTGCAGAAAAAACAAAAACTGAATAAAATTTATTTTGAAAAGAGAAAAAAGCGTTATGTATTATTCCAGACGGAAAAGTTATCGATAAAATCTTTTGCCTTAACAGCAGAATCATAATTGCGTTTACAACTGGAGTACAGAATAATGCAATAACAGAGCGTTTACAGCGCATTCATATGTAAGTCGACAATCAGCTGTCTACTCTGTCCCGTTACGGAACTTTGAGCTGAGTTGGCAACACTACTGTGTCTTGTTAATCAGCTGTTCAGGCCAAAGTCATTAATAAATTTCAAATGTAACAAAAAATTGTTTACACCTAATTTATACAAAAAACAGATATCATGAACATTGATTTGCGAAAATTGTGTCGCATCTGTTTCGTGGACAGCGCCGACATTGACATAATGGACCACAAGGTGGTGACTGCGGGCCAGACAAACGACGCAGACATCGAAGAAGAACACACAATTTGCGAAATAATGCAAACCATGTTTGTAAGTAGAATACATTAAAAAGTCAAGTTGGGCTACTAATAAATACGTAAAATTCCTATGCCAGCACCATATTAATTTAGATCTAACGACAGAGCTGCCCATGATTTGCAATGCCTGCCTGGAGGAGTGCCTGGTGCACTACGCCTACTTCAGCAAACTAATGATTGCAAATCGCCAGCTCCGTCAGTTGTACAATGAGGCACAGCTGGAAAGGGAACAAGGATTCGAGGATATGATAAAGCTGGACACATCGGACGAAAAGCAAGAGGAGGAGGAGGCGATAGAAGAGGAGGTGGAGGCAGAGCAGTTCTCCCCACAACCACAGTACATTGAGTTGCAGCCCGATGAAGAACTACCACGTCCCTCGCAGAGGCTGGCTAACGAAGACTCGTTGATCGTGTCCGAGTTCCTGCCCGCCACCGAGCTGGACGAGCAAGAACAAACCGAAATGGATCAGAATCTGTTGCACAGCTTTCCCAGCTATGAACTGCGCACACTGGACTATGCAGCCGTTGAACTAAAACACGACAACCTGGATGAATACAACGAAACGAATCGATTACTCAACGCCGAGCCCAGCGGCAGTCAGGCCATCTACAAGTGCAAGTATTGTCCGCTGGCCTACGCCTCTCAGCAATTCCTCAAGACTCACGTTCGCCGCTGCCACGTCTGCAAGTATTGCACCACAGCGTTTGCCAATGTGAAGGATCTCAACGCGCACATCCGGGACAAACATGCGAATGGCCATCAGTGTGTCGTCTGCCTCAACAGTTTTAGCACCAGCAGCAATCTGCGGGCCCATCTCAAGCGCATGCATGGCGTGCAGTTGCCAGCGCAAGTAACTCTACTTGGATATCGGCAACAGGAAACAGGACAGTCCAGTGGCACAGAATAAATAGAAAAATACTAAAAAATCACTTTTAATTTGTTTTTATTGTTGGCCAGAATATCTGTGACTTCTCGCGCACAGGTTCGCCTTTTGGCTTGTCCAAGCCATCTATATACATCGGCGTAAACTCTCTGTATGCGATGCAGACACGTCGCTCCGTCACATCCTCGCGCAGCACCGAATGCTCAAACTGATAGCGCGCTGGTCCATAGAGCACAATGAGGGAGAGACTAATGGGAATGGATATATAATGATTAGTAGATCCAATCATCTTCAATTATTTAACTTACTTGGGCATGGGTATGCGTAGCACCTTGCCCTGATAGGCGGCCAGTTGATCGGCGGGCAGCAACGGCTCTAGCAGCTGCTGCTCGTACTGTGACACCAAATCCAAGTTGTATTTGCCCGCTTGCTGCTCCTGGTAGAGATTAAGGGTGAGCACTGCATCGCCTAAGCAATTGACTGTGACGACACGCTCGCCCCAGATCCAACAGTCGTCCACGTGCGGATCTATGCTCGCTCCCTTACTTGGCTCGTACTCCAGCGAACATTGTTCGATTGTCTGAAAGTCGCGCAGCAACGGCACCGACTCGAACCGATTCTGTATATAGCGAGTGCTCGCGGGATATCCTTCGAATGCGCCCACCTGCAGGCGTCGTTTCTTAAAGTTTGTCTTGGGCCCAAAGTTCTGTTTACGTCGTCCGCTTTGCGATATGTCCCACGGCAAATCGTCCAGATCGGAGATAAGCTGTGCGCCCTCATCCTGCGACAGGAATTCTTCTTGGACTAAGACACCTGGCAGTGGCAAGCTCTCTGCTTTATTATGCTCTGGGTGAGACAATTGCACCGCCGTCGTGTCCCAGCCGGGGTAGAGACGTTTACATTGCACACAGTAAGACCAGGGCTCCAGCTGCTGAAACTGCTCCTGCAGCGATGGCTTTGCGATGCCAAAGTCCTTTTCACAAGTGAGGCACGTTCTTACGCCCTTGCAACCGCAAGGTCGCAGTGTGTTCATTATTAAACAAGGAAATTAAAAGTAATTAAAGATCTTTTTGTATTAACAATTGCAGCTGAGAAACGTTAGCGAGTTCTTGCAGACTTTGACACAAGTTGGCAGTTCCCAAATAATTTGTAGGCCACACACGTAGGCACCGATAAAAAATCTTATTGGTAGCTATCGGAAAATCATCGTCAAACGTTGGCAGACACAATTGTACCGACATATCGTTTCGTGCTATCGGTTCAT
This sequence comes from Zaprionus africanus, assembly GCA_018151435.1. Lineage (NCBI taxonomy): Eukaryota > Metazoa > Arthropoda > Insecta > Diptera > Drosophilidae > Zaprionus > Zaprionus africanus. The sequence continues at coordinate 761,217 of JAECXB010000221.1, forward strand.
TTACGATTGTTTCGTGTGTGGGCTACAAAACAAATTTGGCGCGATTTGCATTATTCGCAGCTTGTGAAATACATCTTGGAATATAAACGATAAAAAACACACATTCCTATTACAAAATGAACGATTCTTGTAAGTAAGGCCGTATACTGATATACAATTTACATTACACTGGTTTTATTCTTCAATAGTTGGTGATTTTAACGCTACACAGACGGCAGCCGGCGGCGCCGCAAAGGAGGCTGCTGGAGAGGTTTGCTTGCCATTTATTTATTGCATTGCGTTCTATTGCTAATATTCTGTTCACTATTTAGGGAATTATTTCTTTGCTTATAAAGCAAGTGCTAAATTCTTCCGAAGGCAGCTTCAAGATGTTCGATGTGACATACGCTCTGGTCTGCGCTGTGGGAATTGTACGAAATATCGAGACATCCTCGACGAAGATCACCTACACCATAGAGGATCACAGTGGGCGCATCGATGCGCACTACTGGTTAGAAGAGGGAGATGCTATCAATGCACCAGATGTTATGTTAAACAACTATGTAAAAGTCTATGGTTCAGTACGCTCGCAGGCGGGCCAGCGAGTGCTCATGGTATTCAAGCTGTTAAATGTTGAGGACCCCAACGAGGTGTGCACCCACATACTGGAAGCATTACATTCCCGCTACAAGGCCGAGGAGTACCATGTGAAAGGCGATACCGGGTCCAGCAACTCTGCCGGTGCCGGCGGCATGATGCCCAACATTTCCGCTAGCCAAGGCAACGCCATTGTTGCTGGGCTAGACGCCAAGCAGCTGGTGGTATTCCAGGCCATAAAGAATAACTGCTCAGAAGAGGGCATCCATCGGAAAGAACTCCAATCCAAGTTCTCGCACATCAGCCCGTCCGAAATGAAGTAAGTTTACTAAAACACAGTTCCATTTCTGTTTCTTATTTAATTTCTTTATTTCTCTAGCACCATTCTGGAGTTCATGATCTCCGAGGGACACATCTACTCCAGCATAGATGCAGATCATTTCATAAGCACCATGTAATCCGTTGTACATTAAAATAAGTCCACACATAATAAGAATTTGCTATGATATTCTATTGAGTCCAATCCATAATAATTTCTATTAATCTCACATGTATTTATCCCCCAGTTTATAATTAAAAATCATTATTTTATAATCATATTTCTTTTCAACTTCTTTTCTTGAGATTTATTTTCTTTCGTACAAATTCACAGTTGGTACAGTAATTTTAAAGATTTTCTTTTCTTTCTCTAGGAATACTTATATGAAATTAAACCTGTTTTCAATACTAATCGTTCTGACGCTTCGATGGATGCTTCCAATATGGAAAATATTAAGTCGAAGCATTGCTGGATGTGGCGATGATCTCTCTACTCTCTTTCTGTGTAGGATGATAGTGATTTTCGGTGCTATTCAGTCTTATTTGCCTAAAAATAGGTGGGCGTGGCTGCTGGGCTGTTTTGTGGCTGGGCAACTTATTTAGATCTTAAGGCAGCCACGATGGGCGCTGCTGCGTGCGTAAACCTCCTCGAAGGCACGAATCAGCTCGTCCATGCCGTGCAGCAAACCCTCTTCACGGTTTCCTGGCGACCAGGGGCTGCGATGGTTGACGCTCAACTGCGGTGGCAGCTGGCGCGACTTGGCAAAGTCAATCAGCCAAGCACCCACGCGATGATCATCGTACACAATGAAAATGCTGGAGCCAACGATCTCGTGGCTGTTGAAGAACGCAGACTGCTCCATCACGAGCCGCATGTTCTTGAGACGTTTGATCAGTTCCTTCTGCACGGACCGGCGTGCCGCAAGAAACTGTTCGATGGTCTGTGAAATCTGCTCGCTGCTACGGCAGGTCTTCAAGTCCTTCACTGGTGGACGTCCGCGCAGACGCAAAGCTTCGATGCGGAAGCCCTTGGAGTGCGAGGAGGACAGCGATTCGCGGAAGAGCATGTAACGCAGCTTGGTGATCGACTGCGATTCATGTTCCGCCTGGGTAGGCGCACTGGCATCCACGGCAATCATTTTCTGATACAAATCCGGACGCAGTGTCTTGTTGCTAACTTCCGATTCGAGGAAGGTGCGACTGCCAAGCTTGATGTCCATCACGCAGGGATCCTTGAAGCCGGCCAACAGATCCTGGAGTTCAATGTAGTGTTGTGACTGCATCTCACGCAGACCCAAGTAGGCGGGCACAATCTGAGACGTCTTGGGCTCCTGGGAGATCAGCTGATAGGCAAGAACTTCACTATCCTCGATGCCAACGATCCGCTTACGCACGATACCCGTCGTTGTGGGCACGATGCTGAAGAGAAGAGAGAGAGAAAGGATCGAAATTAGTTAAGCTGTTCAGTTCGGAGAGGAATCTTTTGTGAAGCTTACCTTTCTGGGTGCCCGGAGAGCTGCATCCAGCCGAGTGGCTTGGATTGTGTCTGTTGTTGTTGTTGCAAGAGCAAGGGCGTGGCAGGTGCACTAAGTTCCAAGGCATTCTGGAAGAAGAAGAAAGATGGAAACAACATTTAATAAGATGTTCATTTGAGATATGGAATGAGGAGAATGTGGGGGAATCTCAATTTAAATTTAGACACCCTAATGATGATGGGTTAGCCTAAACCTGGAATTATCTCCTACTTACAATGACATGTTTTACGAGCCGTTAAGAGCAAAAACTATCTAGTGATCTTAAAGACTGATGAATGCTCCAATTAAAGTAATAATATGTTTGGCAACTCTCAACAAAAGTGTAAGGTTAAGCCAATAAATATACCCTGTGATTTACAGAAGGGGGAAACACGATATAACCAGTAATTAAATTTATAATTTAACAACCTATTTTAAGCCGGGTTCTACGTGGATATGCAAATGTTTTCACTTTATTTGTGTCACATGCTGATCATTATCCCACAACTCAAAGCCAAAGCTCAAGTTCATATTAATAACTGTTTATCGATATCTATATCTATATAAAGATAGCTGTATATTGTTTAAGTGCAAAAGCCTAAGGCTGATAAAGACAATTTTCACACTTGCGGCGATATCACAGGCCAGACAAGACAAGAAGAGCTCTCCGAAGCGGAGACGGATCTCTGATGAAACTGGTTCCGTGCGAAACGCAGAGGGAAAATAATTATAAAAAAAATAAAATAAAGAAAAAAATATCTGCTTTTTCTATAGCCAATATTGATATTATTATTGCCTTCGGGGGGAGCTGCGATAAAGATAAATAATCGAAACAAACGACGCATCAGAGTTCGTAATGCGAAATTAATTCGCTGATTGTCTGAGGTTACAAGCAGGAAGCGCGCTTAAAACCTCTCGATAATCGTAAAGCTCATAAATACCAAGGGAAGAGATGAGAAAAGAGAGGCGGAGAGAAAAAAAGAGAGGGGTACTTACAATGGCCAAGAACTTGAGCAGAGACATGCGCTGTTGCGTCGTGGGAATGGTATCCTGCGTTTGGGCCTGGTCGGCCCTTTGGAGGCTCAAATAGTCGGCCAGGTTATCGCAGTTCTCGTAGTCAAAGGGCAAGCAGCGCTGTGAATAGATCAAGCAGAGGTAGGTATGTTGACGTGAGTGCACTGCTTGAACCCAAAACAAGTACAAATAACAGAAAAACAAACAGCGACCCAGAGGGCTCGACTTGGGTATACCCAGGCATAACTAGGGGACTCCAAGGTGAATAAATACAATGGAATGCCGCACAAACCTCGCCCAACTCAATGCTACCCCCTAACGATTTGCATATAGGGTATAATGGGGCGAAAAAACTATGACTCAGTCGTTCAGCAGAAACAAACGAACGAACAAACGAAACTGATTAATTATACAATCAAAATGCAACAGCAAAGTGCAAAAAATTCTATTCTGTTTACGCTGGCTTCGACGCGTTTATGGCTTATAAAACGGCTTGTTGTTTTATAGCCCTCCTCGCCATACTCTGGGCACATCTTCCCTACTCCAACCCCAACCCCCTTATAGCAGCTATACCCATTCGCAGTCCCATTTCCATACGATGTGTGTGGCCCTTCCATGTGCCCCCGTAATGAACCACTTAGTATGCAAAGTTGTTTATTTTTATCATCTGGATGTTGTTGTTGTTGTTGTTACTGTTGTTGTTAGCTTAAATTGAGTTATACCTTCGAAAGCTATAATACATTTACGAACCCGAACTCGAAGCTGCTTTAATTAATTTCACTAACTCAACTTGTGTTCCAATTCGCATTTAACAGCATCTTTATATAGTGAATTGGGATGGGGAGAAGCTACTGGTCTTTATCTTTGATCACCCCTACTTATCATCTATCTACATGCTATATTTTTCATTCATATCTTATCATTTGCGATAGTATTGCGTCTGTTTTTGTTTGCACTTTGGTAAGTTGCGTAAATTTGCATATGCGGCACAACAATTCGTCACGTTTGTCCCCCTTTGCGACCCACTGTGCGAGGCGCAGTTGTCATTTCATTTTATGGCTACACATGTTTGAATATGACATTAACTGGCATCTAGATATGATGTATATCCTCTATAAAGATAACGATCTCGGGGCTTTAGATATAGTGCTGGGAAGGTTGCCACATGTGCGCACAGTGGAGCAAATGCAATTTGCACTTTCAGAGTGAAAATCTGATGTTCCCGTTAGTTCCTGTTAAGTTGGCTGCGCCACATACCCGGTTCTCTCAAATAACTTGTTCTCTATCTGACACAGAAAGTCGTAAAATACTTTGTTTGAAATTCATGAAATTCTGTGTTGAACTAATTTCTTGGCATGCCATAAAAATCAGTAAATTAGTAAATAAAGCAATTAAACGGCGATTAATCTAAAGTCGATCTAAATGCTAAAAACATGCTATCGAATTCGATTAAATCGTGTGTTAAATACACTCTATTTTCAGTACAAAGTTGAGAGTCTGTCGTCAGCGACGACCTTAGCAGAGAATGAGAGAGCAAGAGCGAGAGAGAGAGAGAGAGAGAGGGCGGTGTAGCGAGTTGACAACATTTAATTATAGAATTCTAGCTCAACAGACGTCATAGGCATTATAAGTTAGGTTCCTTTTGGTTTCATTGAGCTCGACTTGCACCCCGTAAAACACAACAACAAATACTTTAGTATAGATTACGCAAAATGCATTTCAATAGCAATTAACTTAGCGCTGAAGTTTGTGCATTTCGGCACGTAGACTGTAACGGTTCACTGTCGCTTAAGTACTTATTTTGAAGACCACAATTAGCACAAGGTCTCGAATTAAAAGCGACAGAAGTAGAACAACAACAACGACAACAGCAGGGGGATTATCAAAGCTTGCCGCATTGTTATTTACTTTTATTGTTGCAATTATTTCATTATTTTTCTATGCGGTTTTTGACAACTTGTCAAAAAACGATATACAAAAATAGAATCGAAAAATTATTTGGTAATCAAATAGCGTAATAAAAAATATTCCCAGCCAACCGCAGCGCTAATTAAGTGTGACAGTTTTGAGGCATTTCACTGGAAATTATTATTTCATTATTGTAAACAGAAATTACAGCATTAACCGATCTTGTTCCCATAGTACGTTCGATCCGAGCAGATGCGCGCGTTTTCAGCGCGGTTCATTGAAGCGTTTCGTACTGCGACGCGACATTAACTGGCTCCTATGACTCTCTGATCCAGTTAAGCGCCTGAGACAGTGTGACTATCTGAAATTCCCATTGTCTGGCTTATCGTGAGAGATAAACAATTGATATATGCATGTCTATATATGCAAATAGCTGTTAATATATGTAAACATATTCAGGTGACAACTATTCGCAGTGACATTACTGAAATATCTCATGTGAGAAAATATAATGACGATCAAAAGTTGTAAACAGAAATTACAGCATTCTTTCAGCTTCTTCTTCCTCGCGCTTGACTGACCAGGCGCGTTTTAAAGCGCGAGTGGGAGCAAGCAGGCAAACAAGCGCCCGCGCGTTTCAAGCGCGGTTTAAATCGCTTTGTTTTATTTTTAGCGCGGGTCTAGCCAAGCTAACAGTTTAGCAGTGTTTATTTATGACTACTTATAATGCCGTACTGCCCCCCGGGAGCTGAACGTGTTAACTCAAAGAAACACAAAGCAAAAAACAGAAAAAAATTATTTAAAACAACAACAAATGTATACAATGAAAAAAGATAAATTTATGCGCGTGACGTCAAAGCGCAGAGCTGTTAATTAAACAAAATCAACTCGCCGAATTTGTCAAATTGAAACTTTCAGCTCATTTTTCTGTCCAGATTAACCTCTCTCCCCCGCCCTCCCCCGGACCCACACTGCTTTGCGGTTCTAGGGGACCGCACTTGTCTCTCCTGTCCAGTGGCCAGTGGCTAGTGCCGCCCAGTGGAAACTAGTTTTCAGTGGTGGCCCTGGGCCTGTAGGTGTAGGTGACTCAGTCAGCAGCGTTCTTCAGTCTTCTCTCTGCTTTTTGTAGAACACAACCCTGACATTGGCGAACAGGATCGGGCAGCCCTTGTGGAAGACCGCGAAAGAACTGAGCACGCCGAGAAGACTGCTAAGACTGAGTGTGGAAGACGGTGGGAAGACTGTGCGAGACTGCGAAGACTGTGTGAAGACTGAGTGTCGTCTGCAGAGCTCGCGCAGCAACTTGCTTTATTTGCATTGACGTCAATGCATTGGGCAACAAACAGCGAAGGGACGAGGGGTTATCAGGAGGTATAGCTCTAAATCGAAAACCAGTTATGGGTTATAAAACTGTTAACGCATCGCAGTAGAAGACGAGGGCAGGTTCAACAAGGTTCGAGACTCGTGGCAGTCCCTAGACGCGATACTCGTATGTGTACGTGGGATATGAACATTAAATCGGCATTAGAAGCTGTCAAAATGTTTGATAAATTACAGAAATAAAGAAGACTGAATGATGAAGGAGAGGAGCAAGAGGTCAAGAAACCGCATCCGTAAGCATATTATATAATCGCTTGAGTTCAGCAATTAATGGCAATTAGTCTAGTGACACGCTTCTTAATAACGCTTTCTACCTGACTACTGGCATTCCATTACTAATAACCTGCAATTAAGTTAAATATTTTGGAAACTTCATGATTAATTTAAATTCGCGTTAATTGTGCGACAGACTCGGTGAATGAATGTGGTGAATCACTTGGAAGAAATTTCCGAAAAGCCTGACTTTGCCAACTATGACGCGCTGTGACTAAACCCAACCCCACTAAAAGGGTATTCACCAGGCATGTTCCCATGGAAGAAATCTGCGTAAAGTGTCACCAAGTGCGCCTTGAACTTTACTCTATATTCTGCGTAGACAGCGGCGCAGACAAAGCCAGATTACCTTCGGAAGTTGCTGAATGCTGAGAAAAAAACTGCCTTAGGCAACACTTATCATGCGCCTTGATCCAAGTCGAACAATAAATAAATCAAAATAAAACGAAAATCTAATGGAATAATAGCTATGGCTGGCACTGATAATAGTTTAGCAGCCGATGACGGCGTGGGCTGTGCTGAGCTGCACTTGAAAGTTAAACATTTTCGAGTGATCAACTACACAGTGAGAAATTTATGACAGTGCGCAATAATCAACAGGTTGTGGGAAACAGGAACTTGGGAAATGAAATTATGAAAGAAGTGAATTCATTTTGCGATGATTACCAAGCTTGTTTGTACATTTACTATATATACGAGTATATTCATATGAATATGTTTGTTCAGATTAAAGCTTGTTTCTGCCGACCGATGTTCGATCTTTTTTTGTATAATCATCGACAGTTTTTTGTATAACCGTTAATGTTATGTAGCAAGAGAACCTTTCGGGCAAACGAACTCGATTTAAGGCCACCATATGTCAATAAACCGACAGCTGTCATACAGTACATAAGGACTGCATAAAGTAGACGTCATCTTTATAAAGTGCCAAATTGAGGGAACAAAACATAAAGTTAAATAAAATTTAATAAAAGCCTTTCAATTGTTTTCAATAAAATGAATTGATTTGTTGTTGATTCTGACTAAATGGACGCCACTGTAGTCAGGGCAGCTGTTGCCAGCTTGGACTGCTTTCTGCTTAATTAGCGCCCGGGCGAGCATACACATGTACGCACATACATATGTACATATGTATAATACATATGCAAATTGGCATTACGTGGGTTACTGGAATTTCAGTTGCAGCTCTGTTTACATGCCGCATAGCTTGTGCTTGAGGCAGGCAGAAAATTCCAACAGTTGTTTCAACAATTAAACAAAACATATCGTACAATATAATTTCTGAGATAATGCCAGACTGGTGTGGAGGGAGTCATGTGCCGGAGCTACTCTACAAAGAGGGGCCTGTGCCCGTGTAGTGGGGGTATGTTTGGGTCACTTTCTCTGCTGCTGCGTTTGCTTTCTACGCGGATGTGACTGCATTGACGTCACAGCCGCCTGTGTTTTTGTTTTTCTTGTTGCTTTCTTTTTGGCCAGGTTACTTACCTCATTGTTATTGTTGTTGACTTTTGGCTGTTCCACATTGGAGTTGCTGTTGTTGTTGTTGTGGCTGTTGCTGTTGCTGCTTGCCGTATCCAATGCAATTAGCTTCCACAGCTGCTTCAGTCCAATGTTATCGATGCACGAGAATCGCAATTTCTCATGGGACCAGGCCATTGTATTGCGATTTCTTGCCGCCGTTGCTGTTGTTGCTTTTGTGGCTTTTTTATCTGCCGTCGTCGTTGTTGTGGTTGTTGTTGCTGGACGCTGCAGCACAGTGGAAGTCATAGTCATTTAGCTTAGAGTTCCAGTTATCGCACTTGGATATGTTTCAATGTAATTGTATTTGTGTGTATTAACTGTAAATTTGCGTTTGCCTTTATGCTGCTCAACAAATTTGCATTTTCGCCCCCTCTCTCTGTCTCTCTCTTTTATTATTTCCTAGTCTGTTGCGCTTTAGCACATTGCGTTTCGTTTTGTTAACTTGTTTTTTTAATTATTGCACTACACTCTTTTTGGTTTATCGTTGCGTTGTCTGCAATTATCGATTAATAATTTATTTGGCACTGCGTTTTAATTATTTCTTTCTTTTATTTTAATTCAATTTTCTCGAGCACGAAACGTTGCTTGTCGTTGCTTGCGCGTGCAGCTCTGTGGGGCGACTAACTGGTTTGGCCATCTGGCGGCCAGTTTTGTATATGTGCTTGAGCCGAACGAAACGAAGCGCCGCCGCAGCCGAACGAAACGAAGCGTAGCCGAACGAACAGTTCGTGTGATCGCGCTCAGAGCGCGGCGAACGGGGGAGCATCATCCGTGACGTTGCTGCAGAGAGAGGGCGAGAGAGAGCGAACTAGAGTTGAATTTGCACTCCAGGCAGACAGGCTCAGAGGGAGTCGAGAGAGTGGGAGAGAACGCATGTTAGTTTGTAGTACGGGCATGGGGGAGTGCAAGGGAGAAGGCACTGCTGTGATAGGCAAAGGCGTGAGCTTCACTGCAGTCTCGTTTGTTTTGATTTCTACTAGAGGATTATCTACTACGATCTATTGTTTGTCGGGCTCTCCCAACGTGTTTGCTTGTATGAGAAAGGCGGGGCAACTCTGTCGAAAATAAACGAGTAATGAGTCTAAATGCCAGAAATACACACACACACACATAAATATGTATATATCTAAAATATTATCAAATATTGTATATAAACTGCGTTTTATCGAAATTCTTCAGAAATAATTGTTCTCTTTTATTTTAAATGTGCGGGAATATAATTATGAAGTCTAATAAAATATTTAAGATCGCTGATTCACACCCAGAATACTTTTGGTTCTTTCCTATCGACGCGTCGATGGAAAACTTATCGAAATTGACTTTCTCCCAACATTTCCATTGCGTAGTTCGGTTGCGTCGCAGTTAGATAAGATCTGTTGTGATTGGAAAGAAGAAAACAGAAGCCATCAGAGTCCCGGCACCCGCATGGCGCCATACTAAGGTCAAAATCAGCACATGAACTGTCTAGGAGTTGTTTATCCAAATTGTTGAACTTCTTCTCGGAATACCCGAGACCATCAGCTCATTGCTATTTGCAATGCAAATGGAGAATTGTGCGCAGCTTCTTGCAAGACGATCGAGGATTATGCAAACTACGATAAAGATTTGCGCCAGTTTCTTCGGGGTAGCACACTCTCTTTTGTTTCTTGCATCAGGCCACGCTTCGGTTCATGGTCATCCTCCAAAGGGAGAGTGCAAAATGCGCATATTTATGGGCTGGGGCCGCAACAACGTGCGTCAGTTTAATGTTGGCTGACATACAAACCCCCAAAGCTGCGATCGGCTTCTGCTGCCTCTGCCAACTCCTCTCAACTCCCCCTTCTGCGCTCTGTCTCTGCTGTTGCATGTTACATACGTGCTCCCATTGCCCCACATGGCAGTCACATATGTACGTCAGACGGGTCCATTGTTATGCGCGGCCGATGGCAATGCAAATTGGTCCCGGGTGCGAAGCCTCACGCAACAACCCTCTGCGAATGCATTGAACTCTGCTCGTGCAGGCGGACTGCAACGTGGCGTATGCGTAATATTTGTAGCATATAAAGCAATGTGCACGTGACCGCAACGAAACTATTTACGCCCCTGTCAAAGGTGGGGGATCACTTTTGCTCTCTGTTAAATCAAGCGTTCAAATTGCAATTAACTAAGCTGTTCAAATATGTTAAAACTGTTTACAAATTGCGACAAGCGAAACGAAATGAAAATGTTACGAAAACAAAATTAGCATACGTATACTAATATTACTCGGAATTCCCGTACACGTGACCTTAGAAAATGTCAGCAATATCGCGAGAAATTTTAAATCCTATTGTAGAAAGAAACATTAAAGAAATAAAAATGATCACAAAGAAATATTCTTAAGACTTTAAGAAATGGGAATATTCTAAAAGAACTAAAGATGAACAAACTGGTATTTTGAGAGAGCCAACAGATCACTAAACTTGTTGCTGAGTATTTTCAATCTTAGGTCTGGGGCTTTACAGCTGAAACAGGGGTTTCACAGTGCTAAACAATTAAACGTTAATTGTGCGTCTAGAGCGTATTTATAAATAGGAAATTAGAATTGTGCTGATAAGAATTCACCTGATTGGGTCGTAAAGCAAGTTTCAATTCTTTTTTTAAATACTTAGGAACGTGCTACTCGCAGCTGTTTTTTCTTTTGAAGTAATCGCATCATTAAAAGCCTTAATCGATCTATGACTAAGAAATGTCAACACCTTTTGCGAGCCAGCTGTAAAAGCCCACACTGCTGGCGATTGCAAACAATTGATCTGCAATTGAATCTATTTAACCGCGTTGCAATTCGCTGGAAAAACGAATTTAATAATAAATTCAAGTGAGCAATTTACGCAGTATTCATCGTATTCATCGTGAAAAGCGAACTGGACGCGCATTCATTCATACTTTATGCCACGAGGAGGTCCAAGTTTTCTGAGTGCAATGCTGTAGATGCATTTCAATCAATGTCTCAGTTCTCTAGATTGAATAGCGTACGCGCACTCACTCTTCCCCTCTCTCTCTTGTCTATCTCTGGCTCTTTTTCGCGCGAATCATCATCACATACTGTGGAAGTCCACGAGAAAAGCCCAAGTCTCCAAACGACTGACGTCAAACGTAAATACCTCTTGATGAGGAGTGTGTCAGACAAAAGGGAAGGGAACAAACAAACGGAACATCGACGATTACTGGCATCTCTTTGTCATGATCATCTGCAGGGAATCGAAGGCGTGGGGGGGGGGATAGAAGGGAATGACACTCAAGAGGGAGCGGGATGAGTCGAACGGCTTTCTGCGTGCTTCGCTGGTCTTCAGCAGACAATGACAAACAAGACAAAGACAAAGAGACAGATCCCAAAGCTCCAGCTACAGTTCCCATCTTTGTGCTGCGCCCCCCTCCAAGCTGTGCTCATTTGACGTTTGTTTCTTTGTATACCCTGCAAAAAAGTGGAATTTCCAGTTTTCCACTCATTATGACAAGCATCAAATCAAGCTTCACTTGATTTCAGAACGAGAGCTATTAAACTGTGTTTCAGAATCCGAAAAAGACGATGATTTTTAAATTATTAAGGAAGTTAAAGATTGGGCGTAGAACCTTTGAAATTAGGACAGAATTTAGTAAGAACTTGAAAGTTTCGAGGATATAAAGTGCACTAAAGAAATAAAGATAAATTTGAAAGAAAATGAATTATAATAAAAGTTATTTAAGATGATGAAGATTGAATTAGAACTATACTTCTAAATATGTAGTAAAGAAAAATAAATCTCTAAAATATATATGGGTAAAATCTTATGTGTTTGGTAAAATATATATAACTTGAATATCAAACAACTTAAGTGTGGCACGAAATTCTTATTTATTTTTAATTGTTCAACAGTTTTATTTCCTTTTTAAATCATCTTTCTTTTAATGCGCGTCGTCCAATTTTACAAGCTCTCGTAATAAAGTATTCCGATCTTCGATAACGATTACCTTAACTACTGTTCTAATTACACAATGATTCCAAAATACAAGAACAACTATCGGAACTTCTTTACTTATCTTTTCCCATCGATTAATCGTTAAGTCCTATAAAGCTTATTCGAATATAATATAAATACAATAATAATAATTATAGATAGATAATGCTACATAAGATAAGTTATAAAATAAGATTAATTATAGGTTATTAAAAATGACAAAGATTGGAGAAGAGGTTGTACTTTAAGATAATTATAAACTAATTCTCTTTATTCTATGTTGAAAGATTCATGAATTTTCAACTAAAATATCAAAGCCTTTTGCGATTTAAATCCAAGATTAATGAGGATGAGAATTAATAAATATCAAGCATTAAGATCCAAGATTTAAGAGGATGAAGACTGAAATAGAAGGTGTACTTTAATATAGTTAAATCTCTGATATTTCTCTGAGTTATATCTTGAAAGTGTCGGAGACGTAAAACTAAAATATCAAGGGTCTCTGCATCTAATAATTACTGTGCTCAAATACTGAAATAATTCCGAAGGAAATAATATTCAAATTATAATTAGAGCCATAGTTTAAGTTGAGAGCATTCAGTGCTCGTCGGCGCATAGATAACTGTTAATTCTTGGCTTTTATTTGCAATATTTGTTGTTGTTTTGTTCTCTTTTTGAGCTTGGCGATTGACGCATTTGCGTGTCACTTGACATTTTTAATCTCGCGACTTTATCGTAGCTCACGGACCTGCAATCGCAATCGCAATCGCGGACTCCGACTCCGATTGCGACTGCGACTGCGGGCACGCAAATTGGACTCCGTCACTGGCGGTAGTGCCAGTTGAAGGGGGCGTGGCGGGGCAGACGTCAATGTAGCAGACGGAGAATCTCGTCATAATTGTAACTTAATAGTTTGCTCGCGTCGCGTCGCTGATTCTTCCGCGCTGCCGCCAACATTTTTTAACTGGCTTAGCAAAGTTTATAGAGTTTTTTGTTTCGCTTTTTTTTATTTATTAATACGCACGGCTCGACAAAATGTTTGCTATAATTTTGACATGGCACTCGTTATTAATTTATAATTCAATGACTTTACTGACGTCATAGTATTAAGCTCAGCCAGCACCAGAAGCAACAACTACAAGCCAAGAGAGAAGAACAAACAACGCGCCTCATTAACATGTTTGCTTTGTTGCGCGAGCGTCAAGCCGCGCAGTCTGCGTGGGTGTGTGTGATCGCCATAGAGCTATATCTCTATATACATATACATATATCTATTTCTATGTATTGTAGTACTGGCGCCATACAGTTAGATTGGTTTTTGGGGGAACACAAGTTCAACATCAAATAAAGAATATTCATTTGTATTTAAGTAAATACTGAGGCGATAGTCAAAAATCCAAACAATATTCAGACTGTTTGTCTGTAGACAAACAAAATAATACGTAAAATACCGATCTGTTTAAATTATGAAACATATTATGAGTACAATTCAAGCTAGACAGACACACGCGCTAAGCATAAGGAAAGTCTGAAAGTAAATTTTTAGGAAATTGAATATTATGACTAGTTAAACTCAAAGAAGGTACATATATTTTAGCATTGAAGTTTCATATATAAAAGTAAAATATTTTGTAATAAAAAAAAAAAAAATATCAAAAAAAAAAAACCTTTTATTTAAAAAAACAAAAAAAAAAAAAAAAAAAAAAAAAAAAAAAAAAAAAAAAAAAAAAAAAAAAAAAAAAAAAAAAAAAAAAAAAAAATTAAAAACCTTTTAGATTAGTATATATATATATATATCTTTATAGAAATTTTTTCTCCTACAGCAGCGTAATATATCTTCTGCGATGCAATCATTTACTTGCTTCACACCTTCCCCATTTAATTTTGCTCTACAAACGACCATCGAAATTTAAAGGCCAAAATAATATTTACATTTTATTGTTTATGCCATTAAAATTGCCATTTCAATTGTGAGAAAATTGTTTCATCCGCAGAAATATTTATTTATTCACGATTAAAGCTCGAAGCTGTGCAATGCAATTAAATTTGCAATTTCTATATAAACAGCATTAATAGGTGCCAATCTCTCAATTTCCCCAACGGGTAAACTCAAATACATTAAATACTATACTAGATATGCATTTATTCCCACATACTAATCAAATTAGTATAGTTCCCTTTTGAAAATAAACATTGCAAATTAACGTCAGAGCTCTTTCCACAAACCATTGTGAATTTCTCATGTTAATTTCATTTTATCTTTAGGCTAGTTAATTATATCGTACTAGTATTTGCATAAGAAATTTGATTCATACTAATCAATTGCGTCGATGGTCGGCGGTCAATCTGAGGGTTTTGTGATTTTCCATAAGTCCAACACTACTATATACATATAGTGTATATATTTGTATGTGGCACATGATTGTGAAATGGGCTTCGGCTGTGATGGATATATGCAAATACAAACACATACTATATCAACGCATTTCAGACCGCAAAACTACGTAAATGCGTTTAAACATTTCCCTGGAATATTCGATGCATGGAAAGTTGTCGAAATTTGTGGCTAAAGTTTCGTCATAAATGTCCCCAGGAAAACGTGATATGAAAGTAATTACTAGAAGCTGCTGCTGCTTCTTCTAAAGCGGGATAAACAACAGAAATGGTCCGATTTTTGACGTCAGAGCGTCGTTACATTTAAGAACCGCTAGTCATGGCATGACCAGAAAAACAAAACTATTAAGGCGTTTAAAGGCGTTGTGGTAAAAGTTTCCGCCACTATTTCGAAACCATTCGCATGCCCCACCCCTTGGTAACAGACGCACAGACTGATAAGCAGTCAGTGGGGCTATCAACCTGCTAATTTGTGCGGTGCCAAGGCGATCACAGTGTAGTGCATATGAATGATATTCACAATAGAGTGAGTGTTAGGTATTTAAAAATAGCTTAGTAACATGTGAATGGCGCGAGCCGGGCTGATAAGAGACCGCAAGTGAACCTATATAGATATAGCTAAATATATACAAATGTGTGTGTGCGGTCACACATACCATCGCATAAAGACCTACGTATAAACAGTGCAAGAACATACGCTAATCTGGGGTCACGCCCATACGTATGGTCTGTTCGAAATCCGAAAACAGAACGCAAAGAACTGTGCAAAAGCAATCGTAAAAATGGTCGAAATATATAAAGAATTGAGGAACAACAAAACGGTATTATTTATGTGCGTGTAAACAATTTGATGGATCCAAATCAAATGGCCACTATGAAAACAAACGAAACCGTACGTTTCGCATCGTAATTCACAATACGCAAATAATTATCGAATTTTTCCCTAGTTTTTGTATTCAAAACGATCTTCTTCTTTATACAAAATGCCAAAGTGTGGGCTACAATGGAATTATTCCAGATTGTGAAGGAAATTTTCAATTGTTAATTTCTCAATTCGATAAATATTTATTTATCTTAGCCAAGACCTTTAGGTTGGATTCTACCAATATTTACCTATTACAAATGCCTGAAAGGAATCTTTATTTTATAGCGTGTGATCAAAATATCAAAGAGAGAATTTTACCTTGAGCCAGATGTTCAGCGCATTAAATTCCATAAAAAAGAATTCGAGAAATTCCGTTCCATTTAATTGAAATAATTCTGAGAGCTTTGATGTACATATACTGACAGATTTATTGTACTATACTGCTATACTACTTCCCAAGCGACATTCTCAAATTTCAGAATAAAAATTACAAAATCGAATTGATAATCTAGAAAATCATCGTAATCTCAGCTGACACTATCGTATGTTCCGCCTGGCACGTGTCGCAGGGGAAAATCTGTTGGGCACATCGGAAATCATCGAACTATCAAGTTGAACTCACAATGAGTGGCGATAAAAATCACAAAGAGATTCATGATTCGAATCTAGGTTTACGACCTTCAGTACGGAATCAATGACACGAATTACATGTAAATCGAACTGCATATGGCACGTTCTGATCCTTAGAATGGCCAGATTGTCAGCTGTGATGAATGAATCGCAGTTTGTCAGCAACGAACAATAATAACAGAAGATCGTAGGGAGTATATACGAGATCGTATCATTTCAATTTGCGTCAATTACACCAAAAGATTAGCCTCGCTCTAGTTTCGCTGATGTGTCTATATTCATCGACGCCTGATAATACAAAACAAAAATCCCGCTGCTGGGGGGCTCTGAAAATAAAACCGAACTGGAACAGAGAAAACGACAAGGCAGAAAAGAGAGATGGGAGAGAAAGAGAAGGAAAGAGATGAGACGACAGCAATCCATCGTCACATCTGGAAATGACGCTTATCAAAAGTTGAAATTTACAGGGCGCAGTTCCAAAAATAGCCCCCACACAGTCGGGGATGACACGTCAGTCGGACAGTTGCAATTACTGGTTGTGCTGTTTTACTGCTCTTTTACCGTTTTGTGACGCAATTCGGCACTGTGTTTACCGTTAAGTCGCACTGTGCCTATTTTCGAAACAAGTGTCTCAAGCTGTATTTTCGGATCCCTTCGCACAACAAAGAGTGCAACTGCACTGGGAAATCCAGTTCAGACACAACGAAAGCAGTTGAGAAATTGCCACTTATCGCTCCGCGACATCTGAACATTATAATATAATATAGGGTACACATATGTACAATATATAAAATAGGTTTGAGCACAAGTACACGCTAGGTATGTATGTTTCTCGTATGCAGCAAGTAGGTTCGCTCGCCCCAGACGCCGCTGGGCACGTGGCTGGCAAATGAATGAAATGTTCACGGAATACTTATTATAACATCATTAGAGAGATCCGATCCACCACGCCATGTACATAATTGGGCAACCTCGTGCCACCCGAAAAAGAAATGATAAAAACAGCAAAAACAACGGAGCACCGAGACAAAAACCTTTACGATAAATTGGAATTAATTAAATCCATGCGAACGTCAATTTCGGCGAAAATTTATGGAGCTCTCAGTTTTTCATGGAACCCAAATATTTGTTATTTGTCCGAGTAGAGGGTGGCCTTTTTTTTCGTAAATATTGTCAAAACAAATATTTGTACACACGATTTCTGAATGAACGGATTGGCGCTCGAAAGTAGACAAGGATTTTCGAAAGCTCACGATAAGTTTTGCTAAAAGATAAGATAATAAGCTAGAAATGAAAAACAAATCAAAAAAAAGGAATTTATAATAAAGAATTCATTAAAGATTATAACAATGAATTCTTGATTAAAGAACAATTTTAACAATAATAAAAGTTTTCTTATGATTAAAATACTATTTTTAATATACGAGTAAAATTTGTAATTATTTTCCTGATAACTGACTTTCAGTTTTAGCCAACTCGATGTCAGCTTATCATCAAGTCGACAATTTTCTGCTTTTTTTCCTTATATATGTTCTTTTTTTTTCGTTTTAACCAATCTGACTCCATAATATTTTCTCTATAGATTATCCATATTTTCTCAATCAATATAATTTTTCATACTCGCTAACGAGTCACATGACCAAATGCAAGTTCCTATCCAATTCTAACGCCCGATTAAGCACATCGGATGAGTATGCGAATATATATAAATATATATCTTCAAAGGTTTCAAATCTCCAGCGGTCGCGATGCCGATCAGCAGTTGAGACACATTCCGTATGGCGACACGCGTGGCATATTTAAATACGAGTATAGACCGCTCCAACTGTGCATTGTGGGTGGGTTCTGGGGAGAAGGTTGTGTGTATGCATGTGTATATGTGTGTGCAAAACTCATTAGTTAAACAATAGCTGGATGCAATGTTAACAACAACAAGAAATTTGAATAGGAAGTATACGTGTAAACAAATTGCTAATAATACTTATTTGCCGAGCTTATCGGTTGGGTAGCTTGGACTTCCCATTTACAAACAAATGGCTAATTGTTTTCCTTTTGCTGTTATTGTTATTGTTGATATTGCTTTTATTTGTGTTTTATTTATTTTTGCAGGTGTGAAGGTTGTTACCATGCTTGTTACCGATGCATTGTACCGATTACATGTGGAAAATGTACGCAACCAAGCACACTAAACCTCCCCGCCTCCACTAAGAACTTGGTGAGATAGTAAAAAGGTACAGACAAAGGGCGTGGCTGCGTATGTACTTGATATTGGGGGCGTGGTCGTATCAATTACGGAGGCTTGGCCAAAGCACTGTGATTTCTCGCTTATAAGCAAACGCGCTGGGGAAGTCGCTGTTAGATTGGTCTGGAAGCCGTTTCGGTGTCAAAAAAGAGAGCTAAAATACATAAATAAAATACAATAAAGAACAGTATAGTTACTTCGTATGTAAAATAAAATAAACTACGTAATTAAAATAAAAAAAAAAAAAACAAAATTAAAGGAATATTTAACTAGTTACATAGAATTTACATCTAAGAATATTTTAGAAACAGTGAAACTTTCTCAGTGAATTTTTGTTTTTGATCTCTGTAAGTTTAATATTTATAGCATACTTTTATAACTTCTGTATGTTATAATCTTTTATTGCACTTATCCTAAAAGTATGCTTATATTTGAGTAGATCAACACCTTAGTTAAGCGGTGCTGTCGGATCAGCCTTTTTCAAGACAGATCACGTTTCTAGATTTTGTTAATAATAAAACTAAGAAACCATATCTTCATACAATATTGATATAATTTTTACTTAAATTCTTTATTTAAATTCTTTATTTTATTTATTTAAAAATTTATCTTTTCTTAAAAAAGTAAAATTTTTGTTTTTTATTTTTATATTTATAATTCAAAATTTACAAACAACTTAATTAAATATATTATTTACTTTCAAACGTTCGACTGACCATAGTTATATTTTAAACTAAATAAATTAAATTAAATTAACACACAATTTTTCAACACTTCAGTAGCTAAACAAACAATCCACTCAATATGCCGAACAAAGAAGTGCCTGAAGAACCCATTTATCTCATCAACTTTGAGGAATATCTCAAGCCCAAAAACCCACAGAAGTCGAGACCCTTGCAATGCTTTGAGGCACCACCCAAACGGAAGATCAAATGTTTCCAACTCTACAGACGTCTAAAAATTGTGCGTTGGCTACGTACGATACGATTAAAGGTCTCCCAAAAACTGGAGGAATTGCCTCTGCCAAGTTTTCTCAGCTTTCTACGTGCTCGCAACGATGATGGCCTCTGCAAACCGAAGACGGGCTTTGAGATTTACTGCGAAATGTCGAGCATACATGGATTTCATCAGTTTTTGGGTGCCAAGACCTGGCAGCGTGTCCTCTGGTGGTTCGTCATCTGTCACGCAGTGCTTCTCTCACTTCTCGTGCTGATTATGTCGTATGAACTCACTGCAAAAACTCCAACGATACGCCGCATAGAGAGCATGTTGCGTCCATCTTCAGAGAGGCCATTGCCCTTTCCTGCGATAACAATTTGCAGCTTGAATCGTGCATCCCAAAGGAGTATATTGGCCAAGTCTAAGGAGTGGCAAGTGACGGAGCAAGTACTGAAACAGTTGCCTTGGATAACTAGTCGAAGATTAGGTACTGTTAATCGAACCAGCTTCGCTCGCTTGAGCCTTGTAAACGCCACATGGGCGCAGCTCTTAGAGGAACTGTCTCCGAAGCTGTGTGAGGATCAACTCTTGGGCTGCAAGTGGCAAGGTCGCACACAAAGCTGTGATAAATTGTTTGCCACCACGTGGAGCTACACTGAGGGTCGCTGTTGCACCTCCAAGATTCGAGCAACGTGCTCCAAAGCAGAGTGTACTTCAGCCCAGGGACTCTCAATACGTCTGGCCACAAAGATGTCCGACTATGGCGGTACCGTAACTGCTATCGCTGGATTTCAGTTGCTCATGCATGGCATACAAACCACAGTCAACGCCGCCACACAACGTGTGGTGCTGCCCAGAGGTACGGAATCCATTCTTTGGGTGAAACCTTTTGCAACATATGCTGCTTCGGATGTGGCCAATCTGGGAGTCAGCAAACGTCGCTGTACACTACCGCTAGAGCGGAAACTCATTAACTTTCCCTTCTATACTCAAGACAATTGCTTGGCGGAGTGTTACAGTGGGATTATCTATGATATCTGTGGTTGTGTGCATCCGCATATGGTAAGGAAAAGGGATTGGCGTATCTGCAGAGTTGAGGAGTTCCAATGTCTGAAGGAGCAGGGAAAAGGTAAAAGTTACTTGTATTATCAGTAAAATATATACAATCTTACTCATTTTCCCGTGACATTCTGCAGTTCTCGACTGGAATAAGCTGCAGTCACGTTGTAACTGCTTGCCCCCTTGTCAATTTCATCGTTACGAGCTTCAAAGCGACGTAGCCGACTTGGCCATCAACTCAGTTATGCCCAAAGTGAATGACAAGTTCTTGTAAGTCAGTTAGTACTTAGGACTTCCTTAACTACCAACCCTCTCTACTCGACAGCAAGAACTTCAATGCTTCGGATGAACTGGTCATACACATTAACCACGACTCCTTGGGCTTCGAGCAACTGCGCATGGATGTCTCTCTGAATTGGCTTGGGTTCTTAGGCATGTATCAAGCTAAGTGAAAAAGTTTATTACACGCTTGTTGCACTAAGCGTCTAGACCTGTATTTAAGTATATTCACTTACAACTAATACCATATTGATTTACTCGCTGGACAGGCAACATTGGAGGCATCACCGGCCTATTTATGGGCTGCAGTTTCGTGTCGTTGTTCGAGCTGATATTCTTCGTGTGTGTGCGACCCACTTGTAACTGGCTAACCCGACAGCAGATACGCTATCGACTGCGACGTCAGCGTCAACGGCAAATCGCAGCGTCGCAAGGTAATTAGGACAAGGATCTAATTAGCCGAGGTCACCGGGCATTCTGCTGCCGGCAGTTGGCGGAGAAAGGTCCTAGCTCTCGGAATGGGCTTCAAAAAGCGACGCATCTTTGACTTACGCGTCGTGCAATCCCAACAACAGCTTTCCAAATCCGCCGAGGCGCGTAGGGCGAGTAACTCGACCGTAGTGCGAAATGCATCCAGTCGCAAGCGCTGGAGAATCGGTCAATTGAGACTGATTAAGAACTGGTTCACGGACAGTCTACGTAACTACTGTCAGACCACATCGCTGCATGGCTTTAGTTATATTACACGTCAGGATATTAGTCGGAATGAACGTTACTTCTGGCTGATCATTGTCTTGGCTGCAATTGCGGCCTCCATAACTCTGGTGCTGGTCTCTCTGTATGCCAATCGAGAGACTCCCACGGTGACTGTTATCGAAAGCTCACATTTTCCCACCTGGAATATACCGTTTCCGGCAGTAACTATCTGTAACTTCAATAAAATATCGAAAACCAAGGCATTGGATCTGATACAACACATGTAAGTGGAGGAAGAAGGTAGCCGAAGTATCCATTGCTAATACTGTCCTCGACAGGCGCTTACCCCCTAACATTACCACTGAGCATCTGCGACAGCTGTTCAACCTAACACTGCTGCCTGAGGGCAACACCATCAGCAACAGATCTTTGGAAATATACGACAGCATACTCAAGGGGAATAATATAACCTTGTCCGAGCTATCAAGGCAACTCTCTCCCGACTGCCTTGAGATGATCTCGCGCTGCATCTGGAAGGGCATCAATACGCGCTGCGAAAGCCTTTTCCAGCGCATCGTGACATTGGAAGGGATCTGCTGCAGCTTCAATTATTTTGGTGCCATGACTAATAACTTTCCCAGGTATACTCGGGATATAGCCTGGCCATAATGTAAAGTATCTATAATGATGTATTTTCTTTACAGAAAAATCGCATATCAGGTGCCCAAGCGTCCGTATCGGGTTACGGGTTGTGGTTACCCCACAGGACTGTCCGTGCTGCTTGATCCCATGGTCGATGACTATTATGGCACATTTTTTAGTGGATTCGGTTTCCGACTGCTCATTCACAATGCACATAACTTTCCCGATGAGAATTCAGAGACCAAAGTGGTCACGTCAACCCGCGAAAGCTTTGTACGAATCAACCCAGAGTCTACTTATGCCACGGAGGATATTCGCCGCATGGATCTGATGTGGAGGAACTGTCTCTTTGGCAGCGAGCGCACTCTGGAAGGCCTGAGGCGATACTCTTTTATCAACTGCATGTTTGAGTGTAGAATGCGAATGGTGCTCAAGGCTTGTGGCTGCCTGCCCGCGTATGTGGCCAATAATGGAAGCGTGAAGGTCTGCGGGGTTCTAAACCTTAACTGCATGATCAAGAGCAAACGTAGGTGACGAGACAAATCTGCTTTATATATGCAACCTCTTTCTTTTTCATAGGCCTCTTCTCTCGTGCCTTGGCCAATCTGGATGCTCCTCTCTCCATAGTTCGTCATACAGTGAGCTTTCCCTGCGACTGTCTGCCCGATTGTGAGTCGAATCTGTATGTCTCAGAGAGCACCATGGGCAGGCTGGATGTTAACTACTCTATGAACAAAATGACAACCAGGTGAGGAGCTATGGGAAAGTGTTTATCTTTTCTGATGTCTCATTCTACCTTCTCAGCTCGAACCACACAGACAGCATATTGCTTCATGTCTTCTATAGCGACTTAATGTCCACTAGATACCGCATGGAGATATTTCAGAATTGGCTTTCTGCACTCGGTTAGTCAGTCAAACAATTAATATAATATTAATATAAGCTGTTATAACCTTATCTCTTCAGCTTCGTTTGGCGGCCTTCTCGGTCTCATTCTTGGCTTCAGCATTGTGACTGCCTTTGAGTTCGTCTACTTTCTCACATTTCGACCGGTCTTTCATTATATCAATCGAGATAGAGATTAGTTATACTATTCAACAATTATACAGCACCTTATCAGCTTCAGCACGTGCCAATGTTAGCTACAAATTCTATGGAACTGCGCAGATACTTATGGAATGTAGCCTCAGCTTAAGACATACGTTCCAATAAAACGTAAACCATAACGCTGACTAAATATGCTCCTGAATCTTTTTTATTTTTTTTATTTTTTATTATTGTTAATACAGCATATTAAAATATCAAACAATCATAATGGCAGAAACTTTTATTTATGATTACCAACAGAACAAACAAAGCACTGCTTGAGAAGACTTCGTTTATTTAATCGAAGTAGCCCAATTTCTGCACCTCAGCAGCCATGGCAGTAATGGAGTCAAGGAGCTCCTCGCTGGCAGGAATGATTTGCTCGGCAGGCAGCTTGAAGCCGGTCAAAAAAGAGTTAGGTCCAGGGCGCAGTTCGTAGCAGAAGGACATGCGCACATCCTGGGTACCGTATGCCCAGTCAACGCTGGCACCAGCTGCGGGGTAGATGGCATCGTAAATGTTTCCACCAGTGAACTTCTTGTTGTATCGCTGGGAAATTGCTGCAATTGATGCATCGAAAACTTGCTTGAAGTCCTCAACATTGTCGGGCAGCTCATTAGTATGGCCATAAGGATACAGCAGGTACTGGGAGTATGCATGCAGAGAGATGTACAGCTGGATCTTGTCCTTGATGGAGGCAATGTAGTTGGAGAGTGACAGGGTCTCGATCTCAGAGAAGGCAGAAGGACCGGCATAGGTATCAGTGCAGGGATTGTCGGAGGCACCCACCTCGTTCCAGTGGAAACCCCAGTTGCGGTTGGGATCGGCACCGTAGCAGCCGTTAGCGTAAGGTGTGCGGGTCTTACGCCACAAGCGGTTGGTGGTGTGAGTGTAAACGTAGCCATCGGGGTTGGCATGAGGGAAGACATACCAGTTGTAGTTCTCGGCCAATTGCTTGATAGAGTCAACCTCGGAGGTCAGCAGCTGGTTAATGATAAAAGTGGCTGCGGCAGGGGCAATCCACTCGCGGGCGTGGATACCAGCCTCAAGGAATATACCGGGTTTGTCTGACAGGCTCTTGGAGATCTTAACACCCAGAATTGAGCGCCCCTGATAGGTCTTGCCACCCTCGATCAAGGTGACAACGTGCGGGTATTCTCTGGCCAATGAAATCAGCCATGTGTAGGTATCTTCCAGCTCGTGGTACTGAGCCCAGTTGTAATCCTCGGCGGCGCGGCCCTTGATGGCGACCTTCTCATCGACATCTTCCATCGATTTCTGGAAGTCCTTGGAAAGTACCTCATACTTGATCTCAGCCTTGCCAAGGGTTTCCAATAGATCAGGCACCTTGTGTGGGGCAACAACCATTTGCACATCAGAGCCCACAATGTGCACACCATCGAGGAAGATGATAGAGTCCGAAGATCCTTCCAGCTGCTTCAGTACAGCCAGTTGAGCTGCATTCTCCGCGTTAGCCTTGTACAGGCGATAATTGTCGTAACGAACGCGTTCCGCTTGGCTTACTCCGAGCGTAGCCAAAAGGCCCAAGAGGGCGAAAAGAAGTGACTTGTTCAGCGACATGGTTGCCGTTGGAATAAGGTTAGCGAAACCTCTTTAGTCGCATTATATAGTATGCGATAGTCGAATCTTATTTATTGCCCTCGAGCTTAAATAGTCACCCCTTGGAACATAAATAACATGAAGTTATCTCGTCCACGTTTTATCAATGCGACGACTTGTGCCGTGTAAATCACGGCAAATACTAGTCTTGTGGCTGTTTTAAAGTTTTCCAAACACTTTTGTTTTTTCTTTAATTCAAAGAGTTCTAGAAAGGCGTGCCATAAACAATCGGGGATTAACCCTAACCTTCTATCAATTGTATTATCGAATGACTGGCAGTCTACAAACGCGCTGTGTTCATTGAGCGCCGCGAAAAATACTTAATTGATTCACAGGCAATCATTGCATTGGCGTTAAACGGCTCTAGAAATGGCTTAATCAGTAGGGCAATAAAGCCCTTCAACTTATTACCCCGTACTTATTTAAATACTTCTATTACACTTATTTTTGTGCGACCTCATCTCTTAGAAAGAAGCTCCTTCTCCTCATTTTGCAGCCCGAATTGAAGTAATCAATCAATCAACTTGGACAGCGCTTGACCCTCATTTGACACAATGCAATTATTGATTGATTGATGTGTATGAGCGAAGTCAAATAGTCAGCTCTTAATAAAGAGCTGTCCAGACGCAATCTCATTCAGTAAAAGACCTCAAAATGGCCCATTTGACTGAAGTGGAATCCCGCAAGCGACGTCTCTTCAAAGACTTTCTACGCAACACTTACACCAGTGGACTTCAGCTCTTTTTGCTGCACACATCAGTGCGATATGCCAAGTAAGAATAGCCTATACAGATGGGACTATAGAATATCTAACCCACCCGACTCTATTGACAGAACACTCTGGCTAATATTTCTGACGGCGATTGTTGTCTCAACCCACATCGTTATCGTCAATCTAACACTCGAGTATATCGTGCAACCCACCGAGATCCACATGGCACCCAACCTGGTGCATGTGGCCAACAGCCCCTTCCCTGCTGTGGGCGTGTGCAGCTCCAACATGATTAGCAAAAGTCTAATGCAATCTTATGCAGCCAAAATGTAAGTCATTTATTCGTTTAGTTGAAGTAGCCCAAGGTCTTGACCTCAGCTGCCATGGCAACGATGGAGTCCAAGAGTTCCTCACTAGCGGGGATAATCTGTGCAGCGGGCAGCTTGAAGCCAATAGAGTAGGAGTTGGAAGAGGGGCGCAGTTCGTAGCAGAAGGACATGCGCACATCCTGGGTACCGTAAGCCCAGTCAATGCTGGCACCAGCTGCGGGGTAGATAGCATCGTAAACATTGCCACCAGTGTACTTGGTGTTGTAGCGCTTGGAGACAGCGGAGACAGCTGCGTTGTACACCTGCTTGAAGTCCTTGATGTTGTCGGGCAGGGAGCTGGTGTGGCCATAGGGGTACAGCAGGTACTGGGAGTAGGCATGCAGGGAGATGTACAGCTGGATCTTGTCCTTGATGGAGGCAATGTAGTTGGACAGCGAGAGGGTCTCGATCTCAGAGAAGGCAGAAGGACCAGCATAGGTGTCGGAGCAGGCATTGCTACTGGCGCCTACTTCGTTCCAGTGGAAAGCCCAGTTGCGGTTGGGATCGGCACCGTAGCAGCTGCCGTAGGGTGTGCGGGTCTTACGCCACAGACGATCATTGGTGTGGGTGTACACGAAGCCATCAGGGTTGGCATGAGGAATGACGTACCAGTTGTAGTTCTCGGCCAATTGCTTGATAGAGTCCACCTCGGAGGTCAGCAGCTGGTTGATGATGTAGGTAGCAGCAGCAGGGGCAATCCACTCGCGGGCGTGGATACCAGCCTCAAGGAAGATACCAGGCTTCTCTTCGCCGCTCTTGGAGATCTTAAGACCGAGTATGGAACGTCCCTGATAGGTCTTGCCACCTTCAATCAGAGTAACAATGCTGGGGTTCTGCTTGGCCAAGTTCTGCATCCAGGTGTAGGTGTCATCCAGTTCGTAGTACTGAGCCCAGTTGTAGTCAGTGGTAGCTCTACCCTTGATGGCAACCTTCTCGTCAATTTCATCCATGGTCTTTTGGAAGTCCTTGGATTGCAGTTCGTACTTGATTTCAGCCTTGCCGAGCAGCTCCTGTAGATCTGGAACCTTGTGTGGAGCAACAACCATCTGCACATCAGAGCCCACAATGTGAACACCATCGAGGAAGATAATAGAGTCCGTAGATCCCTCCAACTGCTTGAGCACAGCCAGTTGAGCTTCATTCTCAGCATTGGCCTTGTACAGGCGATA
Organism: Zaprionus africanus; assembly: GCA_018151435.1. NCBI lineage: Eukaryota > Metazoa > Arthropoda > Insecta > Diptera > Drosophilidae > Zaprionus > Zaprionus africanus. Next base: position 788,378 of record JAECXB010000221.1, read on the forward strand.
GTTATCATAGCGCACAAGTTCCGCCTGGCCTACTCCAAAGGTGGCCAAGAGGCCCAACAGAGCGAAAAGAAGCGACTTGTTCAGCGACATGTTTGTCGTCGATATGAGGTCTCTCAATGTACGTGATAGGCTTATATACCCGCAGGCTTGGTTTGCCGGCGTTAGAATGTCTGCACATGATTGTGACTGATAAGTCCAAATAGGTGAATCTTATTTATTGTCCTTGCACTTCTGCCAATCTTTAGGGGTTTAAAACAAACAAGTTATCGGCTACATTTATACAGCCTCGAAGTCTTATCAAGGAACAGCTTCATTATAAATTATGTTAATGTGACGTATACATGAAATTGCAATTTTGTTTGATGTTATTGTTATTGTTTTCAGTTATGTTTACAAGAGAATCCCCTAGTTAGGAATAGTTTCTTGATTATCGATCCCTCTTCTTCTTAATATTATAAAAATCTATTATGTTTTCTTTATGCTTCGTCTTCACGCCCGTCGCGCATGCTAATATTTATTCCAATCTAATCGACAGCTATCTACACCAGACTACAAATAATCCGGCACCCGCCAATGGGAGCAACAATTCCCGCTCTGACTCCCCGCCAGCTGCTCCAGTTGTGAACGATATTGCGCGACGCCTGCTGGTGCTGGCCAATTTCTACCTTAATGCACACGATGAGCCGCCGTTGGATGTCGTTGAACTGGGTCAGCTACATGGACTGCTAAGCAGTTACTACAACACCAGCGATTATTCAGTACATGACATATTGCGGGAGTTATCGCCCGATTGCGGGGACCTGGTGCCGCGTGGGATTGTCTATGGCGCGCCAGTGAACACAACAGAACTGTTCCTCAAACGTGCCACAGCGTCGAGTGTGTGCTGCATATTTAACTATAGACGTCCAAGCTATTCGCGATATCCGTGAGTGTGCTACAAGAGAGTGTCCCTTCTTATGGAATATCAATTGAATCATGTCGGTGTAGTTCTAGGCGTGCTCAAGATGATGCCGAAATGGCGGCCTTGCCACAGGTTGTTTTCGAATCGAATTCTATACTAAATGGAATACAGTTCGTGCTTCAGGACACAACCGAAGAGGATTATACGAAAACTTATTTTAGCAATACAGCTTTTCGAGTAAGCATTATTAATATACATATACTGATAATACATATACTTGTCCGATTACGCGTGTGGGTCACTGTATATAAATAATCCAATAGTGATTTACAGTTCAAAGAAACCTGTTGACACATTTTAATCAAGTACTTATCGATTAATGGCTCCCCACATAACAGGCAAGCAATCGATTATTATGATTTTAATTACATTACGTTTAACGTTAACGTTACATTGAGCAATAACATTGAAATGTAACGGTTTTTCATTTTCAGTTGCAAATATTTCCCAAGGAGGATTATGCAATTGTTCAGTCCAATACAAATGGAGAGATACTGGTCGATCATAATACCATAGTGGAAATACCTATACAGCCCTTTTTCTTTGACTCCAGCTTAGCGGTGGAGGGTGTAGCACCACAAACTCGTCGCTGTTACTTTCCCGAGGAGGGTAAAAAGCTGTTGAATCAGTATGAGCTGTAAAGGCCATGTTTGGAACATTTTAACAGTATATTATGTCATCCTTGCAGAAGCTACTACTCCCTGGATGAGTGCCTGTTGCTCTGTCGGATTTCGAGCATGGTTCAGTATTGCGGCTGTGCATCGTCTCCAATGGCGGGCAGTTCAATTGACGTTCCTTACTGCACTCTTCTCGATTTGCCATGTCTGATGAAATGGAAACGCATTTGGTATGGCTTTACAGAGTATCCCTATGTAGAGCCAATCGATGGGGACGATGTGCCCAGCATCAATGATCAGTGTTCCCACTGTCTACCCACATGCGATGGCGTCAACTTCGACATTGTCAGTAATGTAGCGCCCCTGCGAAAAACCTATAATGCATCCGGGTATTTTCGTGGTTTGCTGTACGTTTTGTATAAGATCTAAATGAAAAACTAATTAACATTTGTTACCCTAGAAAGGGAATGACTAACGAACGACCCTTGTCCATTATCAAGCTGTTCTTCAGGCTACGTTTCGCACAGTCCACAGAGATGGACATGGTTGGTGATTGGGTTGTTCTGCTAAGTAGAGTACAAAATATTTTAAATGGAATACTGCATATTACTCCGAACAATCTTTACAGATCGCTTTGGCGGGATTCTCTCGCTGATGTATGGTTTTAGCATTATCAGCTATATAGAAATCCTCTATTATCTTACGGGAAAATGGTTTGTACATTACTACAGGGCATTCAAGAATTCCAAGAAACCGAATAGAAGTGAACGACCTAATGAGCCCCAGCTAAATTGGAAGGAGTTGCTGCCCCAAGGCTTAAAGCAACAGCAGCTCGATTATTTTATGTAAATACTTCGCACAATTTCAAGTGTGTATTGGAAGTTTAACAATCGAATGAACCAATATCAAATAAACTTTAACTGTATGTAATGATGTTGTGTTTAATGTGGGCTACGAATGTTTCTCATGCCTTGTTCCATTCTAATAATCATCGCCACGTGAAACCACTTCCTTGCAAGTGGGTCGCAAGATAATGGTGTGCTCATACTGAGCCGTGTAGCAGCCCTTGGTGTCGCACAGTGGTGGATACGCCTCGACAATACCCTTGTCGCACAGATCCTTTAGGGCCATCTGGTATTTGGTGGCACCAGCGCGATCCAACCAACGTTTACAGAACGCCAACGTGCCAAAATGCTTGTTGATGGTGCCCAGCAGCTGTTTGGAAGACTGCAGACGCAACGGAACGAATGGCAAATCGAAGTTCTTCATGTAATGCGAGCAATCCATGTCGTCATGCACCAGACCACGACCCGTGGAGCCGAATGTTTCGATGGCATAGAACTCATCCTCCTCCATGCGCGTCGATTCGCCTCCTTTCACAATGGGCACCGTTTTGCCAGCATGAATGCCTAGAAACGAATATTACAATGAATAAATCGCAATCGATATACTTTCTAACTGATCGCTTACGGTACGGGCTAATGGAGTGTCCGTTCAGATTACGTATGGCCTTGATGGGATAAGTCTTGCCATCCAACTCAATTTCGTAGGACTCCATCACTTCTTGAATGGCCGAACCAATATCGCATAGACGCACATCAATGCCTGCCTCCTTGATGCCAGTGTTTGTGGCCTCCTTGACGGCTTGCAGCAGTTTATCGTACTTATTGTTGAAGGTCAGCGTGAAGGCGCAATCGATGATGCGCCCCTTGATGTGGGTGCCAAAATCAATTTTGCACACATCATCATACTGAAGCACCGTGGTGTCGCCGGCATTGGGCGTGTAGTGGGCAGCACAATGGTTAAGCGAACAGCCAGTGGGGAAGGCCAAACCGGCCTCCAAGCCATTCTCGCCGATAAGACGTCTGGCAGTATTCTCCAGTTCCTCACAAATCTGTATCATTGTCATGCCAGGCTTAATGTATTTCTGCATATGCTGACGCGTCTGACGATGCGCTTCGGCTGCCTGCCGCAGTTCCTGGTAAATTTCATTGTTCATGCGATCCAATGCACGTTTCTCCTCCGACGTGAAGCGATCCTTGGCAGTACGATCGTCGGGCAAGTCTTTGGGCGTGGGATGCTCCATTATCTGACCCTCCGGGAAATTGCCATTTGGATAAAGCTCAGAGATGGGTATGGTGGGTGGATATGTTTGGCCGCCACCGGCTTTTTTTCCCTTGTTGTTCTTCTTCTTGGCGGGCTGCGCCGCTGTTGTTGGCTTCTTGTCGCCATCGCCATTTGTGGTTACCTCCGGTTCGCCACCTTCCACGGCCGCCTTAGCTGCAGCTTCTGCGTACAGAAATTGCGCATGTAAAATACGTATTTACACACACACCAAGGCAACATGTACGTGCAATGCAAGTGCAGTTTACGGGTCACTCACCTTGTCGCAACTTCTTGTTGTTCGGCTTTGGCTTCTTCTGTTTCTTTGCATTCTCCTCGCTACCTGCAGCGGGCACCTCGGATGTGACATCCTCAATGTTCTGTGTCTCCACGGCTGACATAATTAATTATCTATTTGCAAAATTGTGAAACACACTTGCGGCAACAAAGCAATGGCGATGAAAGGAAAGCACGAGGTTAATAATGTTATGAGAGCCACACACGACACATACGATAATTTATTCGATAGCCTCTAACGAGCAGAGACTATCTGTAAACATACCAAAATTGAATATGACATTAAAAGGCTTACTTGATTAGTTCATTTGCTTATAAAATATATAAATTAGAACAGCTTTTTCTCTTAGTTTACCAATATTTTAGCTCAAATTGTCAAATGATAGTTTGATCGTGCATGGGCTTCATTTATCGATAACACAAGGCTGAAAAATAGCGGCTGCTTTCGATAAGCTGTGGTGGTAGGCCGATAATTATAAAACTGTTTACATTTTACCGAAATGGACGAAATTTTACAAAATTCTTTAAGTGACAACGACGATGTGGATTTAAAATTCTTTAACACTGCCTCAGAAAGCCGCAAAGATAGTGAAACATCAGATACGGGTGATGGTACTGGCAATGATGCAGATAACGATAGCAAGGAGGTCAAACATGATCCAGACGCAGACGGCGACTCCGGCGAGCCATCACAGAAGAAGCTTAAAACTAAAAAGGAGCTGGAGGAGGAGGAACGCGAGCGCATGCAGTGAGTAAACAAAAACAATCCGACGTTGACTGTACTGTAATAATCAATTCAATTGTGCAGAGTGCTGGTGTCAAACTTTACGGAGGAACAGCTGGATCGGTATGAAATGTATCGACGTTCCGCATTCCCAAAGGCGGCTGTCAAGCGTCTAATGCAGACCATTACGGGCTGCTCAGTATCTCAAAATGTGGTCATTGCCATGTCCGGCATAGCCAAAGTGTTTGTCGGCGAAGTCGTGGAGGAGGGTAAGATACAGATAATGATGTAGTAGGAGCAACTAATTGCAGTAATTCTAAATTTACAGCTCTCGACGTTATGGAGGCACAAGGCGAATCGGGTGCACTGCAGCCAAAGTTTATACGTGAAGCTGTGCGACGATTACGCAGCAAGGGGCGGATGCCCATTGGACGCTTCCAGCAGCCGTACTTTAGGTTAAACTAGGTAGATTAATGTAGATTCGATTTTAACTTAGTTAAGTAAAACAGTTTGTCAATATACAAAAGCGTCTTTATTCGGTATATATATTTAGTTTATGTGTACTTATGCCAACTAATCCTTAAACTAATCTTGTGCTCTTTGCGCCTCCGCCTGCATCGTCTGCAGCACAATGTGTGGCACCAGATGCGACGAGGCATAGTTGAGTGGCACTGTGGCCAGCGGCGCAATGCCATCGGAAGGAAAGTTCAGCTCTTGCGCCATTGGCATATCCCGATCGATCACATCCTGCGCAATCAGTGTCTTGGTCTCCTCATATTCCATACCCGCCTCCGGTTTGGCGCCCATCAGCAGTTTCCCTCGCTGCACGCCCATATATTGTGTTGCCTTAGCATTCAGTGGCAACTGGCCGCAGGTGTCGGCTTGCACCTTGCGGTGCGCCTGCAGATTTGAGATACAAGTGAAGCGCTTGCCGCAATTATTGCACAGAAATCGTTTAATGCCCGTGTGCACCGTCATGTGGGTCAAAAGGCTCTCGCGATACGGATACTCTTTGGGGCAGAGCTGTGAAGTAGAGAATACAGATTAGATTCTGAGAGGGAAGCACCAGTTAGGAGAGCTTACATGGCACTTGTAAGGCTTGTAGTCCGTGTGTCGCGTCTTCAGATGCGACTTGTACTGCGCCTTCACCTTGAAGGTCTTGCCGCACTTGTCGCACTGATAGGGCGTGTCCGATTGATGCAGCAGCATGTGGGTTTTCAGTATGCCCGCCGTGGAGAGTCGCTTGCGACAGACAGAGCACTCGTAGAGCGGCACACGGCCGCACTGGGAACGTACGTGGTCCGAGAGCGAAGTGCGCCCGGTGAACTTCTTGCCGCACTTATCGCAGATGAGATTACGTGGTAAATTGCGAGGCTCCTTCTTGGCATGGTAGTTCTTTTCGTGATTCTTGAGACTGTCGTGCCCGGTCATATACTTGTCACACTTCTCGCAGTACAGCAGCTCCTTGTGCTGCTGATGGGCATGCTGGGTGGCCAGCTCCTTGCTGGCGAAGAACAGATTGCAGTAGCAGGGACACTTGAATGTCAGATTGCCGTCCTTGCCGTGCACCTTCATGTGCGTCTCCAGTCGTTTCTCAACCAAATAGATTTTGCTGCATATCTTGCACTTAAAGACCTCTTCGTCCAGCTTGCCGTGCCCGTCCACATCCTTAAAGATATCCTTAATCTGCTGCTCGTTGAGTGAGTGATCGTCCCGCAAATGTTTTTCGTACGGCTTACGAATGTGGTAGATTTTTACGCAGTGCGGACACTTCCAGGTCTTTTCCATTTTGTTTAACATCTTCAGACGTTCTTTCAGCTCCTTTTTGGAGATCTTAGCAACTCGTTTTGGACCCGGCTCGGGAGCAGGCGATGTACTTCCACCTGCTGTGCTTCGTTTGCGGTATTTTCGTTTCACATTCGATTTACTGTTCGACTGCCAAGGCTCATCATCATCGTCGGCATCGTCCGCCGGCTCCGTTTCCCTGAGCGCCAGCACATCCTCCTCCATTTGCTCGCCGCCATTGTGCTTAACTATAGGTACCGCAGCGATTTCGTCGAGTATTCCTGCCGAGCCATGTTCCACTTTAAGATTCTCGAAGGGAAGAGTCTTCTCGTCTGTGTTGAGCAGCACATCCAGCAGCTTGTCCTTCTCATTACTGTATATGTCCAGGCCAGAGCCTTCTTCCTTGACATACAAGCTAGCATCCTGATACTCAAAATCTGGATCCACCGCCTCAACTTTGACCATAGCTGGAGTTGGCAGCTTGAATTGCATAGCATCCTCATCGCCATCACTGTTGTTATGCTCGAAGTCAGGATAATCCTCTGCCGAATCGCTTAGCTCAGAACGGCTGTCGGCGGCGGTCTGTTCCTGCTTAAGCTGCGACGCTTGAACTTTCAGTCTGCTTGCGAGAGGCACATCATCCTCGCTATCCTCGGAAGAGGCAACGACTGGAATCTTTTTCGGTCTGCCGCGTTTCTTCTTCGCGACATCACCAGCTGGAGCTGCTTGAGCGGGAGCTGCAATAAGCAAGCACAAAGATTAGATGCATTTCAATAGAGATTACTGGAGGATTACGCACAACGATTTCTGTTTGCTGGCCTGCCACAACTTTCAGGGTTTTTGCGCTGATGCTTGGCCAAACTAGAGTGGCAGGTGAAACGCAGGGCACAGGTGGGACATGCCACAGGAAGAGCATCCGTGTGTTCGGCTTGATGTGACAGACAACTCTGCCGATCGGCAAAACATATTCCACAAATCTAGCAAGTTGCATGATGATTTAGAAGGCACAAACTGTATTTATATGTATTTCTCACCTCACACTTGAAATCCTTTGGGCTGCTGTCGAGGCACACATTGAACTTCCGATCCTGATGCGCCTCCTCAACGTGCGCATCCAGCTCCGCCTTGTTGTTGAACCTGACTTCGTCGCCCACGCACTGGTTGCACTTGAAGGCTGCATGGTTATCCTTTAAATGCTGCTTCAGTTCCTCCTCGTGACAGTACTGAGCATCGCAGTAGCTGCACACAAATCCACCCGGTGGCTCGTGTTTCTTCACATGCTTTACGTACCCGGCGAGCGATATCCACGCCTTGTTGCAGACGGGGCAGTGTAGCTTCGGCACGCCGTCTGTCGTTATTTCCACCAGCATTTTCTGGGAAGCTTATCAAAGAAACAAACAACAACATTTTGATACTAGTTTTTGCAAAATTCAAAATTCAAATCCAACAATTATTGCTGGGGCCGCAGCCCTAGTCAGTTACAGCTCGCAGCCCTGGCTTTGTTGATTGTCAAAGCAAAAGGGTCGGGGCAAGGGTACTGCGGCTTAGACGTAAATACAATGCTATTTCGCCGTCTCTTACCCATTTTCAGATTTAAATTCGTCTTTTACTGCTACATAAGTTTAAGTCTAATTGTTTATCAGTTAAAATGCATTTAATTTGCACGGGCTTATCGGGTTTAAATCCACACCGTATTTGTTGTTGTGCAGCAGCACTGTGAAAAAATTTAACTACTTGCGTTATACACTCAGAGAATACACATTAGAGGTGTGCAATATTCGTGTAACTGTTACTTGTCACGAGCACGAGTCATAGTCAGAACATGCACCGTCAACAAGTCTTAATTAAAACATTTAAAAAAAATCAACACAGCATAAATGTTAGCAAACAAATAGCATAAAAACTATTTTTTATTCGAATGTAAAATCATATTTTTCAACAAGTAAAAATACGCAAATATTCAATGCACTGTTAATTCAGCAATGTTATTTACAGTGTGCTGTTAAGTCATAGTAAGAATCTGTTAATAAACGAGTTTCAACCATTCCAATTAGAGCTGCTGCTGCTGTAAAATATATTATCGATAAAATAAATGAATACAGAGTTGTTTTACGTTTGTCCTTTGGCGGCAATATTTGAAATGTATTTTTAAAAACATATATTTAAGCATTACAAATTATTTAACGTTTCTAATAAGCATTTCACAGACCTTTTGCAGCTTAAATCTAAATATCAAAATATTTACCAAATATATCACGCACACGCTCATTGCTAACCATATTATTTACACTTTTTTACAATTAAAGTACACTGTTCTCATTTGGCTAAGTAATTCCGTATTGAAAATATTGTTGTTCTGTGCAACTAGAAACTTATGCCCGTTGCATGTTCGATGTCATAACTGTGCATTTTATCAATTATTCTATTATTTATCACTTCTTTCACATTGACAGACCACAGAAAGTCATAATGGTTCCAGTCTTTATAGGGTATGCGATACAGTTCCACACAGGGCAGTAAAGTTGCCAGATATTCCACGTCCTCCACAGCCGACAAATAGTCATTGTCGCTATAATACATGTGAACACAACTATTGATGTTCCGCACATTGTACGACGGCGGTGTTGACTGTTGATAGATGAGCTCGTTCAGTTCTTTGCCATGATCGTACTGGCGGAAATCTCCTGAGGTATAAAGCTGCATATAGTGAATGATTTGTGTGCTTGACGCGCCTGCCGGATGCGTCTCGCAGACATCGGTGAGTAGAGTCTGAACGGAAAGATAGGGATGATTATAATATACTTATTGCATTCTATATTCACTAATAACTTACGTGATTCAAGTGCCTGGTGCCCCAGCCCCCGATAAAGTCCAGCAGCCCAGAGCACAGGAACTTTAGCATGGATCCCTCGGAACAGACATGCTCGCACCAAAGCCTCTGTATGCTGGTAATGGGCAACATTTCCATGTTGCTCAGCACCCAGCTAAGAAACGAGGGTGAACCGAGGAAGAGGTTACCCAATTTGGTCAGTATAAATGAATGTTTCCTCATGTAGGCAATGGGTGCCAGTAAATGCACCGATCGCACTTTATCGTTGTACCACGGTAGCGATGACATCAGCACAAAGTACGTGGTTGTGCCCTGCGAATGCGCCACAAAGTGCAGAGAACTCGTATTGCTCGCCGCCAGCGCATAGTCCAACATGGCTGCCAGATCATAGACGCCAATCTCGTGCCAGCTGAATTTCCAGAAATCTGTTGTATCCGGATGAATATGCTTGTGTTGCCGGGAATACGTATTGCCTCGTGCATTGCCCAGCCAAACATCGTAGCCCGCATCGGCGAACATGTAAGCCAGCGAAGTCTCTGGCCCATTGATGATCCAATCGTCAGAGGCGGCGAGTATGCCGTGCTGCAGAAACACCACCGGCTTTTGGGAGTTCCTTGTCGTCTCGTTGTGCTGCTGCTGCTCTTGCTTGTCCATTTTTGGTGAGGTGGGTATGCGATATATGGTGAGTATGTAGCCGTCCGGAGTGTGCACTGTGTGCTCCTCCACGGGATAGTTGTGATTAGTGATGAGACTAGCCTAAAAGAATATGAGAGAGAGACGGAGAGAGAAGGGTATTAAAGCAAAATAGATGCAGATTTTTTTAAAAACAGTATTAATGACTTTTACTAATATTAATACTATGAACCATTAATACCAATAATTATTTTGATATTGAAGTATGAAAGGCGTACAAATCTTTGCCATTTTAATTTTAGATGTCTCATAATTTCTATGAGTTGGGATATACGAGTGATATGAACCTATTGATATGAACCTTCAAGACATATGAGGTGTGTTCAAAAAGTACAGTGACTTCAAATTTCGCGGGCAATGTACTTTCGATTATCGATTTTGTTTTGTTATGTTGGAACACTCTTCCTTAACATCTGTACCAACTTTCAAGTGTATAGCAATTTTTGTTTGGTTATGAGAGGCGTAAAGGGGATAAGTGTTTTGTGTCCTCGGCAATTTTTTGCTAAATTTTGACCAAAAGAACCGTCGCATGAGCATCGCAGGGTCATAACTGGATGACGAATCATGGGAATATGGTTATGATATCGAAACCAAAACCCAATGGTCCTAATGGAAGAGCCCAGGGAGCCAAGACCGAAAAGGCACGTCAAGTTCGTTAATTCAATAACGGTTTTTCCACAATTCTGGACGTTTTCTTCGTATTGCTTCTCGCAAACGGTGCATAACTTACCCATATGGTAAAAACTCCACCACTCTGCACCACGCTATGTTAATCGAAGAACCAGTGAGCAAAACTTTGACATTTGATCGAACTTGGCGTGATTTTTTCGGTCTTGGCTCATCTGGGCTCTTTAAACACACCTAGTACATTCCATTTCAATCTCAACATCATCATATCATAGCATATTACTGTATATAGTCATTTACCTTTAAGAATATCTCAAAGTTTATTCACTGTATTTATATTGCTTTCCCTTATTACATAAATTACTTAAATTATAATCCAAATTTACTTTTCTGTATAATCCAAGCCCAAAATTACATTAATTGCTTTTCTATACTTATAATTAATACCTTTTCAAAATACAAAAAGTCTATTGATAAAGTTGATGTGCAATTACTCGAGTGGTGACTGTCACAATGTACGACACGTTTGGGAACTTGATAAAATCAAAGTTCAAGTGGTTATTGTTTTAATGTCCATATAATATATGTACTTGTACATAGATATTGCCGGTAGTAGTAGAGCACATATTGAACGAGATAAGATGATCTTAAACCAGAAGCAATAAACGAAAACAGGCTCTTTCTTTCTTTCACCCATGCAAGCCTATATAAGTATCTCCCTCTCGTTCTCCCTTGCTGCTGCTGCTGTACTACGATAATGTTAAGACAAAGGCGCGTAAAAGCTGAACGAAGCAACCTAACGAAGCGAACGAAGACGAAGGCGAAGCCGATCGCCTCAGCCACCAGCAGCGAGAACAACAACAACAACAAAACAACGAAGACGACGACGACGACGCGGGTGATGATGCCAAAGTCCAAGCACAGGCAACGCGTCATCGGGTAAACTTTGAAATCAGCCCACTGTCGTGTGCCATTCATGTTAGGGGCGTGGCCAAAGGGGGCTTGAAGAGCTTTCAGTTCATTGTGTTTGCCATCGAAAGAGGGGGGAGAGGGGGCTATATATTTATAAAGTTATAGTGTGATAATGATAGAACGATTCGTACTTCAACTTCTTATCAGACGCAACCAGCATTTGGCACGACCAGTTGATACCCTGTGTGTCTGTGTGTGTGCACTGATGGGGTGATCGCAGCAGCTGCTGCTATACGTGGCCTCATAAATATATAGTGAATATATATTTTTGCACATACAGATATGAGGTGTGTAGGTAGTATATATGTATGTGTGTGCGCCCCATAGTTTAGTCTTATGATACTTTTCATACATGCGCAGATATAATAATCATGTTCCGTTGATATTGTTTGTGCTAATCAGGCGTGCGCACGGAAGCACATGCTATATGAGGGGACATACGCACACACACACATACATCAACATACAGTTTTCCATAAACATTCTATTATGATTATTGTTGGGTTTTTCAATTTTATCTTGAGCTTTCACCGTGTGATTTCAAACAACCTTCAAAAATCGTTATCAATTCAAGTTCTATGTAAAGGGGAAGGGTTCCATATCACAGAGCTTATGTCAGCATGACTGATATGGGCGGGTTCATAAATTCTAATTAAGTGTTTGCGCTAATAGTTTGTTTGATAAGGGAAAACGTAAGCACATTAACTAATTAATTCAATAAAAAACTGATGACAAGGGAAAATCTAAAGGAGAAATTAAGGAGAGTTCCAGATCATTGAAAATTTAATTTAATTTTAAAAAAAATGACAGGAAAATTAAGCAATTAAGGAGAGTACAGAGTGAAGATTTAATTGAATAAATTCAAGAAGAGTTCCAGATACAATTGAAGAATTTAAATAAACATTGAGGGTTCGTCATTGAAAAATAAACATTGACGCTCGTATTAAAATAAATAATACTTAATTTTACTCAATTTACCTAATCAAATGTCTATCAATAAACTAATCATCACATGATATAATCAGTTTAATGAGGTGTGTCACATACAAAATAAGTACTCTTAATTTCTTTTATTTTCCATGCATTAAACGAGTGAACACAAAAAAGATATGGTAATAATTATAATATTACCTTTATATTTATTGCCTTTTAACTAATCAGGAAACCGAGTGAATCAATTTCTATACCTTTCAAGATTAGAATTCAAGTGGCTTAATGCAATTCATGCATTATCTACAGGCGAACGAACTTTTCATTGAGCTCTTTGTCTGACATCTGCCAAGTGCATCTATAAAAAATAAACAGTCTAACTTGACTTAACGACCGTCGTAAAGTGTTGGGCTTTCGGGTACTTCCAACCAAAGTCCGTTATAATAATGAGTAAGTAGCGTGTATCTTATCTAAAGGGAAGTACAGTTTATTTCGCATTATATATTGACTTCAGACTGTTTTGACACTTGATAATTATAGTATCCTAAATCCTAAATCGGATGTTGCAACATGGCAACCAAGTGGAAACTATGTTACTACTTAAAATGGGAAAGGTCTCTTTAATTGATATTATGAATGTTAATATATTTAGAATTGGATAATTAATTAATTTAAATATAAAAATAAAATAACTTTGTTAATTTTAAATTTTGTATGGTAGAAGTTTTGGTTTTAATCATTATCAGTTGACTGCCTATGGTAGTTAAATAAATAAATAAATATGTAAATAGAAATAATCGTTGTTAAATTAAAATCTACATCTCCTATGGCAATGCCTTACTTGTTCTACCATTCTTAAATATATACATATTTAAAATAGTTCTGGAAAAATATACCTCGACCTCCTCCTCAGGCCACTCTCCTTTTTTTACAACTCGCAACTGGTTTTCGTAAAGCAAAAGTTGTCAAAGTCCCAATAGTTGTTTCAAGCTGTCATAATCTGTTGAACATGTCATTTCTCAACAGAAACCAAACAAACATCGAACCAGTCCTTGAAACAACATCGCGTATACGCACCGCGCGCCGCTCTCAACTCGCTTGATTACTCAATAAGCCAACTCTGGTAAATTGCAAATGCTTGGACTCTTGTTTGGAATTGGCAACAAGTGCAACAGCAACAACAACAACACCCACAACAACAGCTACAACAAGAGCTACATCAACTTACCGTTACTTTGAGGCCATCCACCGATTCGATTTGTCCGCTCAGCAACACCAGCAGCAACAGCAGCGACAGCAACCACATTGGCAACAATTTGCCCCGCCTCGCTGCTGTTGCAGTTGCGGCCGTTGTCCGTTGCATTAACAATTTTGTGCACATATTTTGTAATCGCAACTTTTGATAGTTGCCACGCTGCGTCGAAGCTGGCGTTGATGGTGCCACCGTTGCCGTTGCCGTCGCCATCGCCATCGCCGAAGACTGACCCACTTCACGCGGCTTGCAGAAATAATGTTGTAAGTTCGGCTCAGCTCAGCCGCGTTGCTCTGTCGATACTAAAGTGAGCCAAAAAGGTATATAAAATTTAGTTAGTCTGATAATAAAAATCATAACTAGTTTTTTTTTCTTTTTCGGCTCGTTACGTTTCAATTTGATTGCTATGATTTCACTAACAGTTTTCCACAAGTTTCTTAATACCCATTTATATGTGGGGAGTGTGGAAGGGGTATTACGAGTTTGTGTAACTGGAAAATGAGTGTGTTAGAGGGGGAGAGAAGTGAGAAAGTTGGTAATAAAAGAGAGAAGTTTGCTGTTGGCAAGTTAGAGAGAAATACTCTACATTTTTCTTTAGAATTGGTGTTTGTATGATATAAATATAGGAAGATCAAAAGGTATACAAAAACTGTAGTAAGCTACTTGATTGGAAGTACTCTTCATATGTCAAAATATCTACACATTTTGAAAGAACTGTACTATGTTTAATGTAAAGTAGTTTAAAGTTAATATATAATAAATGAAATCTAGTCATGCTCAATATGATCTAAAGTACTTATTGATTGAATTTATGGAGAATTTTTCTAATCGCGCAAAAAAAAACTTCATCATAATCGTACATAACAACACAGAGTATTACACAGTCGACCTTTCTTCGACTGTTGCTTTGCTTACTTGTCTTTACTTCTTCGTGTAATGCTTCGCGCGCTGATAAGTTTCGCTTGTAACAATTGTTGTGCCTCGGTTTGGTATATGGTATATGTAGCTCAGATCTGGATCTTAATCAGCAATAAAATGCGTTCTTCGCAGAATAAATATTGTATTTTATATTCTATTATATATTCCTATATGGATTCGATTGTCATTGTTATTGTTTCTTATTAATTATGCGTAATTAGTTTTCGCCCAGATTTCTCGGCTCAGCTTCACTGGGGTCGTCTATTCCATATATATGTATATATTATATTTTGTGATTCTAATTAGTCCCATTTATTCACGAGTACTACTCAGGGGCACGCGTTGCGTACTACGGTGATTAACTTCAGGAAATTTGCACTCGTACGAAAATATTTAGTTCGCGAACTGATTAGAACTCTTGTGACGTCAATGTGGGATTAAGTCTCTCTTTTATTTTTGTAGTGCTGTAAGAAATAATATGTATATTTGATTATTTTTGGTGTATGTATAGCGTGAAGGGTATAGTATATTGGGGTATTTAAGGTTGGCATATTCTTAGCATTTATTTTTATTGGGAAAAGTAAAGAAAATAAAGCTGTGTGCTCAACTAAATCTTCATAAATTTACTAACAAATTATATTTTCTTCAAATTAAATTTATATTTGTTAATATAACAATAAGTTTAATATTTTTTCGTACTTTTTTCATTAAATTTGTTTTTTTTTAATAGTAAAGAAAACAAAGCTTACAAAATTTGAACATTTTTAATTTTGAAAGGTATCTCTAGCCTATATTAAAAACAATCTGCTGTTCTAATCTCGAACAATCTGAGGTTCTTACGTTATTGAGGTTTGCGGGCTTATGGGTTTTCGCAGTGGGTCAGTGTGTAACCTGATTACAGCGAAAGCCTTATCACTTCATCAATTAATGTTTGTTTCAAAGATTTTCCATTACAGCAAATAAAAATCTTACGCGATTATTCAGCTGTAACTGCTTGAGGTAGCAACTGAAAGTTTATTGATCTCAATTGAATTTTAATGAAACTGGCTGACGCTAATGATAATAATTAATGAATTTGCTACGTTACGTCTACGACATGGGGCCCAATTGAACCCTAGCACGCGTCTGGTGTGAACGACTTGCTATAGAAACAAGTGGTTCAATGTGTCAATGAAATCAAAAAAGGGCTGAGACACTTCAATCGAATGTACAAATTATTCAGCAATCAAAATTTAATGACGGAGCAGAGAAATTCGCAAAATTCAATTATGAAAAAAAAATATGTAATTAAAATAAATGTTATTAACAAACCTTTAGGAATTAGGTGAAAAATTTGAAAAGGGATACTTTAATGAAAACATTTTGGAAAATATAATAAAATCGCATAAAAATAACTATAAAATATTTTTAAAATGATTGAAATATTCGACTGAATACATTAAATTTTTATTTGAATGAAAACATTTTGGAAAATATATTAAAATCGCCTAAAAATAACAATATAAATATGATTAAAATATTTAAAATTAAGTTGTCAAGCAATCGTTAAACTGAAAATATTTAAATTTTAAAATGAAAACACATCCGAAAATATAAAAATATTCGATTGAATACAGTTAAATTTTATATTGAGAACATATACAAAAATGTAATAATATCACATTAAAATTTCATAAAAGAAATGATTTAAAAGTGAAATAACCGTTCGACTAAATACATTTACATGTTTTAAATGAAAACATATCCGAAAATATAAAAACATTCGAGTGAATACATTTAAATTTTATATTGAAAACCTAACCGAAAATGTAAAAATATCACATTATAAGAACATTTCATACAAAAAACGAAATGATAAACTACATTGCTTGTGTAAAGTAACTAGGGGTTACCCCTTAGTTAGTACTTATTTCACCAGCTACGAACTAGTGGCCAGTACAACAGGGAAAGTAAAAATGATAATATGTATTTAAAAAAAATAAATAGTGCAACAATTGGTTAACTAAGTACACTTTAAACTAGTTAATTTCTTTTAGTTAATTATGTCGTACTTTGTCTTCAAATGAACTTGAACAAGTTTCCGCTCTAAAACCGAAAACCTTCTTCTGCACGTTCAAAGACAACTCTCAATTAAATCTGCGCAGATTTCACTTTGCTGCGATCGTGATGAAGTAATTTGAACTTGAACTGTGCACAATGGAAAGTTTGGAAGAGACAAACAACACTTGATGAACTGAGAAAGGATGTTATAACTACAACTTCACATCTTCTGTATGATGACAGACATATAGTAATATAATATTCCCACACCACTTAGCGATGCTCATTTACCCACAGCAATTCGTGAGGTAATCTGTTGCAAAGCGCAATGGAATCCATTGAATCCATTAATGGTCAACATTATTGTACGCATTGTATTTCGCACTCACTCGACAACTTGTGAATCCAAATCGATTTTCAATTTCGGCGACGACAAACAAATTTATGCGACATTTGTTGTTTATTTCGTTCTTTCTTTATTTATTTATTTATAGATCGCTTGGTTGACGCGCGTTGTCGGTGCGTTAATTTCCAAACTAAAACTAGCTTAGACTTGCGGCACTTGGTCGGGGTAGAGCGCAAAAGCTTTCCACACACACCGCAGCAGAGCTTTCGTGCCGGTGCGATCATTGTGCGAAAGCTCTGCGATCGGATCAGCTGTTGCCGATCGGTTCGTCTTGCCGTCTGCTGTTATTCTTTTTTTTCGCTTGACTACATTGCGCTCTTTATAGAATTTTTGTTTGTAAACAACATTGATTAATGCCGCATAGTTGCACGCGCAACTGCAAGAGGAAGCCAGAAAGAGAGAGGGAGAGAGAGCGGAGAGACAGAGATAGGGAGAGAGAGAGATGGGTCGGCGTTGCATTGCCAATCTTTTTGCGCAAAAGCGCCGCCACGCTAACGGGTCAAGTTCAAACGAACCGGTTACTTGTTGTCTCTCCTCCTCTGTCTTTCTTTCTCTCTACCTCTCGCCTCCACACACATGTTTTGACTGCGTTTCGCGCTCAAAGCGAACATTAAGTCTGTAATAACGATATTTTTCTGCGCATTTCAGGGTCATTTGCGTAATTTATGCGCTTTGTGTTTGTGTTGCTTTCGGTTTGGGCATCGAATTGCCCTCAAATGTCGTTAAAATAATAACCGGCAAGTGTTGCGACGTAAATGGAGACATTATCCTAAGTTTAACAGTGGGCGGCATAAGGAATTCTCTAGACTCTTCGCTTTGTTAGCAAATTCACATTTCTGATGCATTTCGGATAGCTTTGTTACGATGATTGACAGAATAAATGTGACTAACAATAAATTTTGCTTTTATCGATTAATATCGATATAAGTATTTATCAACTTAAATTTATTACAATCTTCAAAATGAATATATAAGAAATATATTTATGTGTTAGTATGTAAATTAAACTAAAGGGCCTATCGATATATATCTTGAATGTTGTTACAAGCTTAAATTAACTGCGTTACACTTAAAAATATAAATAAAATGACTTAAAAATAAGGCTTTCACGTAGTTTTGTGAATGCCAATAGTTATCGATTTTAATATTTTAAATAAAATCGATGCATTAGTATAAAAAATGTTTTCTGAATGGTTAGTTAGTTAAATAGTTTCGCAAAAGTAATTAATAGTTGAACATTCTGTCAAAAATATTTGCCATGCAATGCTGTTAGAATAATGTATGTATCGATATGTATCGATATATGTATTGTATATAGTTTTAAGCGACTAGCATCTTGAAAAACTTTTGCAATAACAGATTCATGGTTAACAACAATAGTTAGGTTTCCAAATTCTATTGATGTCAATAATATGGATCAATTAATATTTATCGATAATTAAACGCAAGAACAACTTGAAGCTGTTTCTATACTGATACAACGTTAACAACGATAGTTATGCTTTCAAATAACATCGATGCCGATAATACCGATAAATAAATACTTGTCGATAAATAAAATGATAGTTTTATTCCGAAATACTATTAATATCGATAGATTAATAATTTTCGATACTTAAAATCAACTTAAATCTGTTTCTATACTGACACATCGTCGGTATACGCTTGCCAGTTCGCCCAATCACTACGCATTGTTACATGCTAACAATTTAATCCAAACCCATTAGTCGGTCTCCACTTACGCAGCGAATTACCTACCTACCTAGCTAGCTACTAACCAATCTACCTGCCCGTTGGGCATGCCCTTTTTCGCACCAATCCAAATCCAATCTGCATACTCTTAGCCCCGTGGAGCGCACTCCAATTTCGCAAATCGCTTCGTTGTAGTCACTCGTTAAATTTAAGTAAACAAGTGTAATAACAGCAACAGTGTGTAAAGGTAAACAGCAGGCAATGCCAGACTGGCAGATACCCTGCACAAGGAGTCATTACAAGACTTGCTGTACCTCAAGCAAAGTTGTTTAATTCATTGAACTTGCACAACTTCAATCACAGTATAGTCGAGCATGCCTCTGCTTGTGTGGCACACGCATTACAGGGTATGCGAAAATGAGCCTGCAGTGCGCAGCCCTTTGGCGTTAGTCACGCAAAAATTTGTTGCCGTTGCGCGGTGCACTTTATTGTGTTTATTTATTATGCAAATTTGCATTATTATTTTCCACTGCAACACGTGGAACGGCAACAACAACAACAACAACTGCTCTGGCAGCAGCAGCAACAGTTGCTGCAATTGAGCTGAAAATTGCTCGGCGCATTGAAAATTCATGTGAAAAATGTTGGGGCGCTGTCAAGCTAAGCTGCAAGGACATTTTCGCAGCTTTTGTGCTCAAAATAGACACGTTGATAGACAATTAAAAATGCTGCTTACAAAGACTATCAATAGTTTGGCATGTCTACACCCCCTTCCCCTCCCCGTTGTGACCCTGTCTCATGGATGAAAAATATATAAAAATACGTAGATATGTTAAAAGAAAAACGCCCTAAGCAGCCGCCCCAGCAGCCTGAACCTGCTTGCGACCCACTGCACTCTCTGCTGCCTTTGCCCTTCTCCATCATCCCCTCGCGCATCCTGTGCAAGTCTAAGCACTTTGTGCAAATTGTCAACGTTGTGCGTCCTTCTACGCATACGAGCAACAACAACAACAAGAACAACCTCGACTACAACAACAGCAACAACAAGAACTGTGGCAACAAAGGCTTCAGGTTATTGCATGCATTTTAATTAGTAGACAAGCCAAGTGGGTTGCCACCGCGCTGCCATCTCCCGTGCGGCATTGCCAACGCCCCCACCACAATCCACATATGCATGCATGCAACGTATCTAAGCAACAAGATGAAAACTAGCTGCGAGAGTAGCTTGAGCAGTATTGGCATTGCAAATTCAATCGAGATATCTCGAATTATTGATATTGAATACAGATTTTGTATTTATATATTGTCTATACAGCTGTTTTAACTTAAGATCTTTCGTGAATGAAGGGTAGAAGGGTAATAGATCGACTTAGATCAACAACAGAATAGGTATATGACAGACAGAATGAGGCACCTACACTTCCATAAAGTATTAATATTCTTGATGAGCATCAACAGTCGAGTCAATCAAGCCTTTCCTGTCCGTGTGTCCGTATGAAAATCTACATCTCAGGGATTGTAAAAGCTGGGACTTATATATTGGGTGTATATGACAGACAAAATGAGGCACCTACACATCCATAAAGTATTAATATTCATGATGAACATCAACAGTCGAGTCAATTAAACGTTTCCTGTCCGTGTGTCCGTATAAACATCTACATCTCAGGGATTTTAAAAGCTGGGACTTATATATTGGGTGGCAATATGTGTTGCTATTGTACGATGAGAAAGGTCTCTTAAGACATATGCTACGCCTCGTTTCTCCCATGGAAATTGAAATAAACAAAGACCAAATTTGTTTGCGATCGCGTAATAAGCGTTTAAGTTGTTTGGGAAACAATTTTTGTGAGCAAACTGGTGAAGCTTTGACTAGAGAGTATTACTTAGTCAAACACACATAAGTTAAGCTTTCTTATTAGCCATATTCTAAGAGAATAATGCAGCAGTTCAGATCTTTCATTTATCCTGCTATATTAATCTATTATTCTTCATAAATCTATAAGAGATATTTGACATTTAATAATCCTTTCCTATAATACCTTTTCAACTATACTTCGTACCATTTCGCTACTCCTTCTTACGCCTTTTATGCACGTTACCTTTCAGCATCACCTTCTTTCTCTCTTTTTCTTTTTTACCACTGCAACTCCTGCCTAAGTAGAAACTCAGCAGCTCAGCTGCCTTATGAAAGGTAAACTGAAATGGTGCATGAAAAATAGCTGAGTAAAACGCAAATCATTAGGATGATGAAAAACGACGCAATGGAAACGAGACAATGACATATGAAGCGAAGGCCCGCAATGGACCCGAACCCGGACGCGGACACGGACGCGGATGCGGATGCGGACCCGGCAACGTGTCCAATTTCGAACTGCAAACAAACAGAAATGTGCAAATATTTTCGGATAAAAAGAGAGAGAGAGCAGGAAGAATAGGAAAGGGAAAAGGATAGAGAAAGGTAGAGAAGGAGAGCTAGAGAGAGAGCGAGAGCCTTTCACAGCTTCACGGTAGTCCTTTCAATCTATCATTCTGCCCTCGCGGCTTCCAAATGCTCCTTGTTCCTTAGCCTCCTCCCCCTTTCGGCCCTGTGCTATTCGCCTTCCCCCCTCCCACCCCTTCGCAGGTTCCCCTCTCTATCATTCATTCGACCCATTGCCGCCACGTTCTGCGCTAGTTTCTTGTATTTATTTTTAAATTGTTTCCCACACACATAAACAAACAGGCTCACACACGCACACACACACTCATACTCGTGCAACCACAGAGAGGCGACAACGCGGCGTATGCGCCATGTGACTTAAGCTGGCGTGTAAGTATATGTATGTGTGTGTGCCTGTGATGTGTGTGTGTGTGTATTTCTGTATACAAAAAGAAATCTGTGTAACGCGCATCTGTCAAGCAACCAAACGCCCCACGCATGTCCCTGTGTTTGTCTCCTCCAGTGAGTGTGCGTGTGTCTGTGTGTGTGCGTGTGTGTGTATGTAAATGTCCTTGAGTGCTTGACGGATGACATTCATAAACGTCACTTCAATTACCTCCACGCGCCAACGCCGCCGCCACCGTCGCCGATGTCGCCGCAAAAAAAAAACTTGTGAAAAGTCAGTCAGCCGAACTTAAAGAATTTTCCATTTTCCATTGGGCTGAGGCTTGACTTTCACTTTCTGGTTTTTTTATTTGCGCAAATTGTGCAAAACTATTGAAATATTTTAGAGGGAAATAGAGCAATTTTTTAGATTGGCGAGCAGCTACAGAAAACAGGTCACCAAGTAGCTGATAAACATAATTGAAAATAACTTCATGGAAAATATTCAAAAGATATAAGTAGATCATAGATATTAAAAGAAAAAAATATTTTTATTATTTTAAGAGATGTTAAATATATATTACAAACTATTTAAAATAAATATTTTTTTAAATACAGTGCATA
This sequence comes from Zaprionus africanus, assembly GCA_018151435.1. Lineage (NCBI taxonomy): Eukaryota > Metazoa > Arthropoda > Insecta > Diptera > Drosophilidae > Zaprionus > Zaprionus africanus. The sequence goes on from JAECXB010000221.1 coordinate 810,655, forward strand.
AATAAATTATAAAAATTATAGAAGGAAAAAAAGACTGAAAATAATTGTAGAAATTATGTTAAAATTTGTTCTGCATCAGTTTCATTTTCAAAAAATATATCCGTTTAATATTGATACTTCCCAGTAATATTATAATATAAAATACAATATTAATAATTTAAATAATATGCATAATTTTAATTTATTTATTTCAAATTGCAACACTTTACTTTAAGCTTTAATTGAATTCAATGAGAAAATTAAAGAGAACAATTCAAAAATTATCACCCAACTTTACATCACTAATGTACAGGGTGTCCTGTCAGTCAGTCAACTCAGTTCCACTCATTAAACTTTCAGCATTCCCTTAGCACGAAAACTGCATTCGAATTTGAAAGAAACTTTTGCCGAGATTTAAATAAAAAATCAGTTTGTGAATTTCGTAATTTTCTCCCTCTCGTAGTTTTCATTTGATTTTTCACAAATTAAGCGCATTGATTTTCACTCGACAACGTCCAAAAGGCGGCTGCCCTGTGCACACTCACACACAGACACACACATACCAAGTAAATAAGTATTTGTGGGAGGATGAGGGTGGTGGGGGCATGTTGCAGGGGCTGAGCTGGCGCTTCCTTCACTTACACTTGTCCTTACAAATTTGTCCTTTTTCTCAAATGTGAAAAGACGCATAATGTCCTTTTACTTGTTTTTTTTTCTTCTTCTTCTTCTCTCTGCCTTCCTTTCCTCCTTCAATGTGCTTTCGTTTTATTTATTTTTTTTGTTTTCTTGTGTGCCAGTGTGCGTATGTGTGTGTGTGTGTTTGGTTTTTCTTTCTTTCCTCTTCGTTTCTTTCTTTCTCTTCTTTTTGTTGACGACATTTCGCCTCGGCGTCTGTCGCTGTCGCTGTCAGGTTACACGCCCACCGCCCACATTTGCTACTTGTAAATTATTTGCATTAGTAGCCACTTGTGTCTTGGGCCTGCCTGCCTGCCTGCGTATGTGTGTGTGCGTGTGCGTGTGCGTTTGGAATGCGTATGTGCCTGTGTTCGTTTAGTTGCGCTTCGTCTGCCCGCAGGCAAAATCAGCCCAAGTTTTAGTCAGAGTTCCGCCCACTTCGCCCACATTGTACTCCCTCCTCCCTCGCTCTATTTTCTTTTTTCCCTCCCCCCCATTCCCATTCGCTTTGCTCTACGTCCGACAGCAGCCCGTAGATTTCTCTGTGCCCGCGTGCGCTGCGTGTTTGTTTATATCGTATACATTTGTATGCACATTGAAATTTCCACTTTTTTGCCCTTCTCGTGGTTGCCCTTGCTGCTGCTCTGCTGTGTATACCCTAGGCAATTCAATTGGCTGGCATAGACTAGCTGCGCAGCAAGACAGAGACAAAGAATTTGCCAGCAAGTAATTTGCCAGATAGCAATTTATTTGGCGCTCAAAAGTAGGCAACACTTTTAGATATACTCATAGAAGAGTTGCCTCAGTCTGCTCTCACTTCATTACAGGGTATCTGCTTGCTGTTTGCATACATTTCTTGTGCACGCTTTTTGTTCTTGTTGTTTTTGGCTGGGCCTGCACTTAAATTAACTGATTGCAACATTTTATACAGCTTTTTATGCGCTGTTGTTGTGCCACTGACGCGAGTGTGTGTGTGTGTATCTGTGTGTGCCTTTGTACGATTGTGTATGCGCTTGCTTGGTATTTTGCTTACAGCAGCGCGTCTCCTCCAGGGAGTTGCGTTTTAAGTGCCCAGTAAACGCGCCTTCTACTCCATATATTAGCCTCACTCACGTTTAACCCGTGTGTGTGTGTGTGAGGTTGAGTGTGTTTGTGTGTGCTTAGCTTTGGCTTTGTTTTTTCTGTGTGTAGTTAGCGAAACGTGCGAAACTTTTTATGCAGCGCTTATTGCGTGCGTTCAACGCGGCGTATGCGCAATGTGGGTAAATTGGTGAACTAAGCTGAAATGCATTAAACATGGCTAACACAGGCAGACAGCAGCTAATTGTACGGCAAAGAGAAAGGCAAGCCAAGTAGGTAGAACGAGAGATTGGGAGATAAAGAGAGTGTGGAGTGAGGGGGAGGGGAGATGTAAGGCAAAGAAACTGTGTATAATTTTCTGGAATTGTGGGCTCCACAAGGAAGGCAAGGCAAGGCAAGGATTTAAGTATGTGGCTCAAGTGTCTGGTAATTATGGGCACACGCAAGCTCACACACACACACACTCAGACTCACATCTATACTGTGTGCATACAGTGTGCGTGGGCGTGCGTATTTCGGGCCGAGCTGTAAACTTGATAAGCCTATGGTAGCCAGTGCGGTTAACTTGGCCGATAAACTGTCCTCTGGCTCCCAGTGAATTGTTTACAAGCTCAGAGATATGCAAATTGAACTGAAGGGACGAATGCCCGGCTTTATCTGCACCCCCTCACTCCTCTCCTCACCCAACGAATGCTTGGCCAAACAAGCAGATGGCATAACTTAAGAAATTAGAAATGGAATTGGAATTGGAATCGAAATGACAATGGGAAATGGGAATGGGATTGTTTATTGTTATGCTGATGCTGATGCCGGGCGATTAAAGTGGTTTTGGGAATGCTCAGCACATGCTTAAGTCAAATTGGGCGAGCGGCACTCGAAATGTGACAAATTGTACAGCATACTTTTAGGCCGTACCACTAAACTGAGCTGCGTTCGAGTTTATTTTTTGGGCAGCTTTAATTGAAAATCCCTTTCCCGATGAATGCGTAAATACTCGTAATAATCCAATCAAGCAGGCTAAAAGGGTAATGAATCAAATTTTAATTAGTATCTCACAGATACGGCAGGCATTACCTCGACTGAATCCCTACTTACAGCACTAAATCAGCTAGCAATTTATGGCCTCAGTCATTGTTTTTGCCTGCAATTAAAATCAGCATTTTTGGGTTTTATGCCAGCTACAAAATATAGATAGATATCTAAAAATACAAACAATTCCAGGGGAAATTAGCAAAAGAAAGGGGGAAATGGCAAAACATTTTGCATAATCACAGCAAATCGAGGCCCAAAACGGAATCCGAGTCGAAGGCGAGTTACAATCGCAGATCTAAAAATAAGATTTAGCATTTTTCCCAATACAGCGTGCGGGGCTCAACCAAAATAGGAAGTTCAACCAACCATATTGAACGGGGTGTGTGTGGGGAAGTGAGTGGAAGGGGTGAGGGTTTTGTATTTCTGTGTGTTTATGCTGTACTCGCCTTGCGTATCCGTGACAAGCTGTGTACCCCGCATCCGCATCCGTATCCAGCGGGCGATTTATCAAAGTTCATTGAAATTGTGCACCAAGCGACCGCCAGTTTGTCCTTGGGATACAGATTTCGGTGGGTGGAGAATGGCAATGTCCTTGACGATGACGACGTCATTCATTAAAATTTTCGCAGCTAGTTTTGTTGGCCAATGCTATTAAACAGCATTGAGCTGTCAAGCGTGTTACAATCCAAACAAAGTGCCACAAAAGCCACAGAGTCACAGTCGCACATAGCGAGAGAGAGTGCAGAACTTTTGCCTGTGGTTGCCTTTTGTGCAGCTCTGGCCCAGCATAACTGATTTATTATATGACTGCGACGACTGCGAGATATTACAGCACCTCCTCAGCACCCACGCACACACCCCACCTCTCTCTCTTCCTGCCCCTTGCCGGGGCAAATGAAAAGTCAATATGCCACATTTGATTAATAATCATATTATATGCTTTATTAAGCATCCAGACAAGACAACAGCACGAGCACATCCTGCGCTTCCTTGAAGAGCTGACACTGGAAACGGGAAGTTTGTATACCCTCTACTAATGACTGCGGAGCGAAGCGCTCGCATGTTAGCTAAATTAATAAAGATTAATTTGTTTGTAATGTGAAAACGACGTTTCATACGGATTTGTCTATTTGCGCAGCTAATGGTATGGGCAGGGTTAATAAATTGTGCTATATAAAGTATTTAAGACATGTGCAAATCAAGATATTGTGCGGGTGAATATGCAAATAGTCTTGAGTAAACTTAATTAAGCTGTCTCTCAACTCTGCTTTAATCGTGCTCAAAACTATAGCACACTTTTGAGCGCACTGCTTAAATACCTTCCAATTACTGCAGCAACATCCATTGATAGCAAATATTTGCTCTATTCATTATGGATTCAATACAGTTTCTTAAACAAGCCACACTGCATAAGTAGTTTCTCTAACCAGCTCTGAACTTTGCACAATCGTCCATTGTTTGGCCGCCGTATTGGGCTGCAGGGCATCTCGTGGCAGAGCACACTTGACTATAGCTTGCTGTGTCCTGTGTCCTGTGTCTGCTGTGCCGGCTTTATGTCTGCCCTCCCTATTGTTATATAACTCTTTTGTTTGGCCACAGTTGACTTGAGCCATTTGTTAAGCTGGCAGTTGCTTTTTTGTAAATATCTTCATCATTTGCTCGGGCCCCTGACAAGTGCAGACCACATGTTCTGTGCCGCTCTCGTGCCACCTCACATTACCATTTGCCCCCCTCCCTTTTCCCCGTCCCCCTTTCATGAGCTTCAATTTCAGCCAGGCCTGCTCTGGCCACAAATTATAATTACAAATGATATATTTTGGCGTTTTTATTATAAGTCTGTGCATAAAATAAATGATCTAAGCGCCTATTCGAGGCTGCCGTCTATGACAAACGTGCAAAACTTTGCCCCGCTTTGCTGCTCTTTAATTTTTTCTTGCCTGCTGTGGGAATACACTGCAAAATAGGCGGGAGTACAGTTAACTTTCAGTAGTAAAAAAGAGTGAAATAATACTTCGAGTATCAACTTTATTATTGGCTTTGGCTTGGGAAAGATATAAATGTTATACAAATCAGACTAGAGTATTAACGATTTTATTTTTTAATTTGTAAATATTTTAGATACATTCTCTACAGTTTTACAAGTATATATACTGCAGTTAAGTGACATCGATATATATATATTGTCAAATAAGTTTATATTATAATATTACTCACCAAAACGATTATTTATTTAATATCGACTCAATGTAAGGCGACTTAGAAAAGAATTAACATTAAAATAAAGAATAATTAATAAAACTTGTAAAGGTCTTAGTTATAAATTTTAAAATTGAGTAAATGAGCTCAAAATTTAAAATTATTAATATTTTATTCGATTTAAATTAAAATTATATAACAAATTTGTAATTCAAACTGGGACAATAAAAGAAATCGATCCAACATTTGTTGCCAAGGGATAAGCGAAACCCCAGTCAGTAATTAAGGATGGATAGTTTGACATTTCTTAAATATTTAACTTCTATATTATTCTGTGTTGCATACCTTCGGGAGCTGATTCGGGAGTGACCATGAAAAATCAGTTACTTAAATGACTTCTATGTTAATGAACCGATCTCAATCAAATTTACAGAAATAATTTGGGCATTGATGATTTTTTCTGTTTACCAAAAATAAATTATCCTGCATTAAAATTCTGCTATGGATTCGGTATCATCCATTTATAATAATTTAGAGTCGCCAATATAATTCGAAAATTATATATCTAAACTTAATCTGCGTGCAATTTTTAGACACGTTCTCATATTTTTTTCATAGTCCCAGCTCTTTTAGTCTCTATAGTTCTACTTTACAAATTTCATTTAATCTAGAAACCACTTCAAAAGTTCTTGCAGTGTATGCCCAGTTCGTTGCATCAACTGTTAGACGACACACGCATTTCTCCGTCTCTCTCTCTCTCTCTATTTCTCTTCCTTTCTTATTTCTATAAATATTTGATATGGCGAACTGGGGCTATCAATGAGGCTGGTGGGAAAAGGCAAGCCGAGGAGGAGGAGGAAGAGAAGGAGACGCGGCTGCAGGGACAGGGTCAGGGGCTATCCTGGGACAGGCCATGGGATTGCTGCCGGCCGAGGCACAGTAATGGGGGAAGGGTGGTGAGGGGGCAGAGGGTGTTACAACTGTGTGTACGGATCCGGGTCCACGACGTCGCATTGTTGTGCGTAGAAATATCTAAGCTATGCGGCGTACCGAACCGGGCATAATCAAAATACAATTGTGCGAGGAAGTGCGTGTGTATGGGTACGCCTCGTGCGTGTGTGTTTGCCTGTGAGTGAGTGTAAGTGAATGTGTGTTTGTGTGTGTGAGTTTGTAAGTGTTGTAACGCGTGCAAAACATTTCGTTTGGTTGTTGGTGCCTTTGGGTTTGTGCTGTTTGTTTGGGAGCATAAACTCTACCTGTGCCGAGGCTGAGGCTGAGGCGCTCTCAGCGTGCCATAAACTGGAAGGCAGCACTCTACCAGAAAGAGAGAGAGTGTATAAGAGAGTGGCAGCAGAGAGTGAGAGGAAGAGAGAGAACAGCAGCCTAAGGCAGCCTGTGCTTGCTGTGTGCAGCATTGAAGAAAGCCAAGTAAACTGAAGGCATAATAAATTAAGTAATTAAATACAAAATGTCCGTGCCGAAGCTGAAGAGAGCGCAACTCAGAGAGAGCAAGGAAGAGAGAGAGCGGCGCACAATGTGACCAGCTGCGGGCGAGCCTGGAAGGCACGAAGTTGTCGGTCTCGTGGCCTGTTCGGCTGCGGCTTCGTCTGCGCCTTCGTGGCTCTGGCCCCAGACTCGGTGCGGCACAGGAGCCAAAACGTTTTCGTGCGCTGCGCTGACAACATCCTCGCAGTAACAAAACGCGGACGGTGCGTGCCAGCGACGTATGTGTGCCTCGTCTGTGTATGTGTGTGTGCAGAACTGCCTGTGTCTGTGTGAGCGTGTGTGTGTGCTCCGTGCGAGGTGTTGAAAATTGATTGCACTTTAAAAACCCACAAGACGCAGAACAAAATGTCAAAAGGAAAGGCAAAAGCAAGCGAAGAAGCAAGGAAGAGTGTGTGGCAAGAAATCAAAGCAAAGTGAAATGTGAATTTTGTGCCACAAATTCGAATTGCAGAGGCAATTTTTATATAATCAAGCGATAAAAATGACAGAACGCTCGCTCGACTGTGTGACTGAGTTTCTGCCTGCCTGTGTGTGTGTGTGTGTGAGTGTGGGTGTGTTTGTGTGCCTGTGAGTGTGCGTGTGTAAGTGCAGAAATGTTAATGCCATTGTATCAAATGTGTACGCCAGTATATAGTGCTGTGTGCGTTAGTGCTAGTATGTGTGTGTGTGTGTGTGTGTGCGAGGCCTGTGTGAGCGTGTTTTCTCATGCCTTCAGGCCTTTCATAAAGAGGTCAAAACGTTGCTTTCGTTTTTTCTACGTTTTGCACCGTGCAAAAGTTTTCTTCACGTTCTGGTTGTTGTTCTTGTTCTTGTGGGCTAGCCAAGACAGAAAATTTAACGGGAAAAAAGTGGCAAAGAAATTTGGCAACCAGGTTTTTATACGACACGGCTCCGCCCCAGCAGCAACGGCAGTGTTTGCGGAGCGTACTACGTCGGGACTAAATGATATAATTAAAAGAAGCGAGCAGCACTCAAGGCGAATGCGTATCTTAACTGTAAATTGCACTTGCAACTAAAGTTTAAGCAAAGTTTGAACAACAAGAGAAGTTTGCACAAAAGCGAAACAGCGAAAAAGCTGCACAAGCTGCGTTTTTGTAGCACACTTTCAGGTGCTTCAATTAAATCGCAACCAACTTAAGAGTTAATAAGCGAGAGAAAACTAAGAAATTTTTGACGCAAAGAAAAGCCAAATAAAGTAACGGTAGTTGGGGGAATGATAAGAAATAATGGAAGAAATATAAAGAGGGCTTAATACAGTAAATTAATGATGTCTGGTATTTATTTAATACATATTAATATTGATTTTATTTAAATATATTAAAATAATAATATTTATTTAGTAGGAAAAACTCTAAAATTGAGACCAAATAAATTTAAAAATAATTTCAGAATTTTTTCTTTTAATTTGACTTAGTTTTTTTTTTTCTAATCAATGTAATGAAACTTTTAGATGTTTTACTTAAATTTAAAAAATATTTCTACATTTTATCGGTTAAAAATAGTTGGAGAAGAAATTTGCTTATCTTTTATCTACACACTGCCTACAGCTTTGCAATGTTTAGCCAAAATATATAACTCCGAATTTAGCTTTAAGCCATAGCCAAACTGCTGCGGACAGGCCATAAATAAAGCTCGAGTGACGGCAACGAGCAAAGCAGTTTGCCGTTATCATCGTCCGAAAAGAGTCTCAAGTGACGTGCAGGACTTTTAATCAATTTAATGTGCAAATTATGTAAAAAGGCTGAAAATAGAAGAATGAGAGAAATGGCCAGAAATGGGCAGAAATGTTACGCAATTTGCGGGAACATTTCACGCGGCTCGAAAGAATCAAATACCATAATTAATAACAAAGCCCAGCGAGTCGAAATTCTTGGCTAAACTTTGGCCTGTGTCTAAAAATACAAACAAAAAAGAAACAGTGGGCAAAAAAACAAGCAAAAAGTGTGAGGGGAATAGGAGGGGGGGGAGGGAGAGTGGGGGGCAGTGGGAGGACATTAGCGGCAGCTACTCAAAGCATAACAATGAACGTAACCGCACATAGAGCCCAGAGACAGCGATAGACAGCCACAAGCAGCTAAATAAAAAAGCAAAAACAGGGAGGGGACGAAAGATAGGGAGAGAGAGAGTGAGAGAGCGAGAGGGAGAGAGAGCGCACAAGCAGTGCTGGGGTGTGGGAGCGGGAGTGTTACCTACTAAACTAAATGAAAGTAAAAATTGTAAGCGTAAGCTAAAACAACAAACACGCAGCAGAAAACGAAAGCAATTCGAGTGCTGCGAAAGAGAGAGAGCCCATTTATAAGAGTGAGTGCGTGAGAGAGTGTGTGTGTGTGTGTGTGTGAGTGTCTCTGTGTGTGTTTGTTTTGTTGTATTTGCAATTCATGCGTTCGCCTGCAGCCGAAGCCGCTGTTAAAGCGATCGAAGCATTTTGTTGTTCCCCAAACTAAACTGTTAAACTGTTCTCTCTCTCTCTCTCTTTTCTCTTCTCTTTCCTCTCTTCTCTCTGCAGATTTTAACAGCAGCTCGTGTGAATCGCATCGAAATTGAAATACAAAAATGTAAACAAAAGTAACGCACGCGCAGCAGCAGCAACAAACAAAGAGAATAACACTCTCTCTCTCTCTGTCACTCACACTCTCTGCCATAAACTGGATCTGACTGCCTTCCAGCTGGGGACTCGTCGTCGTCGTCGTCCACGTCCTTCCAGTGGGGCTGCAGCACACGGCGAGCATAGCTGGCAGCGCCACAACAACGTCAGCAGTGCTGTCCTGCGAGTCGAGCTGTCCTGGCGCCGCAGCTGCTGGTGCTCCTAGTACTTGGCAGCGAATTGTACACATCTCGCCTGGCTACACTGGCAAAACTCAGGGAAATTTTCCACACACAACACACACCACTACATACGCCATACAGACACACACAGAGACACACTCACACACACACACACACACACGTGAGTGACACACAGAAAGCAGAAAGAAGCGTTTAGCGTTGCCAAAAATTACACGAGAGAGAAAAGTTGATACCTTCACATGGCCAGGCCAGGAGAAGCCATTACCAACTTTGTGGAAATGCTGCTGCGGCCAGCGACGTCAACAGCAGCAGCAGCAGAGGGAAAGGAGGCAGCAGCAGCAACAACACGTTGCGCGTTTAGTGTCGTGTTGTGTTAATTGTTATTTATGTATAATATTTGTGTATATATAAATTTTGTGTGATATATTGCAACAACAATGAGCAAAAGTTGAGCAAAAGTTATTTAAAAGCGAAAGAGCGAGACAGCACGAGGCGAGCCAGAGCGAGAGGGAGATAAGCAGAGCGGCAGCACGCGAAGAACTTTAACGAAGAAGAAGAAGAAGAAAAAGGCAAGCAAAAGTTTCAGCAAATAAAAATAAAAACAAACACGAACAACGACAACAAACGGTTTTGCAACAAACAACAGCAACAAAAGCAACAACAGCAACAATTAACGGGTCCAATGTTGCAGCAAACAACTTGCAGCAAACAACAATGGCAGCAGCAACTAGAGCAACAACAGCAACAAGAACAGCAGCAGCAGCAACGGCGGCAGCAACTGCAGCAACAACAACTGCAACAATTGCAACAAGCGCAACAACAAACAGCTAAAGCTCAAAGCGACAGCAGCAGCAGCAGCAGCATGGGCAACATGCGCTACAACAGCAACAACAGCAACAACAACAACAACATGAGCACAACAGCAACTGCAACAACAACGATAGATTTCAATAGTCGCCGGCGACGCGGTCGCCTACGAGGCGCGCTCAATTGTTGCCACTTAGTGCCAGCAGCCAATACCAAAGTTGCTACCACACAACAACAACAGCAGCAGCAACAACAACAGCAGCAACAGCAACTGAAACTGAAACAGAAACAACAACCAAGCAAACACCATGCAAAGCTTTTGTTATCAATAATGTGCGCGTACATTGCCGATTGTGTAAATAGTTTAAAACGCTTAGTATTATTAACAATAAATGCAACCAAAGCAACAACAACAACAGCCAGACAGAAAGCGGGGCGTGGCAGGCAGCAACCGCATCAGCAACACCTTCTGCTGCTGCTCTGCCTGCTGCCATTGCTGCTCGGCGTTGTTGAGGCGCACAAACCAAAAACCGCAACGCAGCACAAGCAGCTGCAGCATCAGCAACAACAACAGCAGCAACAACATCAGCCGGCCTACAACAACGATGTGTTGGTTAACGGCAACAGCAACAACGTCGTTGCGGGTTCGCCACTTGGGAAATCGTCGCAAGCATCGAACGAGGATGAAGGCGAACTGCTCTTTCCGTATCAGTTTGACGAGGAGGAGGAGGCACTGAATGCGGCAGTGCCCAGCGAGAACGAGGACGACGATGAGGATAATGCGGCCAATCAACATGGTATCAATGGTAAGTGTGCAATGCTCACAACTCTACGCATTTCGACAGGCAAAACAGCAACACACACACACACACACACACACATAGGAGTACATGCCTCTCGCACGCAGCAAACGCAAAGCCTTTGCGTGATTTCGTTTCGCTGGCTTGAGCTATGACTAATGACATTCGTATTTAAATGAGCCGATGGGCCGACAGGGCGTATAAGTGATTTATGTGACAGGCGCAGAGCGAGACGAGCCAAGAGGCAATTGAAGTGTGTGTGCGTGTGTGTGTGTTGATGCTTGCCAGCATCAAATTGAATCTGACTTGCATGGCAAAGAAGAAAACACGTTCAATGGGGCGTATGAGTGATATTTGCTGGCATTCAGATGAATTAAATTGAGCGTGGGCAAATGGAAAATTCAATATTTACTAGAGAAATTAAACTAAAAATGCCGTGCAGTAAGGGAGGCAAAAAGGAGCTGCAAACTGCTCAATTATTACTGCACATAAATTCCCGCCTGAAAGTATGCTATGCTTTTACACAATCAGGCAATCAGCACTTCTTTGCCCGTTCTTCCCATAGCCAATGCAAATATATTGCCCCCCATTCCCTGCTCAAGCAGCGGCAACATTGTAAAAGGCATGCCTCAATTAGTTGCCACTCGAACGTTGCGTATACGTAATTTCTCATGTGCCAGGCCATGCCATAAATGTGCTCGTAAATTACGTATACGTAATATTTGTAAGTAAAATTAATTGATACGCTTGCGAACAGCACACACACACACTCTAGCACATTTCTACACATGTCATGGTATCAAATGCGCTTTTATTCACCTGCATTTGTGCATTTGCCTCAAGTCAAGGCACACTACCTCTTGCACCTTTATTGCCCCGACTTTGCTGTGGCATGTAGGTACATACTTATGTACATGCATGTGTGTGTGTGTTTGCGAGTGTGTCGTATATTTTGGCCAACAACAATTAAACCCCAACGTGGCACAATGTTTGCCTAGGCGTGCGGACCCTGGAGCCATTTCTCATTTTAATGACTCAACTGAGCTCGCTCTGCTCCACCTCCACCTCCTCCTTCTCCCACTGTCACTCTCACTCCCACCTTCTGCATTCACTGTCTGTCTGCCCTTACTCTCTTGTCTGCTGCACACACACGCGCCAAAGTGGCTGACAACAAAACAACAGCAAAAAAAAAGAATGAAAAAATTGAAAGAGAAAAAAAGTGGGGAAAACAAGCAGCAGCTAAATGGAATTGTTTGCAGGCGAAACGACTCTTTGATACGCTGTAGAGGAGAAGTGACTTGTTCTGCTGAGAGCAGTTGAAGTTTCTCGGTAAAAGATTTAATTCAATGTCAGTCAGATCGAAAGACAGCTGAGGGACATATAAATTGTCTTTCTTAAAGTTTCATTGCCTGCTTTTGAGCGAAAAATTAATAAGCAGCCACAGAACTTTATTCACGCGATTTTTATCATGGTTAGCTCAGGAATTTTTAATTACTTTTATATATTAATAATGCATAAATTATATACACGTGGTCATATATGCTTTATATGGCGCTATATACCAACAGCAGCTGTCACATTTCGTGTTTTTCCTTGCTCCCTCATGTGACCTCATGCAGGGACAGCAAAAGGAATTGTGCGCTGTGAGCGTGCTCTGTGTGTGTGTTTATACTATGTATGTGTGTGTGTTCGTTGTGTGTGCTTTGGGGCGCAAATTGCAGTTGAGCTGCAACCGCAAAGCAGCAGCAGCAGCAACAACAACAATGACTAGTTGTAGTCTGTAAATCAAGCTTTAAAATTAACGCAGATTGCCGGAACAAGCGACGCTCTGAACAATTAACATGGAACCAGAGCAAAGGCAGCACTAGCAAGCGAAGCAGTGCAAAAGCAAAGAAAACAAAATGGTGGGGGGGGGAGGAGGACAAGAGTCGCTGGCAGCGACAGTGGCAGAACAGCTGCAGTGGCAGCAGAAATGTACTGAAATGGATAGACAAAACGCGCACATAACTCGCAAACACATACATGCTGTGCTGTGCTGGCTACACACAAACTTGCACGTTAATATGTATGTCAAACACACACACACACACACTTACAAACATCTATATATACACATGTCCGTTTGTATAGTTGTGCTTGTTGGAAATAAATGTGCATTGGTCTGCTCGCAACGACCTTTGTTGGCCATGTTGCCTCACCAGCCAAGAGTGTTTGTATGTATGTACGTAAGGATGTGTGTGTGTGCTAAGTATGCGTGTGTGTGTTAGCTTTCGCCTTGCTTTTGGCTTTTCTATTTTACCATCGACCCAAATTGCGCGCGCTGCTATAAAAACAACAACAGAGCACTCACACATAGTATACTTATGTGCGTGTGCGTGCTTGTGTGTGTGTTTGTGTGTGTGCAAGGCGCACGCTAACGTGACTGTTAACGACGTTTGTCGTGGGTGGCGAAAAAAAACATGAAGCGGAACCCAAACTCGAGTCCCCAACTCAAACCGCCGAAATAGCGAAAAGACCTCGACCCAAACAGCAGGCGGTCAAAATATGAAGAACGAAATCAAGAACAAGAAGAAGAAGAGCAAGAAGAAGAGGCTAGAAAAAACGGTATTTAAAAAGGCGAAAACATAAGAACCTTAAAATGAGAAATAATAATGATTGAGCTGCTAATAGCAGAGGGGCGGGGCGGGGAAGCAAGAGAGAGAGGGAGAGAGGGAGGAAAGTCGAGCAAAGAGAAATTTAAATCGATAAATCAAAATGCCAGCAAAACAATGGCAAAAGGCTGGCAAGGACGTGTGACTTGCATGCTAAAAGCCACGACACGGCAAACTAAATGGCCCTGTGTATGTGTGTCGCTGTGTGTGGGTGTGAGTTAATGCACACATACACACATCCACACGTACATAGAACGACCACAAACAGCCGGTGTGTGTGGGTGCGCAGGAAGTGCTCGCGGCGAGGGCGACGGCGACGGCAAGAAGCGAATGACAACATTTGGCCGACTTTTAATTATTGACATTCCCTCGCTTCTGCCCTCATTGTGTGGCCACTAATTGCCAGTGTGACCATATTTAAGTTGCCATCAAATTGCATTTGCTTAAGCCAGCAATTTGTGAATCAGATTTTGAGTCAACGGGTGAAGCCAAACCCGAAAAAAGAATCGAGATAAGTTTGATTGATCCTGTTGAAGTGAATGAGTTTAACATAATCTAAAATCCGCTTTGTTTTTGCCCAGTTAATGCATACAAAACAACTTAGTCAATGCACAAACCACAAGTGAATCATTCAATATCTCTTTCTCGGGTTTTATCTCCACACCTGTCTCGGCTGTGACTCACCTCGAGCGATTGATTAACGTATCATCATCAGCATGACATTAGCTGTACCTGTATCGAAATCAACTTAATTATATTCCCAATCCGAATAAGTTAATTCCCTTAACTATTGCATTCGCTGCAACAGCTCAATTTGTCTAGCCTTAATTAGTTCACTGGCATATAACATATCACAGCAACATTGTTCAACGATGTTGTTCACTCGATTCGTTTTGCAATGCGCCCGTAATTAAATTATGCACAATTTGTTGACTTAATCCGCGCCCAATTGGCTTAAATTTCCATTTCAATGTGCATTGCAAATACGTTTATGATTTATGCATAATTCGGAATTATGCTAAAGTGTTTACGAGTGCAGGCAGTTTATTCATGACCGGTAGAACACTCTAGATTGCCTTTAAATTTGAATGATTAAAATATATTCTACTTCTGTGCTGACTGACATTCCCATTATATTATATCTCAAATATTTGTAAAGTTACTCAGCTGATTACAGAGTATTTTGCAGTCAATCAAACTACTCGTTTTAACCTCAACATTTCAAGTGGAATTTTTTAATGCTTCAATTGACTCACGACGCACACGTGTTTTTAAATCGGTGGTATTTAATTAAAATCCATTGGGTTTTCTGATTTGTTTTTTTACAAGGAATTATAATGTTTCATTCCCATAAGGGGGAATACATCTGTCGTTGCAGTTCTTAATTGATGCAATATTGAGAACAATGAGATGAAGTAAGTGGTTGGCTTACAAGAGAAGGAATAACAACTTTAGATTCTCTAAAGCTTATTCAATTAAACGAACATCAAACTTGACAAGAGACATCTCTGGTGGTAGAGTGGAATTTCCACCGGACCCGGACTTTTTAGCGGTTTCTGGATACCAATCAAAACTAAAAAATAATTTCCCTTTCATATCACTATATCTGTTAACAGTTGAGAGAACATAAAAGAGAAGGACCCAAGTTAGAAATTCAAACTTTGAATTAAAGAAGCATTTTGGTGGCCAGTAGGAATCTTTAAGCTAGCCGTGATCTCTCGATGGTCCTGTCATTATATTATATATTAAATATAGATATATATATTTAACATTTCAACTCTTTATTCATCTTGTCCTAAATGCAAGCGAAAATTTTATAAGCTCTACACTTTTTTAGGTTATGTTGTTCTAAGTATTAAGAACATTTTCTGCAATTCCTTGTTTCTGTTTCTAAAGTTGAAATGCATAATTATTTCAAAAATAAATTTGTATGCATTATATATCTTTTAATTTGCGAAACTAAATTAGAATTCAAAGGAATTTGGTTGTCCCTTCACAACGAACATTATGATTTTTTCCGGGAAGTGCAATTACATGAATATATTGCAGTTCTTCAAAATTCTGCTGAGTTTGTAATGCGAAATTCTCAGGAATTATGCAACATTATACTATGTAGGATATCCCTATACTATATTTGTTTGTTTTTGCAGATTTCTTTGGAATTATACAACATTATACTATGTAGGATATCCCCATACCATAATTCCGTAAAATGCTGTTGAAACTTTGGCAAAGCCTTCGTGGAATATGAATATGAAATGGCCGAGCAAACTTTAAAAGCTTTACAGTTTTTAGGGTTATGTTGCACATGAAGTGTGCCATTTAGAAGGCATAGTTAAATTTGCACACTTTGCCAGCCACTTTGGAGACTTTCTGGCAATCCCAATAGTTAAATACCTTAATATTTGCTGGGTAGCCGGGGCACTTAACTATTTATGTGTGTGTGTGTGTGTGGGAGCCTGTTCTCGCGGGAGGCTGTACAGCAAGTCTAACTTTTAGCAAATCAAGCTGAAAGGGTTGCTGAGGCGTTGCTTAAGCGTAATAAAAGGGAGAAGAATGATAGAGAGAGAGAGGGGAGCAGGGTTCGCTAGGTAGATTGGCTTCTTGCTGCACTGAACCTTCGTCAAACTCATCGACAGCTGCTCGTAACTAAACTCATAAACTTTATGTGGCAATCTTTAAGTGGCTCGTTCAACGTTGCCACACACACACACACACACACGTACACACAGTCATTGGTACACGGTCGCATTTGCCACATTTTGCTGCATTGATTCAACAGCCACTTGACAACCCTAGCCAGGCCAGGGACAAGCGATGCCGTTATCCACCTGCCGCCCCACTCTCACCCACTTTAACTGTCAATTTGCATGTGCATTGCACGTTTCGCTCTTCATTCCATTACGTTTCGCTTCGTCTCGTTTCGTTTCGTTGCGGATTCAAATACTGAATCGGGTTCTCGGTTTCGGTTTCCCATTCCGTTCCCCATACCCCATTTGATTCGAGCGCTAATCGATTCGCGAGCTACCTTGAAAACTTGTGCGGTGCCAAAGCGCGCTGTCTCTCTGATAAATTAGCAGCTGCTTGAAAGCGTGAAACCGTGCGGCCACTATCGACACACAGACAGACACACAGACAGACCCCAACACACACCCCGACACACACACACAAGCATACACACACTGTTATCCTCACACATACTATGGGCAGCAACTTATACTTAGCGCTTGTTTAGCTTCCGCTTTGTAGGGCGCCCCGTCCCGCCCCATAATGAACTTCCGGCCGTGGCGAACGACGTGCTCGGTCCGTGTAATTTTCGTGCGTTTGTTCAGCCGTGATTTATGCACATTGATGACGTCGCACAAAAAAAGAGCGAGTTAACAGTTTTTTCTCTTCAATGCGTTGTTCGGTTTTTTCTTGTTTCATTTTTTTGGGTCTTTTTCGCTTACTTTTGATTTTCTTATCGAGACACGTTTAATTACGGTAAAACTTAACCCATTGTGTACGCTGCGTTTGCCTGTGTGTGTGTGTGTATAGTATTGATATGAATGAACGGAAACTGTGGGAGATATGAGCAGATGTATAAGAAGTATAATGGAACGCCGTGATTTAATGATGCATTAATGTGGAGTATAAAGCAATTTGTCTGATAACGAACATATAGAGAGTGATAGGCACAGCTATTCCAGCATTAAAAGACATGAATATAGAACAAACCTCAGTATCTCTAAAATATGTATAAATATTTATTTAAAATTAATAGTAAAATAGCTCACAAAATTCGTAGGGAAAGAAAACTTAAAGCTTAAAGCGAACTAGGCAAAATTGCCAGTGTATATCATTGGCACATAATGGGTTAACTTATAGGGCACACACACGCACATGCATGTCTGTTTATGGGTCTGTATATAGTATGTATTAGTTCCGCTTTTCGTTCTCATCTCACTTAGTCACGCGATTCCAGGCGCTGTCGTAGCGCTCCGCCTCGAAGAAGTTGCCCAATGTTTGTGGCAAATTCTTTCGTTTCGCCTCATTGCCTTGAATGCGCGGGGGCGTATACATGGGCGTGGCTGCAGCTACTGTTGCCGTTGCTGCTACTGCTGCTGTTGCTGCTGCTGCTGCAGTTGTGCTGTCATTTTGCTTGCTGGAAACGATGAGCTCCTCCTGCTGCTCCCGCTTGCGCTTTGGCTCCGGCTGTGCCGCGAATGAGTTCACCTGCGTGCGCCACTCGTAGATGCGTGGTGGCGCCTCTGCCAGGGGCCGCCTCAGCTGGATGGTGGCACGACTGATGTACAGCTCGGAGCTGCGGTTGGCGGCGACTGTTGCGGTTGCCATCTGAACGAATCGAGCTTCAATTTGCAACTGATTGCGATTCCGAGTGCGACAGCTCATTGTTCTCTGCCAACATGACGCACGTCTGAGAGCAGAACACTGTCTGTGTGTGAGCTTGTGTGTATATGTGTGTGTGCTTGTGGAGGTGTGTGTACAAGTAGTTGCTCTAGAAGCTTGTCGAGCTGACGCGCGTCTTGAACTGCATGCGGTTTTTAGGCAAATTGTTGTGGCATTTGGCGTTCGCAATGTCAAACTGGTTTTGGCCTCTCTAGTTTGTCTTGACTACCTCATCGAGAGACAGAGACTGACTGACGGCACGACACGCGCCCACGCGGGCCTGCCGCAAATTTGTTGCTGCCCCAAAACGAAATAAACAATAAACAAACCAATCGATGTATCAACAACTAACTGCCAACTGAATTAACCACAGGCGGCTATAGTGATTTTTATACTCGCTACCCAGAAGAAATAATAATAACTAGCGCTATTAAATTTGATGACAATATGTGTAATTATTGCAGTAAGATCAATTTTGTTTTAGAATTTTACCACGCCTCTTCCCTTATCAATAAAAAACTGACTTAGAAGCGTAATTTTCAATACAGAAAAGTTTATTTTAAGTTAATACAATATCCATAAACGCCTAAATGATTTCTCAAAATTTGGTTAGGATCGGATAATGAACATAGAAGTTATTTATGAAATAATTTTAAGGGTTGCTGGTTTTTAAACTGCTCCCTAAGGTATGCAACATTATTATATTTAATTAGTATTTTTATAAGTTGGGTAGTGGATATAACACACTCAACTGTAACTTGCTTGCTTCTTGCATTCAACTTGTACCCAAATACATACATTATCTCCAAATTGAATTCTACTATACATGTGTAATATTCTTTTTGCATTATCTCATTGAATAAACAAATGAAAACAAAGACATACTCTAGCTCTACAAAGTTTATCAAAAGTTTTTGTTTATTTGCGAAACTTGGCGCGTATATTTGTGTTATATATGATATGATATATAGCTTAAGCTTTGTTCAATGATAAGAACAAATGGGAATAATGTATTTATAGAACAAGTTGAGGAAGGAGCCCGCCAAGTGAAATCATCAGATGATTAACGAACAGGCAATAAATTCAAATTGTTCAGCAATTGATTTAAATTGTAGCTAAACCTTTAGCAAATCGTCTCTAATCTTCACACTTTAGAAATCAATTATCATCATCATTATCATCATAGTTTTTCCAAGATCTAATTGCATTACAATTACTTCCCCATCATTTGCTAAGTCGTCCGTCATTTCAATTTTGCACTTAGTCATCAAATCTATTCAAATTTTTTCTACGACGAGCAATATCACAGTTGCCTCTGATCTGGTTTTATTGTATATGCGTAGCATAGCCTGATCGCCCACATTCAAATGAAATACAAATTATCGAGCAAATAGAAATTACTTAGAGGTGCAAAACAACACAATAACTGACTCATACCCTATGGAAGCAATAAGAAAAGTAAAGAAGGTTTTTTTGTAACCAATTTATTAATTAAATTTCATTTGCATTAAGGTTCATTTAAAATATAATTACTGTTTCTCGAATGAAACAGTACTTACTTTTAGGGAAAACCACCTTGATATGACAAATGCTTCTTGAATGTATTGGATTTCCTATAACCGATATATTTCATGCATACCCCTAATTTATATAATTAGCTAAAAATACTTAGAAAACCTGAAAATAAAATATTTATTATTTACTATGACAAATAGCATGTGTCACCTGCAAATATCCTGAACGACTAAGTTGCCCAATTATTAGAGGGTATCAAGTGCAATCGTCATTTATTAAACATTTGGCTGATTCATTTTAACATTGATTTATAGCTCACGTTCGTGTTGAGTTGTTGTTGTATATATATATGCCCTCGTTTCACTGCCCTCCTCTCGTGTGAGAGTGAGACAAATGCAAGGTGCGAGGGTATAAGCAGGTGACTACCTGCAGCTTGTGAAAGGTAAGTTAATCGGTTGTGAGTAGGTGTGGAGAGTATGCTAACTGCATGCAAATCTTGTAGCGAGCGTATCTTGTAGCGTTTCTCCGATATCCAAACTGGTTTTTTACAGCTACAGTTCAGTGTGCTCAACTTTGATACACCCGCTACTCACCTGATCAAAATGAATATATAATATATGCCGACGTCTAAAGGATGAGTCATTCGAGTAAACAGGGGTTTCGGATCTGAATCTCGGGGGGGTGTAATGGTTTTTACCCTCAAGACCTAATTGACCTTATACAAATTCTTCAAAATATATAAAGATTAAACAAATTTGTTAAAGGGAAACTTAGCATCCAAAAATATAAATAAAAAAAATAATGCAATATTAAGCCAATTTAATTTATATATAAAATCCATTTTAAGCTACTTTGTTTTTTAATGTGCTTTAGGAGCGGGTTAGAAAGCCTAACTCTTAAAACTATTTTTTCAAAAACTATTCAATAATTTCACAGTCAAAATTTTATAATCGTTTGTCCGTTATTTTTTAGGTTAGATTAGGTTTTTATTGATTTAAGATGACGGAAAGGAGCGTGGACAAAATCTTACGCAAGCTTGTTTTGCGCGCAGACCCAGTTCTTACATTCTCTGAGATTTAGTTTTACATACAGTCGGATATGGCTATATTATATACATGATTCATGGTGATTTAGATATACGGTATATAAAGTTTATGGCGTCTATCGCCTTGGTCTACCTGTTCTTTACGTTTTTTGGTTGACACAAAGTTAAAATACCCTTCTGCCCTAAGGGTAACGGGTATCAAAACGTAATATTCTCTGCTCTGACCGAGTAGTCTAAACCACAAGACGTGAGTCAACAGCAAGAACCCCACCGCAATAGAATCAGAAAAATCAAGTACAATGTACTATATAATTACGCACAAAAATAACTACCGCAACATCCACAAAGAGCGATAAGAAATTTCTTGAGCAAACAATGTAAACATTGAAAAACAAAGGCGATTGTACTTAGTATGCAATTAGAATTGCGACCTCGAAGCTTGTATACCCTGTAAGAATTACAATAAACAATTAATATAAAAAATTTTGTAATAATCATAAATTAAATAGAACTGGAAATAATAATAATGATCACAAATTAAATACTTAACTTGTAGAAACTTCTCAGCTTATTGGAATACCCTTTCATCGAAGTGAAAAGAGACTATTCGCATTTTTATGTGACAAATCAGACACTGACAGCAGTCGACAACAACAACAATAACAACAGACTAGACACCAGTAATGACATGAATCAGTCAAGAGAGACGCAAGAGGTCAACGATAGCGCCTGAGGCGTTTTAAAACGCGTCGAATGTTCGCTCACCGCACGCGCCACAATGATTGCTCATTCGAAAATTAATAATTATAAACGTAAACATTTGTGTTGCGTCAATGGGGTTGCAGTTGCACTCAAACACACACACACACTGGCAATTTGTTAATGCTTGCAAAATGTGCTGCATAATTTACGGTTTAATTGTTGCATGGCGAATCGCACAAAAGGTGCCGCCCGCCAGGCGTTTTAGTAGCGACTTGCACGAGTGTTTTGTGTTGTTCTTTTGTAACTTACGGCAAAAAGGTCGTGCTATTTAATTGAGGATGTGTAATTGGGGAATTGAGCACGCGTATGTGATGATGAAGAGGTGTGTGTATGAATATTATCGCACTTATGCCACTCAAAAGTGCCGCCTCTAAGTGTCTTGGGATCGTTTATGCAGCTAAAGGTCAGGCTTCCTCATTTTTGCAATGTGGAAAATTGCCACGTTTCGATAGCGTTTATCTGGTGTTTATCTAGCATTTATCGAGCATTTAAAATGTCTTTTAAATATTTTCGCATCATTTTCAAAGTAATTAAAGGCTGAGAATGGAGTAAAGTATAAGAAGAATAAAGAGAATCTGAACTTTGACAATTGAAAATGTTTGAAGGATATTGAAATGCTAAAATATACTGAAAACGTTTACAGAGAATGATTTCCCAAATTGTTGCACTTGATTACTCGGTAACCCTGTTGTTCATTTTGCTATTTGCGATTAATATGTATCCTACTATCGCTATTGAAACTAATCTTATGCATGTTTTTTCTTTCTTTACAGAAACGCAAACCGACAATTCAAACACCACGAAAACGCCATTATTTCCAAAAGATTTATTCACGAAAGAACAGCTTGAGAACGGCGCTGTCATCCTGCACATCATCGGTGTTATATATATGTTTGTGGCGCTGGCAATTGTCTGCGATGAATTCTTCGTGCCTTCCCTTGACGTAATCATTGAAAAGCTCGGCATCACTGACGATGTCGCCGGCGCAACATTTATGGCTGCGGGTGGCAGTGCCCCAGAGCTTTTCACTAGTGTCATTGGCGTTTTCGTGTCGTTCGATGATGTTGGCATTGGTACGATAGTTGGCTCAGCCGTCTTCAACATTCTATTTGTGATCGGCATGTGTGCGCTCTTCTCGCGCACCGTACTATCGCTTACCTGGTGGCCACTGTTCCGCGATTGTTCGTTCTACAGCATCAGCCTGCTGGTGTTGATCTACTTTTTCCGCGACAATCGCATCTTCTGGTGGGAGGCCCTCATCCTGTTTACCATCTACATTGCCTATGTGGCCTTCATGAAGTGGAACGTTCAGGTGGAACATTGCGTCAAGAAGATGATTACCAAAAACAAGGTGACTCGCGTCAGAAGTACAGATCAACTTATGCCAGCAGTAAGTAGTTGGGAAGTTTTTTTGCAAACAATTCAAAAAAAAAAAAACAAAAAAATGAGATTACTAAAATTTTATCTTAAAAAAAAACAAGTTTTAAAAGTCGAAATTGCAAATTGTCTGCAAAAGAGAAAAACAATCTGAAAAACGAAAATTTCAAATCCTTTGCCAGGAAATAGTTTCGTTTGATTTTCGTTTCCTTTTTTCAGTTGAATGCTTCTTTGTCTTCTTCTTCTATGTACTACTTTCACTCGTCTCTTTCTTTGGCTCAGTAATATTCCAAGATTACCCGAAACTAACCAGTCACTCGGTCATCAGGTATACTAGTTATATGACTAAGGGCCCTCGATGCTGTTGTTGATGCTGCAATCTCATGACAAACGTGAAATGCGTCTTTGGCATTGAACTAGAGATGACAATGCTACGAATGATCATCGTAACGTAATGATCAACGGATGAAATGAATAAACACTCGTGAATTGCAACTTTTAGCTCTGACTCAAAAACCTGTCCAGGATTGAGTGAAATTTTGAGTGGAAGTATTCAATTGTAATTTAATTCCAAAATATACTATACAATACTATTGGATAGTATATTAAGTAGAGATTCTCTACAAACATAATTGATTTCATCATCAAATCAAAAGCCCTCTTCACTACTATCTAACCAAGTTCATTGGACAACGCTCTATTTATGACTCATAAAAAAAATGATTTAGCAATTCTTAGCGATTGGGTTTTTCAACGTGTTTTACAAATTTTCCAACCGACAGACAACTGGTTAGTCTCAGGTGTCGTTGCGAACTATTATTTCTACTATATCTTGAGTTCTTTTATATCTTTTTCATGCGCTTAACTTATCTCTTAGTGAACTGTTCTTTCGGTTCTTTAGAGCTTTCTGAACACTTTCTCATTTGCTATGCGTCTTACGACTTGTTTAACCATAACATACCTACACACACACACATAAACACACACAAACACAGACACACACTCACAGGTATAAGCATACACAGCCATAGCTAAACATTAGCTCACAGTAACACCCACAACAACTCTGCATGCAGCCAATAGAAACTGTGCACACAGCTTGAACTTGAATTTGAACCTGATTCGGGTGCTTGATCTTGTGTCTCACTCGCACGCACACGCATGTGTAGTATTTTTTAAGACTTGATATTCTTAAGTAGAACTTGCTTCATATGATAAGTATAACCAATCTTCTTTAAATAATAAAATGGCTTGAACCGGATTTTCTGAATAAAAGTTATATGTCCCGAACGATTCGAGCCCCATATAATCGATGCTTATTCTTCCAATGGTGATTTATATACAATTCCACTCGTTACAATTCGAAAGCTTATGTAGCTTTCCACTCATAATATATTTCAATTCAGTATGCAAACTTATTTCAAGTAGCGCACATATCTAAAGATGTTTGAAAGGAAGTTTGTGAAAATTTTTCTGCTAATCCTGTACTGGAAGAAGATCTCACCCGCTCTACAAGAATATATGGACGTTCAGGATATAAGCCCGATTGCGCTAGATAAAACATTCTGGCCGTTTATACAATTCGTTGCTTTTGACATTCTCTTGTTTGTAATGTTCTTTCAATTTTTCATGTACATATATATGTTTTTCAAAAACAATGAAATGAACTTTTTGCGCAAACTAAAAATAATCGACATGGAGAATAAAACTGATATTAAGGAACACACTAAAAACGAGAAAAACTTGGATGTTCCCGATGGTGGAACAAAGAGAAAGATTGTATCCAAGCTGAAGTCACGATTCTAAGCCCTTCGGAAATCACTGAGTTTAGTTTGTAAACTACAAATTTTATTAAAAAATAAAATTTTCTTATTTACATTTAATATTATATTCAACAACTTATGTTCTTTAGTATTTACTCATACCCGAACAAATATATTTATACGAATGTATATGAATTTTAATTATATGGGAAAAGCTTGAATTGAGTTGGAAAGCTCTGTTAGTAGAACTTCGGTGTAGTGGATTGAATAACTTTTCTAAATTAGTACATTGAAATACTTCAAGCTGAGCGCACATATTCTAGATATTTTTAAAATGTTTGAAAAGAAGTTCATGGAGCTGTTTATAGTGATCTTGTATTGGTGTAAAATTTCACCCAGTCTATATAGATATTTTTTTTATCCATATACAAATGAAAAAGGAAAAGTTAAATATGAAGTTGAATCTGTCGGGCATGCAATTTATTATAACTTCACGAAATTTTTGCAATTCGCTGGACTCGATGTACTCCTATTTTTTGCTGGGTTCTTTCCACTGACCATGTATATTTACATGCACATCAAAACATTTGATAAGAACAAGTGGCAAAATATTAAAAAGGCGGTGAAAAAGTATTAGAGGAAAGCGAGATACTGACCACAAATGAAACAAGAAGGATATTTTAGCATTTCGGTTGACGATAAGAGATGATTCCTGGCGCTGCAGACGTTGCTCTTAAGCAAAAATAAAATATAGGATACAATAAATTAATTCATTTCAACAGAATTAGACATCAATGATTCAAACATTTGTACAAAAGCTTTTTTATGGGTGTGGTTAAGCCTACATATGTTACTCTTAGAAAGCTTGACAGGAGCAAGAAAGCTCGCCTTTTTAAGTGCAAGCAACTTTAAAGATTTCTTCATAATAGTCTATCAAATCGTCTCAAAGAGAACACACATATTTAGCAGGATGTTCGAAAAGAAGTTTCTGGAACTATTTGTAGTTGTCCTGTTTTGGTGTCAAATCACACCACGTTTCTACAAAATATGTGAAGAACAAGAATGGGCATTAAAATTAGGAAGTTTCGAGGATACAATCGGAACATTTTTTATTATCGTGGCCGTTGATGTTGTTTTGTTTATTTTAATGTATCGATCCGTTATTTCCCTGTATCAAAAAATCAAGGAGTTCGATGCACGCAGATGGCAAAAAATCCAAGACAAGTACAAAGCTAAGAAAAAGGAAATGGATATTTAAAAGCTGTAGAATTATCAGAAATAATTCCATAGGGATCCAAAAAGAGAAATTGCAAATATAATAATTATGTTGAATTAAGATTGAATTGAATAAAGTCTCAAAACTGCAAAATTTATTTTTTAAATTATAAAATTTCTTTAAGTGTTTAATTTTTTATTTATTTTTTATTATTTTTCTTCTTCTTTGGACTTTCGTGTACTTCTGCACTACACAACACATTGTCGTGCGCTGCAGGCGGGGGAGGCGGGGCAGCCATGGGCTTTTTCTTTGGTATACGTGTGGTAGAGTATGATATTGTAGCCGGTGGTCCATCCACAACATCCAAGTTTTTATAATACGACTTTGTGTCTTCGAGCTCTTGATCTAATTGGGCTTGTTTGCTGGGCAACCGGTTCCACAATCGCAAATCGAACGACTTTAGTTGCATAAATATCAACATGACAATTCGATAGGTTATCAAGTAGCCCAAGATCGCATAGAGAACTAAGTCCGAATTTGCGTAGAAATAATCAAACGGCGCTTTCTTGTAGTCTGCTTTCATCAATTGCAGAAGAAGGGGTATAAAAAGCACCCAATATGCGGCAATAGTGCAAGCTTCGACGACTTTTTTAGCGAACATTTTTCACGGTTCTTATTTCCGACTTAAACTCCGATCAGTTGCAATGCACTTTTACTACTAACTTCTGGATTACAGATTAAAGGGTTCATAAAATGTACATTTTATTGCGGTGTAGCGATGTTCGGTATTTTTAATTGTGGTAAAAACGCGTGTATGCGTTTGTTATTCAGCTACAATCATACCTTACGATGCCGCTTAGTTTTCAGACTTCTAGAGAACTTTTATGTGATCACAAAAATATGCACACATTTATTTATAATACAATATTATTCATATGATTTCAAAACATGGCATAAGGTTTTGCTAAATTCCTTTATTTGATCTTTGTAATTTAATGGTTTTTGTAGCTGTATACATATGTAAATATAAATCAGTTTTATTTTAATATCATATTTATTAATGAAGTACAAACGTTAGATAAGATCTTGATAATTTGTTTTTTAACATACTAGTGGGACTTAAAGGGTAGACAATAATTACTTCTTCATAGGTTGGTGGAGGTGTAGGATGTCGAATTGGTTTTTCTTGTTTTTCTCTTCGGTGGATGGACACTTTCAGTTGGCGGTTGTTGATACGTGAAAACTGTACATTATCCGATTGTATACTTTAATCACATTATTAATGTAGTACAAATGAAACATAAGATCTTTGGTGGTTGGAATTTAATGGGAATTATTGGCAGTTTAGGCAGTTATAAATTAAAATAATTTGTTTTTATTTATTTTATTTTTTTAAAACAAAATTTTGTTATAATATGTATGTCTTTCTATTTTTATTTAGATTTAGTGGGTTGCAGTGTTGACTGCTTCGTAAGGTGGCGGAGGTGCAGGATGTCGAATGGGTTTTCTGACTTTTCTCTTTGGTCGATGAACCCTCTCAGCTGGTGGTTTTGGTGCTCGTCGTGCTGTTCTTCGTCCATCAACTTCGTCCTCTTCTGTGTCATTGCCATCCGATTCGCATTCAGAATTCTGGCGATCTCTAGGATCATTGTCTTCGTAATATCCCCTTTCCACTTGTAACATTTCGATAGTTCTGCTCTGCTCAATATCTTTCCACGCCTTCATGGTACAAAACTTAATTTGCTGATAGACAAGCACTATAACAAGGTAGACCACCACGTAACCCGCCGCCAGTGCCAGGATTAAACCGCATATAAGCCTAATGGATTCCATTTTATCATTTTCATTCCATGTTACCAATTCATAATGATGACAAACACTAAAAACAAATGGTGTGATAATAAACCAGTAGAATATGAAAGTAAAAATCTCAACAATCTTTTTTTGTATCATTTTTATTTGCTCTTTCACTTGCCCAACGCGTTATTATTCCATGGGCGCAAAAATCAAACTGAATTCCTGGTTTCCATACACAAATGATTAAGCTCCCTGCTGTGGTTTTACGGTGCTTCTTTTATCGATAGGTTTTAAAATAAAACGATTTGATTCCATAAATATGGCTTAGGCTCAGAAACCATTCGAGTTCATCAACTTTGAAGTGATTATTAGCAATTACATATAATAAGTTAGAATGCTTCAGTCGATTGTGCTGGACTACGGCTTTTGAATCTTATTTCTTAAATTACAATGTTAATACTGTTAATTATCTGATATAAAATAAAAGAAATAAATGTCTCATCTTCAACAACTGAGTTGATATAGCTATGTCTGGAAATGGACAGCTGTCAGTCAGTCCATGCGTATGAAAATCAAAAAACATGTGGCAAAATTGTCTCCAATATGCGCACAGATCAAGTTTGTTTCAGATTTTGACAACGGTCCCTCGGGCTTTGTAAATCGATAAAGAAAACAAATCCAAACGCAATTTAAATGCAAGACAGTTAATTTTTAGTAAACACCAGAAAAAGCTTTAAGAGTAACTGATTTCCAAAGCGTTCCCTGCATAGTATGCAACACAAAGCACGCTAAAAATATTATATCCACACTTAAGACATCGTTTTGATCGTGAGGTGGGTAGCGGGTATATCACAATCCATATCACAACTAGTTTTTGAGTCCTTAGTTATTCGAAATAAACACATGATTACTGGAAAAATCCATTTCACACTGAGATTTTTTTTTATTTTTTGCATATTATATTATAATATAATAAAAAAATAATATATAGTTCTTGATAAACAGAACATAATAGTCGAGCTTAAAAATAAACAATAAATACTGACTAATTTATGCTACGTATTCGCTATCTATACAAAAATAGCTACCATCTTTAAAAGATTCGAAATGTTCGAGACGTTTTTTAAAGTATTGAGTTGAAATCCGGTTGAACAATTTGAAATTTCATGGTGACACGAAATAAATGAAACGATTACACCATTTTGAAACACTCAAAACTTTTGAAATATTCAAAACATAAGCACTTGAACTATTTGAAATATTCACTCGATTCTCGAGAAATAACTAACAATTTATCTAATATCTTCTAATCGAATTGATTGGCTCTTTGGTCTACAGCGTATTCTAATACCTAGATGGTAATTCTTTCGTTAATCAGCTGCCTGCTGCTTACGTCTTAGCGCCCGTTCGCGCCTTATGCTGGTGATGATGCTGGTTCTGTTGCGGTGCGGTGCCCATTAAGACATCTGGCGACATGATGACTCCATGGCTCAGCTTGCGCGCCTGGCCAGGTGTGCGCGGTGGCGTTGAGGGCACAGGTGGAGCCGAGCGTAGACTGGGTGTCGGACTAGAGACGCCATTCTTGGCGAGTCGTTGCTGTTGTTCCCGTGGCAATGTGGCACTCCTCAATGGACGAGTCTCGTGCTTAATGTGAATGCGAGCTAAGTCGCTTTCCACCAGAAGCGGATGACTTATTGTGCGTATCACTGTGGGCTGTTGTGCTTTGCCACTTGGCCCGCCATCGACAGTATCCAAATTCTCCGTTGAGACGGCTTGATAATGAGATTTATTATCCAATTGTGATTCGGGATCCTCTTGGGTTTTCTTTAGTTTATGCCACATTTTAACATCGCAAACTTTCAACTTCATGTAGATGAAGATGACAATGCGATAGAAGGTAACGTAGCCTGCGAGTAGGCAGAGCGCGAATGTTGCATGATCCGAAAACGATTGAAACGGTATATTAAGATCCCAGCGTATCCAGTTCTGGGTCTTGCAATATTGATAGATGGCTGGCGTTATGACCATCCAATAAAATAGAAGTGTAAACAGTTCGATAATCCTTTTCTGAAACATTTTGCTGTTTTGCTTCGCGAATGTCGCGCGCGCCCGTTGTGGTTGGGTGTAAGAGTCGTGAGTCAATGATGCACAGCGCGCAAAGTATACACGTACATATATAAAATATCGCCAACCAGCTATGCCAATGCAGCCAGCTCTCGGTCAGACAACGCTCAAAGTACGACAGCACGAAGTGAACTTGAATAATCAGCGAAGAAAGAGAGAGCCGAGTATTGAGACAGACTCAAACTCACTCGTTGTAAATCCAAGCAGGCGACAGCTCGGTTTTAGTATTTGTTTGTTTTTATCAGTTTTGAATACCCGATTATATATACCTCATAGTTATCCGACGATGTCAATACCAGGAATATCAGTATTATTTCTCAGAACTGGTTTCTCTCCGGGGTCTCCCCAGTGTGACAGGTGGCAAATGCATTCAAAAACACGTTGACTGACAAATTGTAACGTGTTTTGAGAGATCGAAGACTCTAGCATTTTTGTTTTTACACATATTTTGACTACGTTTCCACTGTTAGCTGACGTAGATCTAGCGAGTTTAGCGATTTCGTCTTCGCATTCGTCTTTGGATTGCAGTTCGATTCGGTGGTCTTTTTGTTTGTTTAAGCGAAATTTTTGAACTTGGTGGAGGATTTTTGAATGATTCACTGATGTTTAAATAATTTATTTGGTGATTTAAGCACCTGCGCTGAATTGCGTTTATTATAAAATGCTTTTGGTGTGATTTCATACTGCGACGCAAGACCTAAATAAAGAAAGGTCAACAAAGAAGAAGGTGAAAGAGATCGTCGGGATAGTTTCGAAATATGATGAATTCAACCAACTCCAATACTTCCTCTTGCCGTCTCTGTCTGGAATTCCAATTTCGTTTATTTATTTCACAGATCATCTAGATTTTACCTCACATAAGTATGTAAAGAAGAAAGATTTATCATAGTTTCATCATATGATGAATTTCTTTGAGTGCTTTCTCTATTTCATCTTCTCTATCCCTCTCTCTTTCTCTCCCCAACTATGATGAACTCAACCAACTCCAACACTTCCTCTTGCTGTCTCTGTCTGGCATTCCTATTTCGTTATATTTCACAGATCATCTAGATTTTACCTCACATAAGTATATAAAGAAGAAAGATCTATCATAGTTTCATCATGTGATGAATTTTTTTGAGTGCTTTCTCTATTTCGTCTTTTTTTCTCCAGCTCCTTTGCTTCTCTGTCTGGCATTTCATCTTATTTAACTCTTCTAGATTTAACATATGTAAAGAATCTTTCTTTTCACATATAATGAATTTTTTTAGTGTTTTTTTTTTTCTCCTTTCTCCTCTTCTTTCTTCAATCTTTCACCAATTTCTACTCAATAAATCGCTCAAAAGTTGCTCTCGCTCATTCTATTTTTAAGCAATTACATTATAATCTTCTCTCGTCGAGTCTTTGCATCGCTGTTTAGTAAGTTTCATCAAGTTAGAAAAAAACGTGAATGACTGTCCAAGGCTCGTAGCGTCGCGATCGCTGTCTATAGTATTAAAAAATAAATGAATTAGCACTTTAATGAGCAACGAGCGTTCACCTGAGCTCCCCTAGCACGCGCCAAATGCTAATTGGACTCGATTAGCTTCGATTTATAGTAGACCCAACTAATGGAGGCTTGTTACGGCTGGGTTGCCCTACACCTGCCCCAGTTCCAGTGCCGATTCCAGTTTGAATTCTTTATGAATGGACCGCAACACGTTCGATGTAGAATGTGTACTCTAATCATATGCACACAGAATACCACATAACTCAGCTACTCATATTATCGGCTCTGTCTCTAACTATCTACACATATTTCTATATCTCTCGTTCTATCTCTCTCAGTATCTTTATATAAGTATTTTTAAAGAATTCTCTTAGCTATGTTCGTACTTGACATGCATTTACTATATCTTAACTAATTATCACTTGAAAGTCATACATTAGTCATTATTATCATGTACTACAACTATTCTCACATATGTAGCCAGTATAAATTGTTCATCTTCTTTGTCTTGTTGTTGTTTTCTCTTTGTTTAATTCTCTCGAATTTCAATTTAATTTTCGCACTTTTAGAGATTTCTTTGGCCAGACATTAAGTCGAAAGCTTTCTAAGTTATATTCTATAAGAGAAATAAAAATATATATTTTCCTTTATGTTTTCTGTGAAGGCAAAATGAAATACAACAAAACTTCCCACTGCGCTTTGACAAATACAAAAAAAAGTATATATATGTATATTTTTTCTTAAGTAAAATCATAAAGAAAATGTCATTGAAAACTGAAGCTTGTATGTATACTGAAAAGTAACAAAAAAAGTTGCAAACCAACCAAATTTAAGTAAAAAAAACGAAAACTTTATTTTTATTTCAATTATTTATTTATTATTTTTCAAATATGTATAAAAACAAAGTCTGTTTTGAAGTAGTTTTGTTTTCTGACTTCCCATTCCTTTTGTTTTATCCTTCGAAAACCACAAAAAAAAAATAAAAGCAATTCTAAAGCCAACGGAATGAATGCATTTCTATAGCAAAGCAACAACTGTGGCTTGTGCCTGCTGTTCACACCTGAAGAATCCAGTTGTATGCACCTAAATCCCATTTGTCATATATACTAACTATTGTATATACAAAAAAAAATTGAAAACTTCCTATGAAAAGTGTTTGCTGCACTCTTGAAATTTCGTTTGATTTGTTGCACCTTTGTAAAAACCCTCTTTGTGCTTATATCGATCAAAACACAGAGACTTATCCCCTCAATATCCTAACTCATGTTCGAAACGAAAGATCTTCGGGGAACTTGAGAATCTCTGTCGATAACGACGCATCATTTTGCGATAAGTGTAGAGTCCCGATGACGCATTGTGGTCCGTTAGCTATTGTACTATGATAATTGTCTGTGTTCTATGTTGTGGTATATATTTTAAAAATAATTTATATTGTTTTTTATTGGTTTCTCAGAACATTGGCTACAATTAACTGCACTTAATTCGATTTTTTTCAATTAGATCTTAAGCGATACAACAGCTGAAACAACAACAACCAAAACAACTACAACTACAAATACATACAACAACTACAACAACAATGCTCAACTCAACACTCGACTGTAAATTTATACAAATTGCAATAATAAACTTTTCTTCTTCTTCTTTTCACCTTTTTCTCAACCAAATGCTTACCATTCAAAAAAAAAAATGTATTTAAAAAAAATCTATACACACTGCTCTAAACTCTAAATCATACCGTTAACCGCTAACCGTAACCGCTAACCGTATCCGTAACCGTAACCGTACCACCCGTCCATCGTTCTTCCTTCACTTCAGGGTAATGCGGCGAATTCATCGGAAACATCAATGGCCACACAGCCGGGCGGCTCGGTGACATCCCGAGCAGCCAGTGAGACCCGCTCGGGTCCGGCCGGCTCGAGCCAAGCGGGCGCTACAGGTAATAGCAGTGGTGGGACCGCTGGTAGTACACAGACCGGTGCAAAATTCCGTCATGGCCTATTACAGCTAATGATACACACGATAGATCCACTACACGATGGTAAGTTCGTTGAGTTGTCACAGTGTGTTTTGCACGAAGTCAAGTCAAGCCAAAAAAAAAATGAGATCAAAATGAAAATAACTTTTCCACTCCCGATCCCTAATCCCATGAAAATCCCTTTCAAAACCTAACGGAGCTAACCGATTTCAAGCCAAACAATAATCCACTTCCAATTCCAAACGCAAAACAAAAGCAAAGAAACATAATACCATAAACTACTTACTATACTATACCTTAAAAGCAAAAAAAAAAAAAGTACGGCAAGCCGATACTTAAATACCCTTGCATATCGTTTGTATCTTAACTGCTTGTATGAAATAGTAGTCCGACTCTAAAAAAACAATAAGACTAAATATTAATTATTAAATTAAAACAATAAAATATCTTTATCTGATACATAAAGTTTTTATCACAACTTAAATCTGGTTTAGTTCTAAAATGCTAAGAAAGAACAGTCAAATAAATAATTATTTTACAATACATATCGCAAGGGTATCCAAAATATATATATACATATATATGATAATTATATCTATGAATTTTGTGTTCAATTTTTAAAGTCTGTGTATATTCTGTGTTCCTTCTAATTGGATGTTTGACTTGCTAGCAAGAAAAGTTGCTTACTCTTTACTACTTACTCTTACTTAACTTACGCTTATACTATATCATTTTATTTGTTCGTTGCTTTGTTACCGTCATTCTCCCACTCTCTATCTCTTTCTTCCTCTCACCCGTTTCATTCGTTTGTTTGTTTGTTTATTTAGTTGGCCCTTTTTTTAATGCCTGACCTTGAGGCCACTTATCTAATTACCAGGGCCAGCAAAACCAGACTGAGCGTCGTCTGGTCTCGATTCTACGCTTTACAACCAATTCTCATTTTCCCCCATTTCCCAGTTAACTGCTGCCAGTCCTTGTCACAATGTTAGGTTAGGTCTTACCCCTGTACACAAACTTTTGCTGGCACTTCGGGGCACGTATTCGCTGGCCCGTCTTTCTAATAGAGCACCGGACGTGCTTGCATTGATTTATTATGTATTAGGCACATAGCTGGCTGACTGGGTATGATTAGCTATAGCTTTAGCTAGGTAGGCTGGGGTCTGGGTCTATGGGTATTAATATGTATGGGGCTGGCAGGCGAGCGGGCAGAGCAGAGCGTTGCCACGGCAATGGCCCACAGACCAAGACAAAGCTGAACTCAAACTGAAACTCAAACCAAAAGAAACTGAACAAAAACTTAAACTCAAACAGGGGCCATGTCGACATTGGGGCGTTTACCAAGGTTTACGAGTGCAAAGTGTTAGAATTCTTTTAATTTCTTTTACTCTTTTTAATTGCCGGCGGGCAGTGCAAGCAAGGGAACATATCATAGAAATCTTAAACAAACTTTGGCAAAACAATGATTTAGTTAACCTTTAGTTTTAAAGTTCTTTGAGCGAATTTTAAAGCTTTTAAAGAATGTTAAAAAGAACTTAAGCAGGAAAATTACTCTAAAAGGTCACAATAGTTTTGTTTGGGTTTGGTGAGAATTTTAATGACATTAACTTGAATGTTTGTACATTAGTTTAAATTAGTTAAGCTTTCAATAAAAACTGTTGGGTAGAAATAGAAACAGGATCTTGTCCTTTAAACCATCCTATTATTTTTTCCCACCTCTTGTTTCGTTCACATTTTTGTTTGATTTTCTTAAAGCTTTGGCATTTCTTGAGTTATGCTCTCGCTATATATTGTTTGGCTTGTTCAAATTGAAATTTTCTTTTGCGTTAAATGAAAATAAAACAAAAAACACAAGAAAAAGTACCAGAAAAAAAAACAAGTAACGAAAATATTTTATGTTGTTCAATGTCAGTTTGGAGTTACATTTATATACAATATACATATGCGTTATATATAACATACTATATCTAACATACTATCAGATGCAGTAATCTCTCTCAAACTTGTATATAGCGCAGACATTCCTAGAATGCTCTGCGCAGTTTAGTGACATTAAATACGAATAGTTATGAGTACATACACGCATACAAACATGTGTGAATATCTGTATCTGTATCTTTAAGATTCGTTTTGTTGCATTCGTTCAATCGCTTCGCTCGTGGAGTTTGTTTGTTTTTTATTTTTTTTTTTGCGTTTTTGGCGCGTGACAATAAAACGAATAGTTTATATTGTACATATCTTATGAACGGTATATATAGATCGTTTTATGTACACAGATATCTTTATAAATAATGTGTGCGCTTAATGTTGTATGTGTTAATTGTAATTACTTAGCAACTAGTACAATTGGCTTTAAAAATGCTGTTGCTGTTCGAAATTGGCCTGGGCTACACGAGATACTGAATTGTACTTAATAGCTGCTAGTTGTTAGCGAGGTGCCTGCATGTATCAAGTTGACACTGACTAGTCGAGCGGGTTGTCTGTCTAGCTATTTATTTCTTTACTTTTCTTTTTGCATAGGTATGAGCGTTTCTATATCTTAACATCTATTTATATTTATATATATCGTTGGAATGTTCACTACAATGTTTTCAGCTGTTTTCAAATGTGATTTAGATGGGATGAGCTTATTGACGGAACATTGAAATAGCTTTTACCAATAAATACCATAACCTTTTTAAGTTTCTTGAATATGGTCAATGGTATGGTAGCTCGTACAAGAGCTAACCATACTAAAATTAATTAAATATGCCCATCCTAGTCTGCATTTCAATGTTCTGCCTTTATTTCAATCCCAGTTAATTTAAAGTTTAAACCAATTGCATAACACTCGGCTAAGTATCTGTATCTATACCATACTATCTGTAAGCTAGGTCTTTAACTATGTATCTATACTATACTTACTATATATACTTTCAATATGAACACATATGTATATGTATATACGAAATGCTAGTGCCATATATGGGGTCCAAAACTAGTCAGTCAGTTGACGCCCGCTAGACGTACCACTTCATGCCACATTGATAACAACAATTAAATTACAAAAACAATTGAAACAAATAAAAATTAAACAATTACCCGTCCGTTTCCCCCTTGAAATGACAAAAAAATATGTTGTGAAATTCGTATTCGCTATATCCCAAAATTTCAAATTAATAAACTCGATTTAAATCAGTCCAAGCTCCCAGTGCAAAACACAAGTTCGCTGTCACACTCAAAAACA
Organism: Zaprionus africanus; assembly: GCA_018151435.1. Taxonomy (NCBI): domain Eukaryota; kingdom Metazoa; phylum Arthropoda; class Insecta; order Diptera; family Drosophilidae; genus Zaprionus; species Zaprionus africanus. The sequence continues at coordinate 846,825 of JAECXB010000221.1, forward strand.
AAAAACTTAAAAACAATTTAGACCAAATATCCATGAGACTCTGACACGGTAAATATTTGTAGTGTATTAGACTAGCTATAACTTACTACTTACTTAGTCATAGCCGTAGTACTAGCAAAGCCCTGCCCGAGCTTACTCCAACCCCCGATCCCTAAAACAGAAACTAATCACTCATGTGCGTCCCCAACTATGCTTCAGTTCTTGTCTGTCTACCCGCTCATCCGCTCTCGTCTATGCCTACTACTAGTCTAGCCTCTAACCTTCTATAGCTAATACTCGTACTACTCTATTGCTACTACTACTATTACTACTACTGCTAATACTACAACTACTACTACTTATACTACTATAGTCTCCAATCTCCAAAATGCTATTTCGCAACTGACATCAACATTTTGTATAAAATATTTTCAATATACTCGTCTAAACTATACCCAAAGGGCATTTAGCTGATATAATTTGCTTGTAAATTAACAAAGTCAGTGAAAACTGAAATGAGAAACAAAATAGAAAACAAAAAATATATATTAAACTGGGTTAATTCGTTTTCTTCTCATTTTTAATCGATGCAATTTTATTCTTTCTTTCTTCTTCTTTTTTTCGTTTATGTTTTCAAAAATAATAAACACTTGGATTTTGCGTTCAAAACTCAATTCGTTGTGTGCAAAAATGAAACTGAATAAAACCAACAACCAACAAAAAACACCGCCTACTACTCTACTCTACTCTACAACAAAAACAACTACTACTTCTACTACAACCACACACACCAATCAAATAAAAAATAAAAAAACTCACAACCACTTCTACTCACACTAACACCTGTGTATGCAATGAAAACACTGCATTTTTATCGAACACCCCCCAAAAAAACCACACACAATTACAATGACAAAGATGATGTTCCAGGCAAAGTGGACGAGAAGGCAACCCAGCTGCATGCCATTGCCTCGCTTAAAGTGCTGCTGGATGCCACGAAACCGCAACGGGGTGGCGCCACCACCTCGGCGGCTAACCACGTTAAGATTAATCTCAAGGAGACAACCTTGGCCGATCGTCCAAACGGCAATATCGATACAACGCTCGATTCGGTAAGTTGAACCCTTGTGCCGATTTGATGTGATATCTACATAAATATTCGATATATATATATACGTATAATCTATATATGCTATTTCAGTTTGATCAGTCAAATGTGCTAATGAAATAATGCTCATGATTTCTAGGCATGATTTATGTTCATTTCCTTAAATGGTTTCTTTATTGTAATGTTTCGTTTCGTTTCTTTCGACAACAATTGAATTTTAAACTATGTCACACACAATGCGCTGCATTCTTCATACAAAAAAAATAAAAACAATTAAAAAATCTCAGACGAATATCGTAAATTTGAATCGTAAAGCGAATATCGTAAATTTGGTTTCGTCAATCCCTGTACGCCGTATAGATACCGTAAATAATAAAGTGTAAATTGCCGTAAACAAACTATAATTTCCTCTCTCGTAATTATCATTTGTTCAGTTATTGTTATCGTCAAGTTGAAGTTTAGAGAACAAGGTTCAAGCGCGTTACGAAAAACGTTTTTAGATATATTTTGAAATTTTTATAGCTCTTGGCATGTTTCCTCTACATTGCTAATTGATTGATTGATAGATTGGTTAACTGATTGATGCGTTTGGACTGAATCTAAACAACTCGTAAAACCCATTTCCAAACACGTATGTTTTCAATGTAACCCCCAAAAATATTTATGTGTGTTCCTTTATGTGTTTTCATCTGTTTGTTCTTTTTTGACGGTTCCCAAACTCAACTTTCAATGTGTGTAGAATGAGAATTTCTCCCAAAAATAAAAAAAAAAAATAAATAAAATAAAAAACAAATTGAAACTACAAATGCGGTCTGTGTATTTATGCAACGTTTCTGTGTGACTTTTTTGAATTTTTGTGTTTTCTTTTAACTAAAACGAACGAAATTTTTTATGAAAATAACTTTCCATACAACTTTCCACCCCACATACTACAACACTCACTCCTCGAATATTGTTCACAAATCCTTTGTTGTGTATGTTTACTTATAACCTTTAATGTTATACTCTATCGCGTACCATGTCCACCATTCCACATTCATGTCTCTCTCAGACGCTGTCTGTCTGTCTCTCTATCTGTATCTCTGTCTGTCTCTGTGTGCGTGAGTGTGTTCTCTGTGTCTTGACCTACAAACCCCTTCTTCCCATACCCAAAAAATAAACAAAAACAATACCAAACACCAAGTAAAAGCAAAAAGAGCTGATTCGGAATTGAGATATACAACATTTGCTTTGTATCTTAAGGGGGTCAACCTGTGTAAAAGCGGTATTTCGAACGCTTTTTGGGAATTTTTTTTACGATAAATAATTTCAATACAAGAATAAGTATAATGTTATTTTAAAGGTTAATGATTTTATTATAACTGTAAATTTTTTCAAAAGTGTAAACCGAAGGCTAATATTTATTGGTGCCATTTAAAGTGACGTCCTCAAAAAAAAAAATACCGAAATTGCGTGCAAGATTCCGCTCGAACCACTCATCTGAAACACAAAAAGTAAAAAGAATTTTATTTGTGTTTATGTTGTCGAGGTACTGACGTAGGATTTTGATGAAATTCAAAAAATTGAATAAATGGCAGTAGATTTCATAAAATTTATCATTTTTTTGCTTTTTTCGATAAAAAAAGGCTGTAAAAATAAAAAAAAAAAATATTGAAAAACCCCTACGTGAGTACCTTCATTTATCTCTGTTTATGGTTCTGTCAAAATTTCAAGTTGATCTGATGAGTAGATAATCTTTAATCCTGCACGCAAATTGCAAAAACATGGTTTCGAGAAAAACGCGTTTAAAGTTTTGAGGCAACAGAACTTTGTAGTCTAGACTGTCGCATTCAGCGCCCTGTCACGTTTGAAATAAGTCGAATTCGGGAAAATATTTTAGGACATCATTTTTCACATCTTGAAGATGCAAGAAAAGTCAAAAAAAATCGATTTTTCGAAAATTTTACACAGGTTGACCCCTTAAAGGAATGATGACTACTCGCATTTAATAATACTTAATGCTAGATAATTATCACAGTACTCGTACTACTATTAAGTCATAATCGTGTTATGTTTTTTTGCCGTTTCTCCTCATTTGAATTCAATTTTTCATTCATATTTTCGCTGCTGCTCGATGAAGTCATTCGCAAATTTGCATTGTAGCTGCCACGCGCCGCGCCATTAAATCTGCTACGCTATGCAATCGCCCAACGAACCACGCCCATTACACCCACCACACCCATCCACACCCACCGATTACACCGCATCTCATATCTCTCTCTCTCTCTCTCTTACTCTCTGTGTGTATCGTAAGACTTGTTATTGTTGGCATTTCTAATGCATAGGCGCAAGCACTCGACCTAGCAGCTACTCATTTGTTTATTATGCTTTACAGTTTTCTGTTTTGTTTTGTTTTGATTTGATTTGTGGAAAAGACGACAAAGCAAAATAGATGACAAACAAAATTTAAAGTTAACTCAAAAGCCATTCAATGCCTATTCAACATTCGATTTGAATTCGGAACACAATCGACACTGAACCAAACGCATACTTAAAATTACTATATACGAAATATTTCCGAGTTGGGCCTGAGTCACGATGATATCGAAATCGAAGAACAAAAAATACAACAAATATCAGCTCCTCTTCTGCTCTACAATTTTCCTACACTCAAGATCTGTAATTGTGTTCGATTCCCGTTATATGTGTTTGTTATGTAACAACCCCAACAAGAAAATCCCCACACAAAAACGAACTCTACTTCCCAATCTCTATCTCTATCTATCTATCTCTCTACTATCTATCTATCTGAAGTTTGGTTTATTAATCAAGTTTTATTTCAAATATCTGAAACTAAAAAAATCTCTTGAGCAAACAAAAGGCAACAAATTACAAAAAACATTTAATTTACTTAAGGAAATTTACAAAACCGAATCTAAACTTAAATTCAATTCTTATCAAAAGCCATCGTTAAGTGGTCGACGTCCTAGCTGGATTGAGCAGAGGGTCAAAATTCAGACACGCAAATTTAGCATCAAAGTTAGTTTCATAAACAATTTTTATTGCTCTCTCTCTCTCTCTCTCTGTCTCTGTCTCTCTCTATCTTTCATTCCTCTTTTATATATTGCATACAAATTTTATTATTATAATTTTGTTATTACTCAAAATATCGTAAAAAATGAATACTTGTATCTTTGCTGTGTGTGCTGCAAGCGGCGTCGTCAGCTACAACAACAACTACAACAACAGCATTCTAGCTGATACTGACGATTCTGACGCTCCTGTGCAGTGGAATGCGAAGGCAATGGTGAAGGCGAAGGCAGTGACAATGATATGGGGAGGGGAATACTGACTGGGATTGTGACTTAGTATAGGCAATGGGTTCTACGGCATACAAAATGTCAAATATCTTAAAGATGAGGCAATCAACATTATAATTTGCATATACTGTGTACTACATTTGAGTTGTATAATTATTCATACATCCGTGACTATACATTTATGGGCGGCAGTGTAATGAAGGTGGGGTTACCTTTGGTACAGCGTCATCTGTGGATGAAGTAATAGAATATGAAATTGTCTTTAATAATCAGGCTACTTTCTACGGTATTTTAATATCGTTTGTGGGTATTAGGTAAGCTCAATGGAGTCATACTATGACAATCATATTTTCCATTTTATAAAGTTATTTAACGTGTATATCGTAAATGGACTGAGAACCTTAACAATCTGATTACTTTCTACAAAATTTGGATATCGATACATGAATAAAGTTATAAAATGAGAAATACTATAATTACCAGGGCTAACCAAAATATTTACGAAAAATCCCGAAATATTTATTTATTATTTACGATAAAACAAACGAAATATTTGAGATAAATATTTACGATAAAACTTTATTTTCTTGAATTGCATGGTCCATCAATGAGTCAAACAACATTATTACAGTGAATTATTACATGACTTCGCAAATTTTCAAATTTAAAAGATCGCCGGCAATCATCTAGTACTCTTTTGTAGCCGGAAAATGAGCGCTCTCTCTTTTTAATGAAAAAAAAACGTTTTTTTCCTTGAATTTCAAATTTTCGATTTAAATCGATTTTTTCTTGAATTTTTGGAAATTAAATCGATTCAGTGAACATCGATTTATTTCCAGCTCTACTATGAACTGATCGGTTCGTGAAATACTGCATGTTTCTGTGTTAGAAATAGATAAAAATCTAGATAAAAATAAATAGATAAAAATGAAAATAAACCTCTATTGTACTTATTTCGTCGTCGGGAAAGTGCTTAGTCACTTATCGCTGTCCTTTACTTGACTTGAGGATTTCAGATAAAACACATTACTCGGCAGTTTAAGTAAATAAATCGCTTCCAGAAAATTCCCCTGAGTCCATAGATACATGATTCATGTAATCTGCCTGGAAATTATTTCTTAGGATAAATCAATTTTTGGGCATTTCTATTGATTTGAAGAAATAATATATATGTAATTTCACAAAATTTTGTAAAAAAAGGCCAAAATATTTACGAAAAGCCGCAGATCGTTAAAATATTTATTTATTCCCAAATATGCCCAAAATATTTAAATAAATATTTAATATTTACGTAAATATTTTGGTTAGCCCTGATAATTACTATTTTTCATTTATATGATGGTCTTAAAAATCAACAAATTAAAATGAGAAATGATATAAATTACTTTTTTCCTATTATATGATGGTCTTGAAAATCAATAACTACAATATTCAAATAATATTGCAGGGTATTAGATTAGCTGAATGGAGTAATACAATGAGCCATAATTTAGCATACATATCTTCTATATGTTTTCTAGGATGTTACCAGGTGTACAACTATGAAATGTCGTTTTTTTTTTAATCAAAAAACACGTTAAATTTTGTGGAAAAGAAAAATCATTTATTCAAAGTATTTTCCGTCGCTAGCTACACATTTTTCCCATCTCTCGGGCAATTTGTGGATTCCAGGCCAGTAGAACTCATCGTCTTTTGCGAAAAACCATTCATCGAGCCATTTTTTCAAATTTTCGTAAGAATCGAAGCGCTACTCAGCGAGTGCGTGTCCCATCGAAGCGAATGAGTGATAATCGGATAGGGCCAGGTCTGGTGAGTAAGCCGCATGCGGAAGCACTTCCCAATTGAGTGTTTCCAACGTGTCGCGAAGCGATCTTGCCGTATGTGATGGAGTTTTTTCATGGAGAAAAATGGCCATGTTTTGTCTTTTTTGATATTCCGGTCGTTTTCTCTGAACCGCACGGTTCAAATTGATCAATTGTTGTTGGTGGCGTGCCGTATTCACCGTTTCGACGGGTTTCAAGAGCTCAATGCTTGCAGTTCGGCGTTTTCCTACCTTTTTGGTGGTTTTCCAGGCTCTTTGTCGTCCACGTCAAAATCACCACTTTTGAAGCTTTGAAATCACCGTTCACACGTTTTCACAGTTGGTACTTGTTCGCCAAAGGCTTCAACAAGCATTCGGTGCGATTCCGCAGCTGTTTTCTTCAAATGAAAACAGAAAATTAACACTGTCGGCGATTGCTCTTTATTCGGCACGAAAGTCGACATGTTGACTGCACTGAGAGTAAACGATAATGACGCTCGATTTGCACAAAACTTTGGTGGTTCGACAGTCAAGGTTGACACTTCACATGGTTAAAGTTTTATGACAATCGATAAATATTTACGTTTACGAGACATCTATATGTCGAACCGACATTTCATAGTTGTACACCTGGTATTTGAAGTCAATATCGTAAATGGGCAGAGAAACTATAATAATCACCGTTATTAGGTTACTCTACAATATTTGAATATCAGTTATAGATTTTACGTGAAGTAATGTATTCTATATCTATTCTAAGGTGTTATTTGAAGTCAATATCGTAAATGGGCAGAGAACTTTATAAAGCTATAATAATCAGCGTAATTAGTTTACTCTCTACGATAGTCGAGTTAAACAAAGTAATGCAATGAGACATACCGTAACATACACATAAATTTGATGATGTTATTTGAAAGCAATATCGTAAATATCGCAGGTCTATATTGAGCTGTACTGCAAGAAAACTTATTTGAAATTCGCAGAACGTCGACATGAATATCATTACAATCGTATTATAACAAAACCAATAAAGATTTGAACCCTTTGTGAAAAGTAAATTTAGCACAATAAGGGACTCATTGTTGGATTATTTTTAGTAATATCGTATGTCGATATTAAGAATAGTAATCGAAATACTAAGAATACCAAGAAACTGATGCAGCATGCTGGCAGCCCAGTCATAATCCATGAGTATTTCCGTAAACACAAGTGCTGTGAGTCATTAGAAACATAATATTCAATAATGCGTGAATTGACGTCATTGCTCCACCGCACAGGAGCGTAATCTGAAACCGCCTGCCGCCACTAGCAAAGAGAATAGGATAAGAACTTGTACTTTGCTTTTTGCAAATTCTATTAAACCGTAAAGAGTACTCACTCGCATTGCTTTAGTGCCGCTTTCAGAACTTATAGTACTTGTCGAACGTAGCGTAACAATAATCACTCTAGCGATATAGTATTTTTATTATCAAATCATCTATGTATCAACTATTTCAATTTAACATATTTTACTTTCTATTTTCGCTACACCTTACGATCGAGCTTAGTTCGGGCTGTGCTCATGCGCATCCCTTGTGTATGTGTGTGCGTGTGTAGCCTGCCTGCAAAGAAAGAAAGACACAAACTATCGTATAAAAAATACTAATCAGAGCATGCCTAAGACTAAGACTAAGAAGCTGATCTGAAATCTGAAATAATCTCTGCACGTTACTAAACTCTCGTATAGCACCCTCAGTAAATTGTTCTCTCTTAAATATAGAAAGTAAGTGCATAATCGTTTCAATGTTTCCTTTACGTTTTGTTGTAAACCACTCGATACTACGCTATATACTATTTTTACTCTGACCACACCTTACTCGTATTACTTCTCGCACCGACTACTAGAGCTCTAAAGCGCCTGTCTGTGAGTGCGTCTCTCTCTATCTCTCTCTCTGTATGTCAAAATCTATTTCAAATCAAAGAGAATTTTTGATATCTGATAATAAATATATCATGATAGCCCAAACAAGAGAACATTTCATACAACGATTCATAGACTCATCAGACAAACTTTATAAATATATATACTTACATACATTAATACATATATTACGATATATATTCTATACATATCTTATAACTTAAGTCAACATCTATTGTATAAACAAACAAGAAACAAAATCAAAAACAGTTAAAGCACTGCACAACTTTTGTCTTTAACATGAAATATAATATGAATTACGTATGTTGTATATACTATGTGCTCATTCGCAAATAAAAGGCGCCTGAAATCGAGGACGAACCGGAGCCCCTTAGCATGGCCTGGCCGGATACGGCGCGCAAGCGACTCACCTACGTCCTGGTCGCCCCCCTCCTGGTGCCCATGTGGCTAACGTTGCCCGATACGCGCACTCCGCGTGGCAAACGCTTCTTTCCGGTCACCTTTATAGGATCCATTGTCTGGATAGCTGCCTTCTCCTACCTGATGGTCTGGTGGGCCAACGTTGCTGGCGACACAGCCCGCATACCCCCCGAGGTAGGTCAGCAATTGGTCAAAGTATATATTGTACTTCAGGCCATGTAAATATGTATAGCATAGATACCTTCGCTTGTGTGGGACTTGTTAATTAAACTCTGCATATCTCTTTGTCAGGTTATGGGTCTTACCTTCCTGGCGGCAGGCACATCCATTCCGGATTTGATAACCTCGGTGATTGTGGCACGCAAGGGCTTCGGCGACATGGCTGTCTCCAGTTCCGTGGGCAGTAACATCTTCGACGTGACTGTCGGGTAAGTGAGAACAGAATCGATATCCACATACGATATCGAAAAATGTGGAACCTATGCTAATGATATTGATTATATGCAGCTTGCCGATACCCTGGCTGTTATACGGGATTATCTACGATGCGCCTGTCGAAGTGAACTCGGTGGGCATGGTCTGTTCCATAACCATTTTGTTTATGATGCTCGTATTTGTGGTGCTTTCAATTGCCTGCTTCCGCTGGCGCATGAACAAGGGGTTGGGCTTTACCATGTTTCTATTGTACTTTGTCTTTGTTGCTGTGTCGCTGATGTTCGAATATGATTTGATCACATGCCCTGTGTAAAAGGCGCACAGCAGAGAGACAAAGGTTAAACACACCAAGATCTGAGAAAAGACAAAGCAAATGAAACGCATAAATAACATGAAATGAAATGCAAAGCAAAACAAGATGAGACGAGAGAAAAAGCGCAAAAACCAATTAGCTAAATTTATATACAAACAAATTAATGAATTAATTAATAAATAAACAAAATATAAAAACACACACAAACAAATGGACTAAGCTAACTAATCGAATTGTTAAACAAACGCATAAATCACAACACACAAAACACACAAGCTAAAGCAAAAACCAACAAGAACAACAACAACAACAACAACAAGTTAATGAAACGAGTTAGTTAGTGCTACGTGCAGCGTTTTTCCTTTTACGATAAAGAAATGAAAATGAAGACATTTACTTTAAATGTTTAGCCGCAGCTTTTTAAGCAAGTTAACAAAATATATCGAAAACGAAATGAAACTTATTCAAAAGAGCAAACACACAAACTCTCTATCCTCTCTCTACTCGACTACTATAAACCTTACTATCTTATTCATTGATTACCTACTTACTAATTAGACGAAAGCAAAGCAAAGCAAAGCAAAACCAAAACCAAAACTTTGAAATGGCTTCCCAACCAATTACTTTACTTACTTAACGTTTTGGGTTCTCTTTCCAACAATTATTAAACTAAATCTATTATGGCACCAAGCACCTTATACTATGTATATCGAGAGCTAGTTGTGGTTTATCGATAACTTGACGCTCTCAGAAACTCTTTGATTTCGCCTGCTCTACTAAATTGTTGCAGCATGAGAATAAAAACAAAACCCTGTCGAAATGCTTTATGCCAGAGCCTAAATCAGTCTAGTTTTACGAAAATTACACGAAACCCCTAACTAATTAAATAAAACAAAACTTATATACCAAACGCACACACAAACACACACACACACACACTTACATCGCATATATATACTCTTACTTATATTGACCTATATTGATTAAGTGATAATTTGCGTACTTATTAAACCACAAGAAAAAAAAACGAAAAATCCAAATAAAAACTTTCAAGTAAGTTACAACAACCAAAAAACTATACTCAAAAACCAAAAAATACTAAAAAAATATAAGGAAATTTGAAAAATACTAGGAATACTACTTTATAAACGTTTTGCTAAGCATTTGCCAGACATAATAATAATTTTAAACATGACTCGCTCGATCGAATCTTTACTCCTAACTTGTTACCATTACCACTGTATTATTATGTATTATTATATTATGATTATGATTATTATGATTGCAACTTATGATTCTTGTTGGCGGGTACAAGGTGCAGTTATTATTCGATTTAAATCTACATTTTAAATTTAAACAATGTTTATGATAGACTAATGAACTCGAGTAAACCCCTAAAACCAAAACAATTATTTCATATACTTTTCGCTTTACGGAATCCCTATAAATAAATTCATATATATATTAAATTTATATATGAGCATATATATATACGATATATCTAAAACAAAAAAGATATTTAAACAAGCGAAAAACCAAACAGTACTTGCTCTCTTTATTTAGAAGTACGAAACATTTTTCTAAACTAAACTTAACTAAAACCAAAACTAAAACTATAAACGAAACTTAAACCGCAAATCGTAACAAGAGGCCGCAAGCGATGAACAAAACTTGAAAACTTGACATAATGCGCAATACATACATAACATATATACATTCTTATATACAATATATATACACACACATATATATTTTATATATAAACGACATGTAAAAGTATATATACATATATACTATATATGCAACTATAACTTAAGTAGGCAATATATCTAAGGAGATATTTCCGGAAACGTTTGCAAATGGCTCGCAAATCGAAGTTGAGGAAGCACGAAAACAGCAAATTGAAACTTGCAGAATAACTACAAAAATAATACTCAAAAATAAATAAATAACAGACACTCACATACACAGATACAGAAACACTAACACAGACGAACACGTACACAGAAGAGAAAGCAATAATTTTTACAACAAGTCGAGAGGGCGATTACATTTAAACGACAACTAGTGGCAGTGACATAACCTTATATATACAAACATACCTTTATATACATTATATAGACCATAACAAGATTCAAAACTGTATATTAATGCACGGCCAATTTGCAAGAGAAGGCGACATGAGCTCTAGCACCCAGTCTAGTCGAAGCCATCGGAAATACTTAGAGAAATATACCTTAAACACTGACATATGAAAACGATATTCGTATATACCCTTTCTTATTACAAGTGAAGGGTATTTCAGTATCTGCTCTTACACCCCATGGGTGTATGCAGTGCATGAGAATTGCACTCATTAATGAATTACGGTCAGACATACGAGATTAGAAGAACAACAACAGCTACAACTGCAGAAATGAACCGAGAACACCAAATACTAAATAAAATACAAGTGAAACCCAAAAACAACATTGTATAATAATACCACGAGGCATAAATTAAGTACGTCACGCTAGCTACCGTGTTTGGCATACGCTCTATAAACCTCCCACAACGTCAAACGGCACTTAAACAACACTTAAAACCGGCAGCATTTGAACTAATAAGGCCAAAATAGGAACATGAGCGACACTAAGAGAAAAGCAATTTAACATTTTTTCATTACGAGAATTTCCGCTTAGCTGTTATTCAAATTAATAACAGATCGTAAGAGTGTCATAGCAGACAGCTTAACTTCCTAAAAATGTTTGGACATCCATTGGAGACAAAGGCGATTGCAAAGAAAAGATTATGATCGAATGACATTAAAAGATAAAAATCCGACTATCCTTTTTCTAGTTATTTCCATTTGAACATCTTTCTTAAATTCTTTCTAACTTTTCACGATTTTCCCCATCACTTTCTATTCTTCTATTCCAATACTTCATTTTCAACTACATTTAATGACTTTATGGCTTCTTGCTCTCTCGTCTCGCTTAAGTTCAGTCTCATCTAGCCAGGACCACAAAGGACTCTCACTGTACTAAGCTTTTCGACTCGAATGATGACTCGCATCGAAACAGATGCAAGAGCAGAAAAGTGACTCGACAGAGATAACTTCCAAAACTAGAAGCAACTTAAAATTAAACATCAACTTTTATACAAGCTGTATATGGTTATAACTTAACAATAATCTTCCAAATTAACTTTAAACAAACAAAACAAAACAAAATACGAAAACAATTGCATACGAGAACATACTTATATAATACTTATATATACGAACATTATATATAAACTATACTACATAATATACTAAAAGGAAACTAAACGTAAACACACACATATTTAGAAGACATAACACCCAGCACATAATGAAACATACCCTCACACACATACATACATGCATATACACCCCCACATCCACACACACTCCATCACTGAAAACATATCGCGCCCAATTTTCTCTATACGAAGTACTACGAGAGAGTACAAACCTTATGTAGAACTAACTATGCTACAGAATATTCCCAAGAATAAGCATCAACTAACTTATGAAATTTACGAAATTGTTAATCGACTTCTAGTGTCGATACATACTAACATACTACTATATTGTTTCGAGGCACTTCCTTCCGAAAACTACCCACTCTGCCCTTTTCAAAACTCTGTAGAGCGCAGTACAAAGCGTTAAGCGTCTGTTAATATTTGCAATACATTCGAGAAGAAAAATAAATCAAAAGATACCGGCAGCCAACAGATCAGATCAAAGTCATGTGATCATCTATCATATCATACTTCATACTACATAAAGAGAATCAATCAGGTCTCCACAAGCTCAGTCTCTGTCTCAGCCTCAACTTACCCTATCCTAACTCAAAAACGCACACACACACGTCAAGTGGTCGTAGAAGTCTCGCTTTAAAGCAAGTTATATAAGATTATATATATACAACAAATATATATATATATACTATAATATATATATATATATATATATACATATATATATGAGAAATTGTTATGGTTATAGATTTTTAACAAGTTGAATAATTGCGTAAAAGTAAAAACAAAAACATATATCAAAGGAAAACGAAAAAAAAATTGTTGAGAAATTAGAGAAAATGTTCATGACATGCAAATGAAAATGAAAAGCGTAACAGAGGCAAGAAATGATAATATTAATAATGATAAAACAAAAGATTAACAACAAATACAGTATATACTTTATGAAATATTTAACTTACAAATAAAAAGTCATTGTTTGAAATTAAAAAGTAAACAAAAGCAAAAACTGAAAACACAAAAAAAGAAGAAAATACTATCACACGTATTCTATTCTTGTGTCTGCTAATTTTATTCCCGACCAAAATTCATTGAAATTATAGCCTCGAGAGTCGTAAGTATAATCCAACTTTATTCTTTTTCAATTTAACTATTTATTTCAACTATTCTGAATCTAAACAATTGGCAATACTATCTAAACGCTATAGATTTTATATATGAAATTAGCAAACACATACATCCACATACATATACATACATAGTTCTCTATCCCTAACACATCTGCACAGACCAACTATAGTCTATTTCTTGGCGCAGTCTTCTAGGAATACAAAAACAAGTCGAAACATAACGAAACGTAGTAAACGAACACCAAAATCGATCGCATAATCATTGATTTCAGCTTTAAATAACAAATACCGTTATCATAGAGAAATATATTCATATATAAATATATATATTGATTTTTATATATGTATAACTTATTGCGTGTGTACCCACAAATGAGAATTTCTTTGTTTACTAATCAGTTCTTTAAATACGTAACGCAGTATATGCAATACTTATATTCGAGAATATGTACTTATATATACACGTATATACACATATATATATACATATAAAAGTTTCAAGTTGCGTCCGTTGTATGATTAATAATAATACAAGCAAAAACAAATGCCGAAAACACGAAACAATAAAAATGCAGACAGAAAGAAACATGAGAGTGGCGACTGTGAGTTGCCTAGCTGTCAGCTTTCTGTCATCGCAACGCAACACAACGATCGCATAGCAGTCAGTTGTCGTCTCAAACATTTGTGTTGTTTTTACGTAAGCAACGATAACGATAACGAAAACGATCAACCAAAAAGAGTATCCAGTAAACAAAAGAGTAATAGTTAACATATTGGTAGACTAATTTAAAGTTTTTTATAGCGTTTTCAAATTTGTAAGTATATAACAACAACAACAACAACAACACCAACAACAAGAGCAATGCGTTTATTATTTTTAATAGGCAGGCAGACACCAGAGCAATTATCGGCCATAGATAGTTATTATCGATTTTTGGCAGTTTAGGAAAACAAAACAACAAAAACATAACCGTCGTTTGTAATGGACAAAAACAATTCCTTACCCACCAGTAATTTTTGTGTTGTTGAGTTTAAAACGTTGTGCAAGTTTTACTTTATATTTACACACACTTACATACAATACAGACACACACACCGACACTTATACACATACATACAAAGTTCTGTGTACTGAGCATGTGTGATTAGTGCAGACATAATTCAAATAGAGATCAAGAGAGTATTATAATAGAAGAGAATTAATTTTAATAACTGATACGCTTTTAGCACATAAGATTGTACAAATAATTTACATAAATAATACAAAATGAAAATCAATGAAAAAACGAATCTGGCAGACGAAAATTCAAAAAGTTCAGTTGTACAAGATATTTATATATGTATTATTTCGAGATCGCTTCGCGTTGTATTTGTATATTGTACGCCTTACCGGATACGGGATACGGGATACGGGATACAGATATAATCCAGTTAACCGAAGTCAAACAGAGGGCTTACGAACCGGGAATCCCAGAATTTTGCTGAACAAAGTTTTCGGCTTTACTTTACACAACAGTTGCAAATAATACAGCGATGCTATAATACCGAATGTTATTTACTTTATAGAAGTACATATTATATGAAATACATACATATATATAGTATATTAAATGGAAACATTTAGATTTTATACAAAAACGAGAAAACTCAATCACTTTTCCTCCATTCCCTAACCCAAACAGCACCCTCACATCAGAGATCAGAATTCAGAATTCAGAATCAAATAAATAGTCAATTTTCGATATGCATATGCGTATGCGTAACCATATATGGCTGGCACACAATATAGATATATAAACGATACGAGTAACAATATTATGACAAATATACATACGAATAGCATTTGGGAAGAGCATAGGAAGGGCGCAAACGGAACGACACTTATGTAAATCAAAACGAAGCTACAACATAGATACAATGTTAACTAGTTATTTAGGTGAAATATACAACAACAACAAATCACACTCAGATACATTTGAATCATAACTGACACACACACACACACACACACAAACGAGTACAACACAAACACACACAAAACGAACGCGAGCAAAATGACAAACTGTTACATAACCAAGTTCTAGAAGAGCCGCAGCAAACGATTATTGATAAACCAAAAATGGCCGTTTAATAAAACTTTTGTTATTAACAACAGAAAATTGTCAAACGAAATTGCAGTCAACATGTTGCAAACCAAAAAAAAGAAAATACAACCAAACAACAAAATATAAAGTTAATGTTCAAAACTAACTAATATATAACGAATATTATATAAAACAACAAAACTTAGACTGTATGTTATTTTCTCAATACAATACCTACCTATAAAAAACAATAAAACAGATTCAATAAAATGAGTTATCCAAAGGCAGAGCAAATAGTTTCAATTTTAAACATCCAACGGATGCAGCATATGCGATGTGGCAGCACTGAGAACAGTGCTACCCATGCTACAACGTAACAACGTTCATGTGAATGGCAAAAATATGTGATGACTACCGATGATTATTTTACTCGCGCAACAGGGCCACACTGTTCCCTTCCCACGCGACCAACAACACAAAAACGTGTGTTTTGGGTATCGCGCGTGTTTTTCTACAAAATAAAACTATTTAAAACCAGAACAGCTGCAAAAGCCAGTTGTTTTAGTCAATTAAATAGTCCCACAAGTCGTTTGTCAACATGAGACGTCCCAAGAAGGTATGTGATATGTCGAAATCAGAAACTGCCAATTCAAAGCAATTGTGTGAGGTTATTTCTCGTTTATCAAAGCATCAAAATAATTTGCGCTTTATTTAATATCGATTGCAGTACGAGTCCGGTGAGGCTACACAGTACATCAGTCGCCGTGCTGCGCTGCGTAAGCTGCAGCTTTCCCTGAATGACTTTCGCCGCCTCTGCATCCTGAAGGGCGTCTACCCGCGTGAGCCCAAGCACAGGCGTCGTGCCCAGAAGGGTTCTTCAGAGATCAAGGTGTTGTACCACACCAAGGACATACGCTTCCTGCTGCACGAACCTATCGTGTGGACACTTCGTGATTACAAGGTGAATATATAGAGATCCTATACGGTTTTTGGATCTGAATTACATTTGTATTCATTCTTCCCTTAGATCTTTGCCAAAAAATCCGGACGCGATCGTGCTATCAAAGATTTTCGCAATCTGAAACGTCGCCTGGCTCTGTTCCCAGAGATCAAGTTGGATCACATTGTCAAAGAGCGTTATCCCACATTCATCGATGCCCTTAAGGATCTGGATGATTGCCTGACACTTCTGTTCCTGTTCAGCACATTTCCCTCACTACATTTGATACCACGTGAACAGTCGAATCTTTGCCGTCGACTGACTATTGAATTTCTGCACTATATCATTGCCTCGAAGTCGCTGCGCAAGGTATTCATCTCGATCAAGGGATACTACTTCCAGGCAGAGATCAAGGGACAGAAGGTCACATGGATTGTGCCACATTATTATCCGTTCAAGCCGCAATCGCGCCAGGAGGTTGATTTCAAAGTCATGTCCATATTTGTGGAGTTCTATACCATCATGCTGGGCTTCACCAACTTCCGACTGTTCCATGGCCTCAATCTGGCCTACCCGCCGCAGTTCCCTAGCAATGTATTGCAGGATACCGCCGACACATACGCCGATGAGTCGAGTTTCGTTTCCGATCGTATTGCAGCATTGAACTTTGAGCTGTTGCGCACTGACAAAATCCAGGAAGATGAAGAGGAACCCGACATTGATATGGAACTGTTGGAGCAGGATGGAGATTCCAAGCGCATCATTAAAATGAAACAGGATGCACAAGAAGTGTCACGTCTGCGTAACCTTTTCAAGGGTCTGAAGTTCTTCATCAACCGCGAAGTGCCACGCGAACCGCTGGTAATAATTATTCGCTCGTTTGGCGGCAAGGTCTCCTGGGATTCATCCGTCTTTTCGGGCTCTACGTACGATGAGAGCGATGAGACCATTACACATCAGATTGTGGACAGACCCAGCCTGAGCACACAGTACATCTCCAGGGATTACATTCAGCCCCAGTGGCTGTTCGATTGTGTCAACCAGCGCCAGTTGTTGCCCACCAACAAGTACTTCCTGGGCGAGAAGCTGCCCCCACATCTGTCGCCGTTTGTGGATGCCAAACGTGACTCCTACATACCGCCTGAGGAGAAGGCTTTGCTCGATCCCTCGCTGATTGAAACTCATGGTAAGACAGTTACTTAAGAGCACCTACTCTGAACTTTTAATAACATAATTATCTTTAGTTCAAAGTGATGACGAATCCGAGGACGACGCGGAAGCTGAGAAGGAAGACGAGGTTGAGCAGGAGCTGATCGATCAGCAGTTGCAGCGCGCCTATCAGCAGGAGACAGCCGAGTACAAGAAATACGGCGGACCGGATGGCGTTAATGAGGATGAAGAAGATGGGCTCACAGATGAGGAAGAGCTAGATAGTGATGATGATGACGATGAAGATGAAGAAGAGGAGGAGGAGTTGGATGAAAAGACGAAGAGATTGCAGGAAGAGGTATATAAACAATATAAGCAATTATTTATAAACATTACTTTAATATGCTATGTTCTTTTTTGATTTACAGAAAGAAAAGATGTCTGTGCAATCGGGCAAAGTTCATAAGGTGAACAAGAGGCAGCTACACAAGGCCGAGGTTGATGAGCATCGTCTGCAGGCTCGCATGGTGAAGCCTCGCCATCGCAATCTCTTCCGCAAACTGATACGCGAAAAACAGGTCAAGGAGAAGGAGGAATGGCTGCTGCGCAAGAAGCGACGCGTCATCGATACCAACGACAAGGAGGCTAAGAAGACGGCAAAGCGAGAGGCACGCAAGGCGGCAGCCGCTGCGGCTGCAGCTGCCTCCAAGCTGGGCGCCAAGTAGTAGGCTTTGCCATACGCCGTGGTATTCCATTATCTGTGTCTTGACTCCTTAGACTTAGTTTGTACCTAAAGAAAATTATAAACAATTGAAAACTAAACTCAACTGGTTTTTTGATAACAACAGACAAGGGCCAAAAATTTCCACTACCATTTTAGCAAGAACTTTAACGTATTTAGCAGACATCTTCGACCCAGTAAATTAGGTTTACGAGGTGTGTTCAAAAAATTCAAAAGTTTTTTGTTTTGTTATCGTATGTTGTGTATAGCATTTTTTGTTTTTTTTAGGTCTTGGCTCACACGGGCTCTTCCATTGGGACAATTGGGCTTTGGTTGCGATATCATAACCATACACCCATGATTCGTCACCAGTTATGACCCTTTTGAGTAAATCTAGGTCATTCAACAGCTCTTGAGCGATTATACTTAACCCGTGAAAATTCAAAATTACGCGATACTTTTTGAACACATTTTGTATAGTTTTGCAGCTACGCATTTAATTATTGTACGCTCCAGATCGGATGAATGTTTCATATAGCTGTCCTAGAACCTACCGGACGATTATTATTTATTTATTATATATTTCTCAGTATATTGCAAGTAAAGTTTTCTTCATTAGGTTCTTGTTGGGGTAGATTTGCAAAATTTTATTGGATCACCATAAAATGAACAGTTGAAGGAACTGTAATGGATAACTCAACTTATCATTACCAATCAAAGATATATTTCAATGTCATCAAAAACGGACAACTATATCCTATAGTTAGCTTCCGTGGAAAAATGTATGTCCAGCGAAACGAGTTTATATATTGAAGAATATTTATTTTGTATCACTAACAAGCAGAGGAACAATCAATGAAGACAGAAACTCATTATTGATTTCCTTACCCAAACAATAAAACATCATTTTATTTCTTGCACAGCTTTTCGATTTATTTATAAAAAAAGCTCAAAAATCAATTTCTCGAACAATTGGAACACGTTATGAAATTTGTTTTTACAGGATGTGTGAGAAGTCCACATGTAATTTATATAAAACCATAATAATATATAGATAACAACAAAAACAGCGCAGTCAAAGTCAAAGTAACTATAGCTTTCGCAGAGAAATATTTGTTATAAATACATATTGTATAATTAAATTAAAAATTGTTATTAAAATTGTAAATTGCAATCACTGAACACTGACTGTTAGGTCCTAATAGATTTGTATGTTGCCTTTGCATTCTGTGTGTTTTGAGGAGAAGTATTATCGGGTATATGTGGCTAAAGCAATTCATTAATATTAACGACTTAGTTTCTTGGCCTTAGCAAACCTTTTTCGTTTCGTTTCTTTTCTGTTTTCTTTGCTTATCGAACTGAATCTCTTCATAATCATTTGAACTAGCGCATGTCTCGTATATCATTGAATAAACCTAAAGATTGTATATAGTAGTCGTATATTGTATATGCCCTGACACAGTCCAAGTCTGTCATAGTACCTATTACTCTATACTAAAATGTAACTTTTTTTGTTTTCCTTGTTCTGGTTCTTCTTTCTTTTTTTTCTTAACTTAACTGCAATCTCTGCGGGTTGCTCGTTCTTTTCGCTCTTAAGTCAAATATTTCGTTTACGTAAAAATGCTAAGGGATTTGTATAGGGAATTTGGGATCTCAATGGGTTCTTAATCGCTATCGCTATCGTTGCCGCCCGCCGCGCCATCCTCATCATCATCGTCGTCGCTGTCCTCCAGTTCTGGCATGGGAAAACGTAAAATAGCCGCTACGCCGGTTAGTTGAGCGAGTTCTAGATATAGAAAAGTAAGAAATAAAAGATTGTAAATCAAGTTTTGCAAGATCTTTACATATAAATAATATAAAAAGTATCAAAACCATTAATTTAAATGCAATGCACCTTGTCCATCTTTGAACTTTGAAACGAACTTGTTATTATGAACAATTTCCGTTGCAGCCTTGAACTAGCTAAGAACTAAACCAAGAACCAAGCTAGAACAGTTCAATTTTACTGTTAATTAACGCAACATCCGGTCAAGTGGTATAAGAACTTGATCTTATCTTGGTTTTTCTTTGGAAAAGCGCAGTCTCACTGCATTAATCAAGGCCAGTTTGGCCCAGTTCAAAAGAACCAGTTTTTTGCACTGGGTGTAGGAGGAGTCGGTACAAGTTTACATGATTGACAAGAGCTTCAAGGCGCACCGGTTCTGAGTCAATTTTGAACTTAACATTCAGAAAGGTTTACTAAATTACAATATGCAAATGCTGTGAGCAATTATTACCATGTGTAACTCATGATAAATTATATAGTAGAACATACATGCGGTGGGAACTATGTCTGTGAAGAACTCCCAAGGTTTTTAACATTATTCTAGGTTATGTTTTCGGTTCTTAAACTTTTTGCTGTTCTTATTTCTTCCGTTTTGTTTACACACAGAAATTACTCTCGGTTATCTACACAATTTAAATCAAGTGCTCGTTTTTTTCTGGTTCTCTTTCTTTGTTTACACTCTTCTACAATGTTTATATAAGTAATTTAGAGCTGATTATGGCGTTGGAAACAAAAAGTACTTGAGAAAGGAAGCGCCACAGCGATAAGGCGTAAAATTGTGTGGAAATATTCAAGTGGCGTTGAAAGACAGCTACGATATGCGAATTTGCGTATCCCCAGCATTAATGGCGTGTGCAATGTAGGCGCAGCAGGCCAAATTAAGTTTATATAGTACATGTCAAATTGGTCATATTTGTTTCTAAAAACTCTTAGCTTTAGTTCTTTTAGGCAAAACAAAGCTCATTGTAATCAAAGATAAATATTGAACGAGAGCATTTCTAATTCCAAAATATATCTTCCAGTCTACACATTTTTAGGCCATGGATTTTAAAAAATGCATGGACTACTGTGTTTGTCGGAACGCAAATGTGCGTAACAGGCTGATGGAGGCATCTCCGACCCCATAAACTATATATATTCTGAATCAGTATCAACAGCCGAGTCGATTGAGCCATGTCTGTCCGTCTGTCTGTCTGTCCGTCTGTCTGTCTGTATGAACACCTGGATCTCAGAAACTATAAGAGCTAGAGTCTTCAAATTTTGTGAGAAGATCCGTGTATGTTGCAGTGTCTCAAAGTTTTTTTGAAATTTGGCCACGCCCCTTCCCGCCTCTGTAAATCAGTAATAACAATTTAATATACACAATATAAACCCAACAACAAAAGTTGTACATCTCACATGACAAATACATTGCCACGGGTGTTTTCTGAAAATTTCAGTTAAATCGGACTAAAAATAAGTGAGATATGATCCGAATTAAACTCAATTTGAACGTATACCTATGCGTATATTAAGACCTAATTTACGCATAATACCGAAGTTCGAATCTAGCGTCGGACACACAGCATTTTACAAAACTTTTTATTTGCATATAATGGTAACAGAATTGCCAGCTCACAATGCAACTTTGCCGATCGATCTACAAATGAGGCAGTGGCTTAGTGGTTATAGTGGCGAACGGCAATTCTAGGAGAATCCGTTTGTGCGTGAGTTCGAGTCCTTAGCGGCGGCTAGTGCAATTTTTTATTTTAATTACTTTATTTTGGTTTTATTTTCATTCTTATAAACTAAAAGAAAAACAACAGTCGAAAACTACACCCTCTAAAATATTTAATTGAATATCAAAATAATTTGTTTCCAAAATAAATTTCATATTTTTATGCAATAGTTAAGACAAACAATGTACACGAATGTTAGAGCGGGACGCCGATACATGCATATCTGCATTTGCACATTTATGTTTCGGCGTCCCGCTCTAACACGCATCAATTGCCGTAGTGCCGAAGCACATATACGCAACTGTCAGATTTGTGCAACATTCGGCAAAGTTTATAAAAGTTTTCTAATTAAATATGTTGAGTACCAAAAAATTTAAAAATTATTGTTTGTTAAGCTTTTTAAATTATTTAATAGAAAAGAAAAAAAGAGGAAACCATTTCACACATTGATCGCGGCTGCAATCGAATAATAATTCAAACAAACCAAAATTGTCATTATAAATAAGGGAAAATATATTATACGCGGTATACCATGATAATCCATGGCCTTCTACCGTCAGCACCTGACTGTGCGTTCGACTGGTTTTATAAGGTGCTATGATGATTCAAGTTTATCTTTGTAGGGTATTCCATCTTCCAGCAATCCCGTTTCTCTGTCGCTTTGTTGTTGCCCGGTTTAATGTGCATTTACAAAGTACTCATGGCTATTTTCGAATCGCAGCGACCTATTTACGTGTAAAAATTGGCAAAAGCCTTGCCAAGTCGCAGACAATTGATAAGAACAGACAGAAGACGAAGCAAATTGCGACACGTGAGTCATTTGCCAAGCAGGCAAATGTTTAAAAATATTCGCGAAACATGTGAAATGCAATTTTAATTAACATCAAGTGAAAATTATTTTCAAAAATTGAAAATGAAATTGAAAGTGCGCCCTCACGCCACATGATTTTCATTTCGTGCTGAAGTCCAATGAAAGATTCGACTATATATTGAATGCATTGCGGGAGATTCCCCCAAGAGATACATATGTGATATATGTATGTGCGAGTGTGTGTGTTTGTTGTGCACATATGCAATGCGAGCTATACAAAAATAGAATTCTTAACGAGGTCATTAGACGGGGGAGGCCTACGCAGAGAAAGACAAGCATGGAACTTTGCATATTTTTCTCATGTAAATGATACGGAGGTTTTCCATTCTCTACTTACGTTCTCCTGATATATGCATGCTGGAGAATATCTTTACTTCACCGCCAGCATCTCGTACCGATTCAACCAAGTTAACATATTCTTTCCTGAGATTAACGTCTTGGCATCTGAAAGCAAGGAAATGTAAAGTTTGAGATAAGAAATATCTAAGGAATTTTGAAGCGATAACAACTGAAATACTTGGTAAGGTTTATACATATATATTTTCAATCGATTACTTCAACAAATGGGGCATTGGAACTTCTATTGCCACGACTATATATAGTTAACACACTTTATTATACCTTCATAATATTTCATTGCTAAACGAAATTTCGCAATATTTATCTAAACAGACGTGATAATTTATAGTCTGAAAACCCTGACGACGCATTATGCATACATATGAAACAATTAATATCAATTACGATTCAAAGTACATGATATTGCAGATCCCAAAATGCGCTCAGTGCCCAATACAATATATCTATAGTCGATGCTCGATACGAATAGCGATGTGATTAGTCATGACACGCAACGGGTGCCCCTATGCATAATGCAAAAGGTGTCAGGTTTTAGCGGGAATTTAATGTCTGATCAGAGGTGAGAGAAATCTAGTATATTATACTATAAATGGCTGAGTTAATAGCAATGAAAATGCAAGTATGAAGTCAGAACCCTCGTAAATGCCATAGAAAGTACGAGAGTACATTGCGCTATAAAAAAAAAACAACAAAACTGCCGGCTCATTTAGTGGCCGGTTCAAAAACCTTAAGAAATGTTAATGCTTCAGAGATAAAACCTCGCAAAAAGGAGAAAAAAAAAAACCAAAAACAAAACGTATACAAAAAAAAACATCACAGGTAAAATTTCAATTAACGTTTTTATTGACGGCACAAAAAGCGGTTTGAGTTGCTTTTATTTTGCTGCACTCTCCCTCTCTTTCTTGCAGTCACAATCTCTCCCACTCAGCTGCTGAAGAGAGAGAGGACGCAGTGTGACCAGCACTTTTGAACCAACGATCACGACGCTTTATCAAGCCGCCGCCGCTCTGGCTGCCGTTGTGGATGCCATTCCAATGCGTTCCACAACACGTGCAGTAGCAGCGGCAGCTGCTAAAGACAAACAACAATAATTAAGTACGCTTTAGATGGAAATGAATGACTATAATATACCCTGTGGACAACCCAAACAATGGGGAAAAGGTTTGGTATACCTTTTTCAGTCTTTTAAATGCAACGCGTTGAAAGAATTTAATTCATGTATAGAAAATGTTTTTTCATTTTATAATAAATCATTGAAATATTTGAAAATCGTCACAAAATGTATGTCAACTTTTTAAATCTCAGTAAAATTAACAAATATATGGCATGGCGAAAAGATTTGGTACTCATGTTTCCGTTGTTTTGAAAGAACTTACAAAAGAACTTTTATCCTTTTATAGAAAATGGATAAATTTTAAAAAAGAATTCAAAATGAGAAATTGTTTTTAATAATCTATAAAAACTTTGCAATTTTGTTTGAATATTCAGTGAAATAAAAAAACCCTTTTTTTATGATTTCTTCATTTTAAAACAATTTACAATTGAATCCATTTGAAATATTTGTTACAATTTACTGATAAATGATTATAAAGAATCCAAGAATCCAAAACATCTTAAAACTCTTGACAAACCCTATATATATTAGTGAAACCGGTTAAACAACAAGAATAATACTGATCTATCTTTAATTTTAAATGACAAGATCCATTTACTCGATTACAAAGTGAAGCCATCCGACAATCCCCACACCCAGTAAGCATGTAGGGTATTTAAAGAGAGCACCGGAGAGCAACGCGACCGCAGAGACCGCTACCAAGTCTCTACTCGTGTAGAATTAGTTGCAAAGCGGCTTTCTTGCGGCGCGGAACACGACGGAACTGAGTGAAGAAACGCAAGAAACGGAACGAGGCAAAGCGAAGACATCGCGCGACGATTGCCACGCAAAAAGAAATTGGTGCTAAGAAACCCTCCCCGAATAAAGAGTGCACAACCAAATACAGCAACAAAAAAGAAAGCAAAAGGTGCGTGCAAAACATAAAGTGAAAGTTGTTGTTGCACTCAGTTCACGTTGCTGTTGTTGTTTTTGTTGCTCGTGTCAAGTGCAAATGGTAAAAAAAAGAAAGAAAGAGACCAAAATCCAGTTTCATAGGGAATTTCGTAGCTTGACTCAGCGCTGGGAAATGCAACAGGCAAAGTTGAATCTGTATCTGAGTCTGCTTGTGTGTGTGTGTTGTGTGTGTTACCTGTGTATCTTTTTACTCATCATCCGTTAGCAACGATATACGAAATTTGCAATGAATTGAATCCGTTGTTGTTGTTGTTGCTGCTGCGTGACAATGATTGCACAATGAAATCAATTGTTATAATGGAATTAACGAAACGTAGGTGAAAGAGCCCTGAGATGCGGGTGAGTGTGTGGAGGAGGCCACTATCTATCTCACTCTCTCTCACACGCATACTCTCGCCGACGACCTCAAGACAGACAGCAACGCATAATTAAATGTCGTGTCGAGCTCGTTTAGCTCGTAAAAAAACAAACAAAAATTGTTACAATATCGTTTTAGATATATTCATTCATGTTTGGATATGTTGAGAAATTCTACAGACAAACTTTCCAGACAATTTCCTAAAGATATTAAAATTTGAAACTGGTTTGGTTTTTGCTTTCTGTGTTAACTGCTTTTATTGAAATCAATTAAACCAAAATAAATTTTGAATGCATCACAGAAAAGCGAAAAAAACCCGAACCGCAAGTTTTATAGCACAAAACCGAACCAATCTTTAATCAGTTTTCATTGCCTTTTGCTGGTAATTTCAAGCTGTGAGCAATCTCAATTCACAGCTTGATCAATCACAGTTTTCTTTTGTTGGGCTATAAAAACTCAAATTCAACCTAAATACAAAATACGATTTGAAAAGATAGAGCGCGAATCGAAACAAAAAGGTCGCGTATTTAATACCCTATAAAAGGCCCGACAATCTGATATAACCAATAACCAAATAAAACGTTTTTTCAATTAGGAATAAGACTTCAAAATCTTAACTACACCCTAAGAGTTCATAAACTCGATATAACAGAAGACTAGGTAAAGTTATTTATTATCCTTAAACATTATCAATCTATCCATCTCATGTTTTAAAAATGTTGATAAATACATTATGTTTGCAGTCTACAGTTTTCCCTTATTCCAAAAACCCCATAAAGAGCACATTTTTAATACCCTTCAATGATTCCCCTGATGTTGTTTGATCCACTTACGAAACATAAAAGTTTTTTCATTTTTTGTACACTTTAAAGATTTCTACGATCCCTAGCTCTTTTATGTTTACATTTCACATATGTTTTCTATATTCGGGTAATACCCTACACCCAAAATGAGCTTATTACAAAATCGGTGTCCCTTTAATTCAACGCACAGTTTCGAAATAAAACCATTAAGACTTTCGCAACAGACCTGCAGGCACGTGCTCGAAATAGTATTAAAATAAACAAATTGTTTTCATATTTTCCTATACAAATACTACACCAGCCAAAAGACAACAACATCAACAACAGACTGACAGCAGCTGCAGCTGCAAATAGGGGCACGTTGCAAGACATAAAACGTGTCCGGAGACCCCCCTAAAACAAAAGACTAGAAAAACTGGTTGGAACAGGCGAAATAAAATGCATGAAAAGAGAAGAAATCGAGAGAAAAATAATAAATCCATTCACAGTGAAGAAAAAAGACTAGAGAGGAGAGCAGCAAAGACAAGACAAGTGAAAGCGGAGGGTCGCGAGGGGGTGCAACGGGATGTGCCATTAAAAAAGAGTGCAAAAGACTTTGCCATAACTAGACTCAAGTGGATCATATTACATGGCATGTGGAATCCAAGTGGAAGTCAAAAAGCAAAGAGATGATAATCAGGGGGGAGAGGGGAACGGAGGAACCCAGCTGCGAAGTTGCCTCCAGGGCAAACCATAAACGGTGCGATTTGATAGATTGAAATTCTTAGTTCTTTTATTGTTGTTCTTTCTGGTTGTTATTGTTGATGTTGTTGTTGTTGTTGTTTCGCCCACAGCCGAGTGCTAATAATTAGCGCGTTTTGCGTTTTTGCTCAGCACTTCGAGACAAAGAAATGGCAAAAGATCTAGAACTAGAACTATAGCTACAGCTATATAATATACTCGTTTACATAGGTATATACCCTGTAGCAAATTCACACTATGTACAGTTACAATTGCAATGCTATAACAAAGACTATACAAACTTTGCAGCTGAGATTGGGAAATATAATATGCCTCCATAGACATATGTATCTAATACGCGTGTGAAAAGCGCTAAACACAATGAACAATACTTAAGATTGAAACTGAATCTACCAACTATGTGGAACAACAAACCAACAACAACAACAACTGTCTTTCGGTTTCTTTTCCCATGTCTGGCAAGAAATGAGAACGAAACGCGAAACAGAAGCGCAAGCTTCAAAGCAATTTAGTTCGCGAGGTAGAAATCGTATATCCTAGGTAGAGTACGAGTGGACTTAATAGGCATTTCTAGACTAAAATATTTACATTTAAGAACCTCAGCACACAAATATAACTAACCACAACCGTTAACTTGCTGTTATTTATGATGTTAATAGCAAAAGCTCATTAGTAGAAAGTTTAGAACAGAATGCGGGAATGCAACTTTAAATGAGGTCTTTAAATAAACAAATAAAACTTTAAATATTTCAATAAAACCTCATATGATTCAACTAAGATGACGTGCGTGTGTGGAATATTAAGAACTCTTGTTAGTTATTCATAATCTTTGGCCTTATCGTGTGTTTAACATAGAAACCCCATAAACATTAACAAACATTTAATTAACATCCGTTTTAGAACTAAGTAAGATATAAAATTTAGCATAAGCATTAAGGAAAACATTAAGAACAGCAATAAACAAACTAACTGAGTTCATAAAGTTCAAAGTTTGTAATCCAACGACTTTTCTGAAATCCTACGATTCATTTTACTTATTCTTTTCACCACTTCCAACTACAGTTCCTAGTCCTGTGTGATCAACTCTGAACAGAAGATGCTTACCAAACAGCCTGACTATACGATCTCTGAACTGGGCTACCCACTGCTCTGCGATGATAAGCCACACAAGAAATGCCGCCCGCCGATCTTACCAGTAGCCAGTGCCTGCAACATGAGTACCAGCTCCAGCTCCAGCTCTAGCTCTAGTTCCAGTTCCAGTTCGAATCGTCTGCTACCATTGCGTGAAACACTCGATGATTATTACAAGCGGATACTACAAAGTGAACTAGAGAATCGCGTAGCATCGACCGATGTTGTGGCACATAAGAAAAGCCAAAAGAATCGATGGAACTTGCAGCAACAACAACAGAGTAACAACAATCACAGAAGGTAAATAATAAACGATAATTATATCAATTGCAGTCTCTATTCTTAACTATGCGCTGCCTTTTCTTCTTCCTTTTTCTTCCATGTTCTTTATCTATTGCGAACTCCTCAACAGCAATCAAAAATGTCGAGATAAAGCAGCAAA
Source organism: Zaprionus africanus (assembly GCA_018151435.1). Taxonomy (NCBI): domain Eukaryota; kingdom Metazoa; phylum Arthropoda; class Insecta; order Diptera; family Drosophilidae; genus Zaprionus; species Zaprionus africanus. The sequence continues at coordinate 875,706 of JAECXB010000221.1, forward strand.
GGCAACAGCAACAGCAACAACGTCAACCTTGATGACTTGCGACTTGAATAGTTTCTGATTGCGGTGGAGACCACTTCTCAAGAGCTGAAGCTTATTTACGGGACTGATAAAACGTGCTAAATTTATTAATTACCATTATACCATTCTAGACTCTTAAGCAGTAATTTCTAAGTAAATCAAAAGCAATAAATCTTAATTTAATTGTATGCCACGCAGTTTGCATAACGAGAAAACAAACAGAAAGTCGAACAAAAAACTGATTTTATTTAGTGGAATTTCAACGCCTCATTAAAAATGTAAACGGGCTATACGACTGAGACAGGGGCACTTTTTTTCACTGACGGATTCACATTCAGATTCGGATTCAGAGTCGAATCCAAATGAAACGTAAACAAAGCAGACCAAAAATGGCGAACCATGCGAAACGACGCTACGCGGCACAACCTTGATCATGAGCACGCCATGGCTGGCATGTTGAAGGGGGCCCAAGGAAGGGGGATGAAGGGGGTAGAGTGAGGACAGCGGGGAACCGACAACAAATTAGCGTTTTGGACATGCTTTCTTTAAATGGCGAAATTGAGCAAATGTTGCGACAGTCCGCAGATGTGGAAGATCTGGAAAGATCAGTTGAGTGGGTGAAAGATAAGCTGCAAATGCGCTGCGCAAGTGCAACATATTAGCGACAAACTACAGATTTTATATCCAAAATATATCAAATATATAGTACTATATCCCTATGAGTTTCATATTATCATTTTGACAACAGCGGCAAACGATCGAAGTACTTTAAAAACCTCTTGAAGTATACCATCTGTTCTGTATGGAAGCTACCTCCCAAGTCGCATATGCAGCACACGTAGCGCACCAAGAGATGCTCCATATGGCAGACAATAATAAAACACACAAAAAACAAACTGGGCAATTTGTTAAAAGTTGAAGGTTTGGCGCTGTGGGCTTGTCAACGAGATCGTCGTGCTCTTGATCTTTCTGCTTGATTGAACTCGGAACTGTCATGTTGTTGCACAGTATAAGCTCGACAGGCTACAGCTGATAAGCAAGGTAAGCACAAAATACACGGTAAAATATAACACGGGTAGAAAAGTTGTTGTAATGCCTAAGAAAACAAAGCTATTTTGCTTGAATTTAAAACAAACTTTAAATACAAATTTAGACTATACTCTTTTGAAAGGTTACAACTAGAAAATTGTCTACTTTATGACTTGCTATCGTTTTCCCAAGTGTTAGACACCCTAGGTGCACTTAGAAAAATTTCGACACACTCTTATACAACATCTGTATTCAAATGAAGCCCAGCATTTTGAAAATCCTATTCCGCCTTAACATTTGTATTCCCAATTTTTAACTGCACTCACCTGAAGAGATTATCGGAAATGAGCAAAGTTTCTATAGATTGAGCCTCAGCAGCGCGCAGTACATGTTTCTTGCCATAGAAGGCCTTGGCCGGTTCACATTGCAGCATCATGTAGAATTGTTCCAACACTTTCACCTCACCGGCGGCTTTAGTGTCTGACATTTTGGCTATAACAGCAGGATCTTGTAGCACCTCTGCAAGGACAATGAAATAGTTAAGAGGCCTTAGTTAAGAGAGCTTATCTCACCTTTAAGCGAATGCTTGAAGCCGGAGGATGCATGAACCAGCATGAATCGGCTTTTATTGTCCAGCAGCACTTTGTAGTCCAGTTTGACGGCCTGCTGGAACATGTAGTCGTAGAACTGATCACGTACAAAGCCGGGCGAAGCGATGAGCACACACTTGACTATATCGAAGTTCACGTGTCGCAATATACTTTGCATGACCTGCTCATAGAATTTAGCCAATCCCTTCTCGTGTTGCTGCACGTAGCCCTTGCGTTTGCGCGGTATGGAGACCTCGATTTTACTGCGCACCAACGTCATGCTGGCCGTAATGAGGCAAACGTGCGCCAGGCCCTCTTGCATGACAACCGCTGCCACGTCTGCTGATTGTGTGGGATCGCAGGCCATATCAATACGCTCCAGAGCTATGGTATCCCATTCGGGTTTGCGCAGCTCAAATTTGCGATTCATCTCCAGATCGAGTGTATGATATGCACCCATTTTAACATATTGATTCTCCTCAATGTTGCGCCCCTTGAGTCGCAGCACACACGCCTGTGTATCGAAGTCAATGCTCTCCACGGCAATGGTCAACGTGGTGCGGACACGGCTACTCGTCGACGAGCCTGTGGCCGTTTCATTTTGCACCTTGCGTATGGTTGTGCTGCGCACGCTGTCACCTTCGGCAATGAGATTGTAGGCGTGCCACATGTCCTCGGACTCTTCGGGCATAAGGGTAACGCTCCTGCAGATCAGGCATTATTTACTTTATCCACAATGTGTGAATGTATGTGTACTTACCCCTGCATGCCCTTATCCACATATTTGCCAATCAATTTCATGTTGCAATTGTTAAATTTATCGCGCCGCCGTCTGTTGCCAGACGTTTAGTTTTGTTGTTTTTATTGTGGTCTCTGGCGTTGCGTGCTTTGTGTTTTCTGCTTTTATATGCTTTTTGTCACTTGCATTGAATTAAATGTTTTCTCGAGTCATGCAAATTGCTAGGCATCTTTGTTAGATTGTTGTGGATTTTCCGCAGGTATTTCCGAAATGCCTATGAAAATTGCCAAATTTCACACGGCGAACGTTTTGACATTTTGAAACAGCTGATTTGTGAATAGTGTTGCAAAGCGAACACTTTTAGAAAGCATGCTTACAGCCATCGATCAACAAATCGACTATCGATAAGTCGCATGATCGAAATATTCCGCTTTATCTATAAATTAATGAAATTGCTAACGTATTGAATATATGTTTGTATTACAAAAAATACACTTTTTAATTAAAGTTAAGTTTACAGATTTGTACGAATTTCGAGAGTCAACTCTCAGCTTAAACTAACAGCCTTTCGATTTCCTGCTGTATGGAGGTAATCTGCGATTTCAGCTGACTTCCCTCGTTGGTGGTCACTGAGCACGCGACAATGGGCCTGGACACGCCGCAGGCACGTCCCAATGCCTGCTTGGAACGCACAAAGACGTACGGCACGTTCTTGTCCTCGCACAACAAGGGCAAATGCAACAGAATCTCGATGGGTTCAGTGTCGCCGGCAAGCACAACAATATCGGCCAGACCACGATTCAGAGTCTTGGTAGCCTCGTTAGCTCCCTTGCGTAGTTGGTTGTAGTTGAGAGCCTGCTGCAGCAGATTCATGATCTTGGCGGTCAACTGGGCATCGGCCAGGGGGAATGCTTTCGGGTTCACTTCCTCGGTCTGCAAATAGTGTTCTATCAATTAAAATATGTTCTTAGCTTGTTTGTTTAGCTTTACTCACCATATTGAATGTTTTTTGATTTATTAGTTTGTATGATTTAATAAAAAATAAGATGCAACCTCTCGGCTTGTGTGCTTCACTGAGGGGCAGAATTGGAAATAAAACGTTTGACGAAACACGTGCAATGTGTGTAGTTTTTCGACGGTTAACAACACTTAAAAATGATGCGGTAGCCCTGGGCATAACATATCGATATTTCAACAGTGCTCACGCACAACAGGTCTACTTTGTATATCGATTAATAGTATGCTGTGCATCCAAACTTCAGCAACGAAAACAAGGGATTTATGGTTTGAGTTAGTCAAAAATAACTAAGTTGTATCCGCCTTATAAGCTCTATCAGAGCCTATAAAGTCAAACATAAGATTCCAAAATATAAGTTTTATGAGGTTTGAGTCAAGCATCGAAATTTCTAAATTTAAATCTTTGAAAATGAACGATTTACTTAACTTACTTTTTATATTGGAGGCATAATTCTGCCATAATTAGACTAATGAAGATGGCTGGTCTAATTAGATCTTGGAGAGATCTTAGAAGATTGGAAGCATCTCTGGATTCAACGAACGGTCCCTCTGCTTCCATGTATTGAGCCGGAGATAATTATATTAAAATAGTGTTATGATTCCAACATACACACACTTGTTTCCAAGAGATGTTCAACTAAAAGTCTGTCATTTTAACAACTAAAATTGCTGTTTTTTTCCTTCGTCTTAGCCAAACTGAGTGTAAACAACCCTTCGGTATAATTTACATATTGTATATTATTTATAGCATGTTTTTAATGGTCAGTCCCGAGTATTCGAACTCCAATAAGTACAAATGAAAACACCAATTCGTGGGGCCTTACGTTACATACAAAAGGAATTCACTTTATTACCAATTCTTGCATTGTACACATTTATTTAGAAGATCCTATGAAGAAGGAGAAAGTAGAATTCGATTAATGGCCTGCCCAACTGTTGAATCTAGCACAATAGTTATACTTACTTGGTAATGAGGCCATCCTTCTTGGCCAGACGGACGATACAATCGTCGGACTCGCCCATACGACGGATCTCACCGCAGATAGCGTAGGTCTTGTTGCCATCGGTTTGGCGACCGGTCTCGGGGTCCACATCAACAATGCTCAGTTGCACGGAAGCGTGGTCCTTGGCGTGGATGATTCTGTTCGATGCCGAGCTGAAAGTGGAATGCACAATTAGCATATTTTATACAATTTTCCTGAGCAACAACAAAATTCGTAATCGGGCAGCGGCCCGCTGAACACGTGTTCTACACTTACCATTTGCGGGGCACGTACAAATCAACGTTCTCACCGGCGTCGTTCTCCATTATGCTGTAAAGTAAATGTAAACATTTTATGAGTATTTTGAATGGTTTACCAAGGGCTAAATACAAATTTTACGTACATTTTGTAAAAATTTACAAATTAGCGACCAACACTCGTCAAAGGAGGCTGAAAAGAGAAAGAGTGAAGTTGGCTGCGCTGCAGAGTCGCAAAAAAATATCGATAGAAAAATTTATTTTTGCTCATTGAGGGTAGTCCATGATTTTTGTTTTCTTGATTATACCACAATAATTATATTGAAATTATAATTATAGTTGCATAAATTCTTGCTGAGACATGTGTTTTTAGTATAATAACGGTTCAACACGTTGATACGCATACAAAACTCAAACAGGGTATTTTAGATGTATACTGAATGAATGTTATTTTTTGAATATTGTATTCAAACATTAAAAGTACTTATTTACACATAAAAACTTATAACAATTGAATCAAGTACGTGAAGTTTTTATATTTAACTGCATCAATACGCTTGTTGCTGCCTTCCATATCGATACACTTATCAAATATATCGATTGCTTAACAGCCGTTTATAAATGTTTATCAGTCGCTTTGGCAATGTGAAGAGTAGAAGTGCTGCATTGCATTAAAATTGGCGCCGGAGCTTTCTCGGCCTTAGCGCCCATTGCAAAGTCGGTAGCAGTGCAGTCGTAGACCCATATCCGTAGGATATATTAGACCCAAATAGAAAATATAATATAGAAAACTTCATTATCAGTGCGCAAAATAAATTATAACGGAACGTGCCCTGTGGCCTCACAACATGTGAGTATTGATTTTGGACAGAGGCTGTAGCGTCGGTGTCCTTGATCCGGTGTCAGCGCCGATTTTCCGTCAATGGAAGCCGCAGGACTTTTTTCGCCTCGCCAACTTGGTGTGTGTATTTTTAAGCAAGTGCATATGTGTGCAAGTGTGTGTGTGTGTGCTTGGATGTGGGTGTTTTCAGTGTGTGGGTTTGTTTTCATTGCGGATTAACGCGTCTGGTTGGCTTTTCATATTTGCAGTGTGCGCGATGTAGCTTCTCAATATTTATACCGTTATTGTGTGGAACAAAAAGGTTTCCATTTAATATAGATTAAGAGAACATTCTTTTCGTTCACAGATGCATTATCTTATGCTATAAATAAGAACTGTTTCGATTTAAACGTTCACAAAACGTTAAAGGATATTTGATAACATATTAAATACTGAATAGTTGCGAAGGTTCACAAAACTTTAAAGGTTATTTGATAACATATTAAATACTGAATAAAACTGTCAATAGCAGGGTAACAGTCGCATAGCATTTCAACGTATTTTATACATGATTAAGTTGAATCATGTTGTATCTTGAATTAGGTCAGTTTTATTTTGATTTCAATTAGTATTTTCTCCCTTTACTTTTGAAGAGATGACATACTGTTTAAAAATGTGACTAACAGAATACATAGCATTCGCATAACATTATAACGTATTTTGAACACGATCAGCAGCAGCCAACAGTTCCATTTTGAGTTTAACACTACGTTAACATATTATATCTGTTGTTTGGCCACTTTTGCTGTTAATTTCGATTTCAATTTGAATTTTTGTGTTTATAAGTTTTTAAAGGGTATTGAGATAGTTTCAGCTCCCTACTAAACAAGAGTTTTTTATGAGTGCATTAAGATTTAACATCTCATTTGCATTTGCCTTGCAGCGATTCTGTTGTGATGTGCAAGTGTTTTCGCCTTTGGCCTCTCAGTCGCATTTCAACTTTTGTCGTGTGCACTTCGTCCGCGTCTGCTGCTCTGCCGAACGCTTTGCGGCGTGTGTGTTGTATTTACTCCCAAGATTACTTTACGGTACGCTTCTTTACCCCAGCCTCCCATAACGGACCGGCCCGGCCCGGCCCGGCAGCACAGCCTCTTGACCTTTAACGCGTATGTGCGAGATTTTGCATATCGTTATTGTAAAAATAATACAATGTAAATTTATGCGCTTCAAATGAGATCATGATGATGTCGCGAGCATCTATTTTTAAACGGAATCAAAACACAATTACAAAAGTTGTTTGCCCTGACAAAAAACGAAAGTGAAACCAATTGATGAAAAAGATATCATAATGCTTAAAATTCCACATTGTGTGTAATTAGGCAGTATCGAACTACACCAAATAGTAACATTACTTATCTCATTTTATTGACTTTAACTGTTAGAACCTTGGTTACCTCAAGGCTAACTAAGGTTTCCAGATAACAGCAATATAACGTAAATAACAATCCAATTAAGATGGGGCGAACACGTTGGATTACAGAAGTATCAAAACAAAACGAAAACGAAACGAAAAAAATACAACAAGTGAAATGTAATTAATGTGGAAATCTGGTAGAAAGAAAACCCACGAAAAACCGTGATGTCAGCGGCAAAGTGCGTGCCTGCTGTGTGTAATGTTTCTTGATGACGTCGAGAAAGGAAGGGTGGGCGAAGGGTGTGGGGTGTGGGGCAGACAAAACGAAGAAAACTTTAAGTAAAACACTTTCTAGGTCAAAAGTTGAAAGGCAGCGGCTGGCAACCCAAGCTGATGATGCTCATAAAAAATCCTATAAAAAACTGAGAGAGCAAAAAGAAAAATAGGGACAGAATATCTACATGATATGCAATTAATAAAGCAAGACAACAAAGCAAAAACAAAAGTAAAGCAGCCGTCTATTGGACATGTTGTTAAACCCCTTACCCGCCTACCGCACATCTCTTTGGGTCGACTGTCAGTGCAGTTAACCTCCCTGTCAACTGACGGGGCGTTGCGACGTCAGTAAAAAGATTAGAAAATTAAAAATGTAAAATGAAAATCGATTGGAAATTGCAAGTCAATAACGAAAGTTAAATTGCAGTCTACAGCTATAGGGCCCTGTTGGCATGACTCGATGCTATCGAGAGACCTTTGTCGATATAAAATAAATACAGGTTGCAAGAAAATAATGAAAGTTAAGTCACAAATGTCATTGATTATTTAACTCCAATAACTGTAAAATTGAATATTGCATTTGTAAGAGATGAGGGAGAATCATCTACTACGGATAGAATTTCATAGATATGAATATAAAACAATGTTTACATTTATGTATTAGCTCTATTAATATAGTAACGTTTTCTTCAAAGTTCTTTCAGAAGTTCTTTAAAGGTTCAATTTCACAATTCTTAACCTATACGACCTATTCCATTTAGGTTATTTTCATCATTGACATTAGATATATGTATATGTATTCAGATTTGTCTTTATAAATATATCATTTTATATTTTAGAAAATTCTTCAACATCCTTCATCTCAACGTTTCCTCTTAAAGCGTATTTATCTTATTCTATTTAAGTTTCCTTTTTCCATTATCTTTTAACACGTATTTGCTTTCAATGCACATAAATTTTATCGCTATCCCGTCGCCTCTTTGCTCTGAGTCGAACGGTAAATTCGCCTCTTAATGGTTTCTATGCTTTCCAATAGATTTTCCCATAATAACCGAGGATCTGTGGTAATTTAATCCTTTAGCCAAATCCCATAAAATTGTGCATTTATTGCTGGCCCACAGCAATTGGGAATTAGATTGCAACTTTTTCTTTTTTTCTCCCTCTCTCTCTCTCCCTCTTCTAACATTCTAATTGGGGAGTTGATGGGGGAAACCTGTCGGTCGACCTGGGCAACAGTTTGTGCAACTTGCAACTTGCAACTTAATTTTTGATGTGCCCCCATGACTTGATTTTTATTTACAGCGCTCGGACTTGGATACTTTTGGAACTGGAACTGGAACGGGAACGTGTACTGAGAGACTGCAAGTAGTCGCTCTTTGGGTCTTCGATGATGATCTTTGTTGTTGCTGAACGCCTTTGATTGCAACTCGTCGTTATTGTTGTTGCCGTTGTACTGTTACATTTGCTATTGTTGTTGTTGTTGGCGTTGCTATTACCAGAAGTTCTTCCCGTTATTGTTGCTGTCGTCGTCGTCGTTCTTGTTGTTGTTGTTGAGGCTGCGTTCGAAAATCGGTCAATGGTAACGGGCCTGTAAGCAGGTGCAACTGCCGCGAAGGAGACAACAAGAGTGCGAGCGGGAGAGAGCGAGGAGAGGAGGCACAACATGTCGCTAAAGGTGAGTTTGACCCAATTGAAAACGTAAATCCAGCCTAGACTTGGCTAAGCTAAACAGGCAATTTGAACAGCTTGTCGGAGACTGGGAAGTTATATAAGAAAAGCTGGAATTACTGGAAAGACATAAGGTCAAGCATAAAGAGAATATATAAAGTTAATATAATTCCCAAAGAAAAGAATGTTTTGCATACTTAAACTGATAATAGATTAACAGCTTATCAGCCTATCTTAATAGACCAGCTCATTGTTTGTTCAGTATAGATATTGTCAACATACAAATGGAATAGCTCTACTCATCAGTTATATATAGCGCCATAGTACGTCAAGCAAGATTAAATGACAGAAGAGAATTCCACATCGCTTAAGCAACTCATTTAGTTAGACCAATATTTAAGAACCCATTATTATTGTTTCTCTTTGTTTATTGTGCTTCTGCTTTGAGCTTAACTCGATAAATGGCGTGAGAAGAAGAGAGAATAGACGGGCTGGAGTGAAGAGTGGAAGTGGGGGCAGTGGGGGAAACTGGTCGAGAAGGCTGCTTTATTATCGATACGATTGCCGCAATAGAAACTCAAGAGACCTCACTTTTCTTGCCACTCGAGTGTGGCACAAGTACATGTTGCAAGCTCTTGGTCGTTGTTGTCTGTCTAGTGGCAGTCTGAAGCTTTAAAAGTGCTTCTCACCTGCCTCAACCTGCCTCACCTGCTGACATTTGCAGGCTGTCTATAAATATTGTAATCTTAACCATCATCATAGTCATCCTCATCATCATAACCACCATCCTCATCATCACATCATCCTCATCATTATGAGCATTATGTCAGCGTTTGTCTGCCTTCCATTTCTTCCATGTGAAACGAACTTTAGCTTGTTTTTGTTGCTCTTGTTGCTGCTGCTGCTGCTGCGGCGGCCTCTCAACAGGTGTCACCCGGGCACAAGTTAATCCGCTTCATTAACTCCCGACTCGACAGTTTTTCCCCATTCCCATTTCGCATCCCCATCCACATTGTGCTATGTAGTTCAAATATTTATTGTATTTCCTCCGAATACATTTCTACAATTCGGACCCCTGCGTCAGCGCAATTAGTTGTGCTTTAACCCGCAACCGGGTCTCGCAGGTTGAAGTGACCGCAAGTGAAGTGAGCTTAATGAACTGGAACGATAAGCACTGTAAGCTTTAGCGAAGTGTGTTTTAAACTGCTAAAGTAAAGGATATATGTTTTGAACAGTTAAAAGTATATTTTCAAGATTATTATCAATTTTCTATAAATTATTAAGTAGTTTTTAGTATAATATTCTGTTTTTCGATGAAATACAATTTTTAAATCTAAGATAGCAGAATAAATTATACTACTCAGTCTACAATTATCAAGAAAACAAACAAATTTAATAACATTTTATGGGCCCCATAAGATTAGATCACAAAATGTTAGACTAGAGTTGTATTTATATACATTTTTTTGCAATTCCTTACTAAAAATCTTTTAAAATATTTTGTTTTCTGCATTACATTTCAACATTAAATGTTAAGAGGAGGTTTAGTTGCTTTTTATAGACAAAATCGGAAATACTATAATTAATACACCTTGTTTTAACTAATTTAAAGTATTTTTACCAGATTATTTTTTAATTTCTTTATATATTAATGTACTTTTAGCATCAAAGTTTTATAAGTATTTTATCTTTCGAATTAATACGGTTTAAATATCTTTAATAGTTACGTTTAACAAAGACATTACAGATTATGTTTATTAATCTGCAATTATAGAGACAATATTGTATAATAACCTCTTGTGGGCACCCAAGTGCTATATTTATGTCCACGCAAGGGTTAAACCGATACTCGCATCTGATGTCAGAGCGTCCACAAAGCATTGTAAAAATGCATCCACATCCGCTCTGCAAACGTTTCCCATTGTTTTTCCCAGTGACTTTTTCTTGCTTTACGACTTTTTCTCCTCTCCCCGTTCCCTCGTCTTTCTCCTCCATCTTCTTTGTCTGCCTATGGGCACTAATTACTACAATTTGTTGCGGGAAGTGGGCGGGACGGGGGCAACTAATTTCCCTCATAAGTGTAGCTAGAGTGTGGCGCCCCAAGATACAAATGCTCTGTGGGAGGAGGGCGACAGGGGCGTTTCTGACTGTCTGTCGCCCACACACACCTTGTGTGCAGGCAGTGAGAGAGGGGAGAAGGGGAACTATTAGTCAAGTGTCCGGGTCCCTTTTGACGGCTGCCAAAGTTGAACTCGTTAATTGATTTGTTTGTGTTTTTTTCTTGTAAAGATAAACTACTAAAACAATGAAAATCTCTCACTTTTTCTTTTCATTTTCATTTACAGAAGGAAACGCCGTCGGATGTGATGTTGCATCTGGCAGCGCTGCGCGGAGATGTTGTTGAGCTGCGCCGCGTGCTGGATACGGGCAAAGTACATGTGGATTGTAAGGATGAGGTGAGTATGATATGACGGAGAGAGGGGGGAATGTCTTTTTGTAAAGACCCGCTTGCTAAACTGGGTCAACGCACAGCGGGTGTTTGGTTTATGCTGCTGAAATTTGGTATGACAGCTGTTTAGTTTTATTGTATGTTTTGGGTTCTTGGTTTTTATGGTTCATTAAGTCGAAAAGCTTGTTAGGGTTATAAATTGTAATATTTCTGTAATATTATGTTTAAGTTTCATATGGAGTTTCATATTAATTTATGTAGTTTGAATTAGAATAAATACTAAGATTTGGGAGAGTCTTTAGGGAGTTTAATGTTGTTGGAACTTAATCGTATAATCCCTTTTTTCGTTAGGTGAGTTAGCATAAGTTTCCATCTTTGTTTAATTAGTGAAACGCAATTGTATTTGTTGCACACTTAAAACGAATCTATTAAGCAAGATTTTATGGTTGTTAACTCACAGATGTTTAAGGGTCTTAATATCATCTACAGTAGTCTCTGTTTAAAGTGTTATTAAAAATTTGGAAGCTCCATGTTCTCATTATATCGGCTTTGAAAGAACACTTCGTTGAATAATACAATGCAACTGAAATTGTTCCAAATAGGCAAACTTAGGTCATTTATTTTAAGATGATAAGTAATCCTACGGAATGATTAAGTAAGTTTTTAAACTCGTTGACGAATTTTTTTTTCGCATATGAAAATTTCGAATTTGCATTGACTAGAGTTCAACTTACGCTTTTTAGATAACAATAAATTTATAGATCCTACGAATAAATCTCTAAACGAAGCAACTGAAACACTTAAATGATTAAATACTTGGCAACTTAGTGAAGTCAACATATGTATATCGAGAACTTAACAATTTCTTAGCTCAACAAGCCCCCAAGACAGTTGAGAAAGAGTTGATAAGCAACAGCTCGATTAACTGATTTACATTCCTCTGGTATATGATAACAATCCCCTTTGGCGATTTAATGTGTGCAATTAACGATTTGATTTCGATTAATTTAACTGCTTCACATAATGAAACAATGCCAGCTGCTTTAATTGTTAAATTGAGCGTCCAGCGATTTGGACTGTAATTGCGCTAAGTTTTCACCAGTCAGAGGAAAATCGTTATACCCTGTAGCTGTTTAAATGAAAGGGGTATATGCACTTGAGAGCAAATTAAATGAGAACAACTTCAATTAGAGGGAGTTGTATGAACAATTAAGCAGTGCCTACAGTTGTGTTGGTTTCTTATAACTGATATTTATGCTACAGGGTATCAGGTAGTTCATGCTCGCTTTCCTTTTGGGTTTCATTTGGTTTCGTGTTGATTTGCATGCGTGTCGTTGTTTCCATGAGCGAAATCAAGAGCGAAAATCGCAAATCTGTGTCCGATCCGAAAACGAATGCAGCCCCTTTGGACTGCCCACAGTCACGTACTAGGCAGGCAGGCGGGGAGGGAGGGAAGGGAGGAGCAAGGGTGTAGCTGTGTGCCCTTGTGTGTAGTTTAAGCCATTGCTGGCACACTGGCCCAAACAGCTGGGCCACTTGGCGTATGCATCGGTATTTGCAGCCAGCTTGTCCGACTCGCGGGCGCGCTTCGTTGCACTTTAAGTGAAATTTCATTTTTGTTTTATTCCACTTTACACTTAATTTTTGCCTTTGCCATTTTCGCTTTTGCTGCAGTTATTTCTCTTGTTTCTGTTCTGCGCCTTCTTTGCCAACTGGTGCATAGTGGCGTAAACAAAGTGTTAACTTGTCTTTCGTTTGTAATTTACAATAATTCATTTTATTTAATAAGCTCAACTATTTTCCTTTTTTTGGCTAAGATTTCGTAATGGTTTTGAAAGGCTTACATAATCAAAGGAAAATCGCGTGACGCACTTAATAAATATCATTGAATATCCAGCAAAGCGTACAGCCATAAAAAATTTATAGCAAGTTGTAGAAAAATATTTAGGAAAAATCATTTAATGTGATAAATAACGTGGACTGTAGTTTTTTATTGCTTTGTAAATAAAAACAGAAATTTGTGGTTTATAAGAAATTTTTGAATCGCATGTAAGAAGAAATATTTAAAAATCGTAAATTTTAATTTTACAACTTAAATGAACTATGGTCAACCAAATAATAATAATAAATAAATCATAATCTTTTTTCGGCTATTTTAATTTTCTTTTATATATTTCTATGCGTTAGATTTTTAAGATTGATATAATTTCATAGGTCAGAAAAATGATTAGTTTAAAAAGTATATAAAGTACAGGCACTGCTATTATTATTTGTATAATAGTTGTTCTTTTTATGGTATAAAGAAAAATACCTAAACATTTAAAAAGGGAATTTTAGAGGTTTAACATATATCAAGAAAATCTTGAAATTTAATTAATATTTTGAAGCAACATAAAGCTCAAGTTCAGATCAATGCAGATTAGAGGCTCTCTTTCGCATACCATTTTCGTTGTTTATTTATGGCTTCTCCCACTCTTCATCCGCAGGACGGTACCACGCCCTTAATTCTGGCCGCTGCCGGGGGACACATTCATTGTGTTTTGGAGTTGCTGGAACAGGGCGCCGAGCTGAATTCCCGCCGCTCAACGGGCACCACAGCACTCTTCTTTGCCGCCCAGGGCGGACATTTGGATGTGGTTCGCATTTTGCTGAAGGCACGCGCCAAGGTGGACATCCCATCGCTGGACGGCGGCACGCCCCTCTTTGTGGCCGCTCAGGGCGGACATGTGAAGATAATCAGAGAGCTGTTGGACTGTGGCGCCGATGTGAATGCCTGCATGAAGGTGTGTTAAGTAACGAACTTGAGAACTGAAGTTTGTATCTTTTTTTGTTTGGATTTCCCCCTTTTTATTTTATTTTTCTTTTGAAAAAATCTAATCTATTTCTTTTGCTTGCAGGATCGCGCGTCGGCTGCCTTTATAGCTGCTCAGAACGGACATCGTACAGTGCTCTCGCTGCTGATATTGGCGCACGCATCGATGGACATCAAGCGCATCGATGGAGCAACCCCACTGTGGATAGCTGCCCAGATGGGACACGATCACATCTGCAAGGTGCTGCTGCAGAACGGTGCCAATGTGGACACTGTGCGCTGTGATGGCGCCACGCCTCTGTTCAAAGCCGCCCACAAGGGCCACGCCTCTGTGGTGACCGTGCTGCTGAAATATCGCCCAAATTTGGGTTTGTTGCCCAACGGAGAGACGGCACTTCATGCCGCGGCCATGTTCGGTCACATGACGGTCTGCAAACAGCTTGTGGCGGCAGGCAGCGACATCATGCTGAAGAACCAGGACGGGCTGACGGCCATGGAGTTGGCGCATCACGAGAATTACACCTCCATACGTGACTATCTGCGCGAACGCATGCGAGCCTCGATAAAACATAATACATTGGCCATGGCCGAAATGCGAATATCAACGTAAAGACCAAAATTAAAAACAAAAACTAAATAACAACAAACTCCCTTCGAAGTACCTTCTAACACACTATTTATTCACCTATCCTAACTGGGAACTGTGTTTCTGAATTTTACATTCTCTGCAAAATGTTGGCGAAATTGAAGAGAAAGTAAAACTCGATGCAGTTCCGGGTGTTTATGACTATGAAACGACTGAGTTTGCCAGCAGAGCTTGAACTTTATTTGTCCTGTTTTGAATTACAATTTCGCATCAATTTCAACTAAAGATATTTATCCTCATTTAAAAGAAGTTAATGCGAAAATGTAATTCAGCATAGGTCGACCAAGTTGTTGTAGATCATTTATTTTTAAATGTTAACGCGTAAATAGGCTATTTTGTACGATTCTTAAGAATAATACAACATATAAAGTTTTTAATTTGATGAAATTCACTCAAACATATGATTTAGGTTTCGTTTTTGATCCCACCTTATCAAGTTAATGTTATCAATGCGTTCTGAAATTGCACCAATTGTAAATATCCTTAGATAAAAACAACTTGTTTAATATAGTTTAAGCTCTGCGATAGGCAATCGGGTTGTTTCACCTTGTTGTAAAATTGCAATCAAAAAATGTAGTGGAAAAATGCAAAATTCTAGAGAAATCCCAGTCCAAAAAATGCCAATGCTGAGCAAAAGGCAATCACATCTTCCCCAATTATATATTGAAATATATTTGGATATTATATCATTATTATTATATCATATGTATATGTACTTAAAAGAAACCCCTACAAATTTGAGCTTGTATTTGAATTTACGATTACGATTAACTAAATCTAGCAATAATTTGCACTTGATATGGGCAAATACAACTGCAACAAATGAGAATAACTGTTAACATGGACCCATAGTTGTCCTTTGTATATAAATTACATATATTTATATATATTATATACATACATGAACTATATATATTTATTATTCACCTAACCCTAAGCAATTGTTACCAAGTGCTTTAAGTTTATCCGCCTTTTTGTCTTATCTTAATTAGCTATACACATTTTATCTTAATTAGCCATTAATTGATAACAAATGTTTTTTGTGGTTTTTCTATATTGTTTTCGCTCATGTAAATTAAAAGATAAATTATCTCAAACTAACTCTCGAGTTTATCTTTCTGGGAAATTTTAAATGTCTATTGTCTGAGACCTGCCTGGACTGATTTTCAAGCCAGATTTAACGGAAAAAAGCCAGCACTGCTGCAGTGCATTAACAGATTACTTAACGCAAATGTTCGTTAAGTTAGCAATGTTATGCTGCTGCTAAGTAACAGTGTGACTTGCTAAGTTGCGTTCAGTTAGAATTTTTAGAGAAGACACTCACCTTAGCGAAGACACAAACATCGAAAGCGCAAAGTTGACGACACATGCCGTTTTAGTTTGAAAAATGTTAGAAAATATTTAAAAATAATTGTTTTGATAGATAATATGTAAACATAAATTCTTTAAATTTAATTCATTTAATACATAAAACAATTTATAAGTCCAATAAAAAAACTACTGAAAATATGCGCTTTTGCGTTGTTTTGCTACACTTGACACACAGTTTTGATGGCACTGTGCGATCACTTACAGTTTTAGCTGCACCTTCATCAAGTGGGTTGCTCTTAAAGTTGCTGATAGTGCTATGGCACTTATGCCTTATTACTCTGCAACTGATTCTGAACACCTGAATAGTTAGTAAGCCAGGCTCAAACCGAACCCGCAACTTGTGATTGCCACATCAGTGGGTTCTCTGCTGCAAATGAGTATTTGCCCCAAACATGTTGCCAATGCCAAACAGCTTCAAACGGCTTCCAACGCTTTCGGTGTTCAGTCCGTTTTTTCTCTTCGTTGCGCGCGGACGTCGTCGGCCTCCGTCGTCATTTCCATTTCCATTTCGTTTTTGTCAGTGTGAGTGTGCGAACGCGCGCGCAACTGTGTGTGCGTACATGAGTGTATGTGTAGGTGTAGTCGCGTGTCGTTAAGTTATACAGTAACAGCAACAGCAGCACCACAAACAACAACAACAAGTACTAACAACAACAATAGGTAAAGGCAGCAGCGGCCAGCAGCCCAAACGGTAGCAGCGACCTAAAAGAGAAGAAGAATCGAAATAAAAAAAAAAAAAATACAAATAAATAAATAAAAAAAGACGTTGTGAAACGTTACGTTTTGGTGGCAAGTGTTCTACTGTGTGGCAGGCAAGCGGGAGGGGGGTGCGGGCGGCGAAAATTCTTAAACAATAAAACAGGTTTGCACTGTGTGGTATGCGAGAGACGGAGAGAGAGCAAGTAAGAACGAAAAGCTAGCCAGAGAGAGAGAGAGAGAGAGAGAGAGAGAGAGAGTGAGTGAGAGAGATAAGTAATAGAGCGGGAGAGCAAGAGCAACTTGTGCGAAACACAGTGCAAACGAGAGAGGAAGGGGAGGGGGAGCAAGAGGCACTGTGATATTTACTGTGCGCATCCTTCGCAAGGTCTTTTGCAGTCCTTAAACATTCACAGCGCAGCGCAAAGAGTTAATAAACTTTTGCTCTTTATTTGAGCTTTGTCACACTGTGCACGCAACGCTGCTGCTGCGACTGCGAGTGCTGCTGCTAACCTGTTTAGGCGTCATTTTCATTGTGTTTATTTAACGTGCGTTAGTTTTTATGAATTTATGTAGATTTTCCTCAATCAATAGAGGAAAACTGTTAACTCAGTTACCGTTACCTTTGGGTTGCCATGTCAAATGGAAATTCCCCCTTCCCCCTACCCCTGACTTAACTTACCTACTGCTGCTGCCTGTCCCGTTCTCTGCTGCCCTGCACTGCCTCTGCTGCCCTGCGCTGCCACTGCTCTGCCTGCGCTGCGCTGCTGTTCTGCAGTAATTTTACAAAACAGCTGAGCTTTTGCAGTCGGGCCCCTAGCAACAGCGCGCGAGGCAGCGCTCTCAGCTGTGCGGCGGGCAGCGCGCAGACGCACACACACACAGACACATTTACTTACATAGATAAGCAGCATAGGCTGTTACATTGAATTTGGCCTGTAAATTGCATTGCTGCCATCTCGCTCGCACACGTGTCCTAGCATTTGCAGTAACACATGCCGGAAAAGAGTTTGTCTACGTGTGTGTATGTGTGTGTGTGTGTGTGTGTGTTGCTTTTACATTCTGCAGCGGCTGCCACTGTTACTGCTGCGTTGCTGCGACTGCTGACGTCGCGGCCGCTGCGACTGCGACTGCCGCTGCTGGTTGCTGTTGCCGTTGCCGTTGCTGGCTCGGCATGAAGCTTTACATAAGTTGACATATCGCCGCGGCGAGGCATTTAGAGCCCGGCTGCAGGTCCTTTGCTCAAGTTCGTTCCAGTAACGCGCTAGTACAACACAATCAGCTGCTGCCTGACGTCGCAGCCGTCGTCGCAGCCGACGTCACTCACTTGCAACTAGACGACGACGACGACGACGTTGCCATTTTTACTTTACCTTTTTTTGTGTGTTGAATTTTTCTGTATTTTTTTGTTGCCTTTTTTGTATTTTTGCAACTTGTTTCGGTCTCTCTGTTTCTACGTTTGTTTCAAACCGGCTCTGCAAAAGGTTCGGCCAGCGTCGTCTGTTGCTGTCTGTTTTTCAGCTGTTTCGTCGCTTTTTGTGGCACATTGTCAAAAAAGAAAAAGCACACACACACACGCAGTAAAAACAACAACAACAAAGTGGTTAAACTGCTTTTTTTTATTACACTTTAATTTGTGTTTTTCTATTTGTTTCATTTGCCGCTGCTGCCGCTTTGCCGTTTGCCGTTTGCCGTTTGCCTTTGTGCGTGGGCCTTTCGAAAAGCATTAAGCAAACTTGATTTATAACCGTATAACCCGCAGCTCGATCAGCCTCTCAGTTCCTCGCCTGCTCTGCCCACAAATCGCAAACGTAATTAAAACAAAAAACAAAAAAAAAAAAACTAACTAGCAACAGAACAAACAACAACAACTAAGGCACAAACACAGTCTATATTAACATGCAGCTAAAGTGTTGAACCAAAAACCCATTAGTTAAAGTAAATAAATAATAGAATACAACAACAACAACAACTACAATAACAACAACAAGAACAACTACAACATCGGCGACTGCAACAGGAACAACAGCAACAACAAACATGTGAATTTAGTAATTGTCGAACATTGTTGCCCCAGCTGCTCTATATGCTACGTGTTGTATGTATGTACAAAATGGCCGCCAGGATGCACAGCAACAACAGCAACAATAGCAACAACAAAAGCAACATCAGTAGCAGCAGCAGCAGCAGCAGCAGAAGCAGTAGCATCGTCATCATCATCAACAGCAGCAGCTTCTAGCAGCACACATACATACACACACACACACACAGGCAGAGCCGTGCATAATACATGCACAAGTACTTAAACTCACACACACACACACACTGCATACACGGACACGGACACACACAGGAACATCATCGACGCAGGCAGCGCCAGCTTTTAAAGGTGAGTCTTAAATTTAAGTTCAGCTGCCCGTCACAAAAGCTTTAAAAATGCTTTAGCTTTAGGCTTGACTCGACACAAAAAGGAATAAAATATTTTAAGTACCCCGAAACTGGAAACCGAGCGCAGGGGGAAAGTCTGCCAAATTTTAATATTGTTTTCAAGCTTCCAAATGCAATTATATTGTTAGCAAAGCGATAAAGAGAATACGATATCATTTTAAAAAGTTCTTTATGCTGCTTGGAGTGGTTAATAGAGTTTTCAGTCTGATGAAATTGTTTTTATAATCATAAAGTGCATATAAAACATCTTTGGACACGCGATTTTTCTAATACAATCATTAATTATAATCAATACCAAATTTTTGATTCAGTTATTTAGGTATAGAGTATGTGTGAGCCAAATTTATTCTTTTATAGATATATTTGCTCCAGTTTAAAGTTGTTAATAGAATATTATAAGTCAGTCCGAATATTTGTTGAACTTAAAACCTATTTCGAATACGCGCACAGGATATCATTCTTTACAAACCATATTTATATTGAATCTGATTAGAGTGTTGTATAGAGTGTATGGAGTGTATTCTTTATATATTTCTTTGATCCTGCTGAAAGTCATTAGTAGATATATGATTAATTTTATCAATATCTTTTCAACTTAAATCATTTTTAAAAACGCGTACAGGATATCAAATATATAATCCTGATCCTTAAATTCTTTATATATTTCTTTGATCCTGCTATAAGTCAATAGTAGTTATATAATTACATTTTAAATTTTTTCGACTTTAATCATTTATGAAAATGCGTACAGAATATCCAATATATAAGTATCTTTAATCCTGATCTGAGACATTCATAAACTATCAAAAGTTCTTTTGCATTTTAATTCGACATATCTTAAAATCTGGAATACAGATTTGATGCGTTTAAAATGACATATAAAACATCGCATCTCATTCTTATTATAATCACAAATTTAATGAAAAGCTACTTTGATTCTGAGATACTATATAATACTATGATAGTAAAGATTCTATCAATGATTTTTTAAAAATTTTTGCATTTTGAACCTATTTGACCTATCCTAAAAATTTATCCTGGATACGTTTGATTCGTTAACAGTAAAGTGTCTAAAACATAGTCTTACTATAATCACAAAATTCATAGAAAGCAACTTTGATTCTGAGATATTATGACTACTATATATAGTGAAGACTCTATACATGATTTAAAATGTATCTTATTCCCTTAGAGAATCTATAATAAAAACTTTGAAAATGAAAAGCCCAAAAGTTTTTGGCAATTTCTACACACTAAAAAAATAAAAACCCAACAATTTTAAGCAACATCTACGCCCAAAAATATAAAAATCCTTGGGGGTTTTTTAATGAGAATCCTCTAAACTTGCCTCAGCCCTAACTAAATCATTTCGTATTTTCGTGCAACAAATAACAATAAAATTTTATAACCAACCCTGTTGCCTTTAATGACGAAATACCGCACCAGGTAGAGTAGAGAAGAAGAAGTAGAAGGGGAGTAAGGACGCATTTCTCTGCTTAAGCCTGATTATTTTGAAGTCAACTTTTTTTGGGGGTATAAAGGGGTAGTCGCAGTAGAACTACTACACAAGTTTTTAATTGGATTCATGTTTTATGTTGAACTGTCATGCTGTGTGTGCATGTGGCATGATAAACGACTTGTGGCGTCTTCAATCAATCTCCTCTTCGCACTTTTGTCGGGGCAGAGAAGGGCAGAGAAGAGGCTGAGAAGAACTCTTTGGGCCCGAACCCGAAACTTTATTGGCTTTTGCCAGTTCGCTTATTTTTCTTAGAGCATCTCTCGGGTTGAGCAAAGTTTAACAATTGTGAGCTGTGTGCAGTTTGTTTTCTTTTTTATCGTTTTGTTTCGCGAAATTTTTACGACTATTTTGGGCCGGTAACGGAGACGGATGAGGAGACGAGACTATGACTGGGACTGAGGCTGGAACTGAGGCTGAGACTATGGCCGGTGATGGTGATGGGGGGGACAAGGGGGGTACTCGGCGGCCACAGAGAGTTCAACTGAAGTGAGGGCAAATTGTGTGGCCAGAGACCGCGAGCCCATTCAAAAAAGCCCGTCAAACCAGTCGCAGTCGCAGTCGGAATCGCAGGCCAAGCCAGGCATTTCGCTTTTTTGCCTAGCTCTTATAGCTCAACTGCTGAACTGAACCGACTGAACTGACTGGCCGACTGGGCCAGTTGATGACTTTTTACATAGCCAAAGAGACGATGCGACGCGCGACGCGACGCAGCAACGACGACGACGAGTCAAACCTAAACTCAAACTGCGAGTCCAAGTGAAACGCAAACCCCAAAAGATACGGAGCTGGCTCACGTATCTAAACTTGTTTCAAACGTGTTACATTTAAGAACGTTCGCCTCGAGCGGCAAGTGGCAATAATCCTTTCAAACTGACAGCGTTGCCATGTCTCGCACAGCCAGAGGAGGAGGAGGCAAGAGGAGCATGAAGAAGAAGCAGCAGCAAAAGTAGTTGTGAATGTAGAGGCGGCACAGGCGGAGGCAGAAACAGAGGCAGAGGAAGGGCCGGAGGTGGAGGCGTTGGCAGAGAAGGGCAAGCCACTCCAAGTGGGAGTGGCACATTGACTGAGTTTCGTTTTAGTTTGCAGAGCATATGTGCGAATTTACACGAGGGTCACTTAGCAAGTTGCCAACTGTCGACACCTTTCTCTATCTGATGATAAGTTTGCTACTCATAAGGGGTTCGAAGAAGATAAAATGAAATACTTTTTTACTTTATTTTTAATTTCTTATTTATGATATTTTTTTCGGTTTTATTTATTTTGAAACATATAAAATTACAATTCTAATTCAAAATTACAATATGGTTAGGTTTTATTAAAAAAGAAAAAAGAAATTATTTAACAAAGAAAAAGAAAAGATTCACAGTTGTTATATTTTTATTTATCGTATATTTTTTTCTTATTTATTTATTATACTTTAAAATTAAAAGAGGAAAAAATTTTGCAAAAAGGTTAGGTTAAGAAAGAGTAAAAAAATTATTCAATAAAGAAAAAGGTTCATAGATCTATATGAATTCTTATTCATCATATTTCTTTCCTGCTTATTATTCATTTTAAACCTTTAAGATGGAAATTCAAATTTACAAAATGTCTCTTTACATAAAGAATAAAGAAATTTCAAATTTTCAAGACACAATAATATTATTATATTCCATTGAAAATTGCCAATGAAACCTAGTGTTAATGTAAATAATAGGGAGATGGAGGCGTGGCAACTTCATAATAATGATCACTAGTTTTGATTAATTTATTACTTTAATTATATATACAATATATATATATTAACATATTAAAGTATATTTATGTACCTATGTATATATTCTATTATTTCTTTTATTCAATATGAAGCTCAGAGCACAACAAACTCTGACCAGTTTCCATATTGTCTATTTTTGTTTACCTTGAATCAGAATTCTGCTTAGTTTCTAAATCAACTCTCTGTCTACCCTAGAAAATTCTTCTTCTTTTTATTGCACGCTCCGTAAATTGACTGACCTACCCTCTCCGGCGTATGTCTATGCCTCCATATGCTGTCTGTCATTCTCTGGTTCGAGTTGTGCCAGACATTTTGATTGCCAGTTGCCTGTTTTTATGTTTATTTTTTGTTATCATTATTTTTATTATTTTCTTCAATTTTTTTTTGTGTGCCGTTCAAGTACACGTATCTGCCGCCGCCATTTTGGACTGTACGATAAATTTACACGTATGTATATAACATACACACATGTATATATGTATGTGTAGACATCTATGGTATATGTAGATGTCCCGCACGATATGCCAAAAAGGGGTTTCATATTTTCAGCAACATTTTTTTTTTTTTATTATTTCTCTCTTTCGTTTTGTTTTTGAAATTGCAAACAACAACTGCAAAAAGTGAAATTGATATTTTCGCACAAAATTGCCGTTAACAAGGTGGGAACCTAGCAACAACAGTTTTTGCTTGTCAAATTTTATTTTTGCAACCCCCCCTTAGCTCCGTCCTCGCCACGTCTTCCCTCCACACAGGCCGACAGCTCGCAGAGCGTCCCGAAAAATGGAACGTCTCCGCCAGGTGAACGGGAAATTGTTTACCGTGGTTCCAAAATGATGTAATTTCGCGTGCTCGTGCAATTCAATTTCCTGCCAACGGAAACGCGCGTCGCTCTGCTCGCCCATTGTAGTCAAACATCCACAAAAAGACACCCCACTCTCTCCCTCCCTTGCTCCTAAAGCTTCTCTCTTTCTCTCTTTGCCGCACTTAAACGAAGCGAGAACAAAGTCCCCCCTTGGACAACTTGAAAGCTTTGTCCAAATTGTTTGGCAGTTTCTCCCCTTCCGTCTTTGCGCTCCCTCCGCCCGCCTTTAATTGTCTCCTTGCACAGTGCAACGTTGCCAAAAATAATGAAAAGCATATAAAAGAAAATAAAAATAATAATAAATAAATAAGAAATCAATTTTGCAAAATTTGCTATCTAAACAGCTTATCCGTTCTGCCCATCTGCCGGGCGCACTCAATAAAATATGTCACATATCATTTCTGTGTGTGCAGACAAAGGGTATGCGAGGACTCTCAGCTATGTGACTAGATGCTCATAGTGCAATGGGTAACTAAGTTATCAAAAAAACTGACGTGCAGTAGTGCCAATAAGAACTTGTATAGTTTAAATAAAAGTATATAAATCGTATTTAATTTGTAACCTAACCTCTGGTTAAGTTTATTAGATAAACAGCAACAAAATAACAAGGATCTCTCATTCAATATTGAAATTCAATTTGAATTGATAATAAACTGTCATTTAATGTTAAGAGATCATATAATCTTAAATAGTCTAAGTAGAAGTGGGCAAATATATTTAATTTCCTGCTTAACCACAGGTTAAGTTAACTATAAAAGGTTTATTAAATAAAGCAAGTTTCTTTCATACATATAAAATTATATGGGAATTGATAACTAGAGTTGAAAGGTTACGTGTCAATTATAACTTGGAAAGTAAAGAAAAAAAAATTGTAGATTTCATTTAATTCCAAACATAACCTCAGGTTAACTTTATTATGTAAGGTTTGTATTAAAACACTTGCAAAAGGTAATTAATTTAATTTAAAAGTTCATTATGTCTTTTTACCATATGGTTATTGGGTTTAATTAATAATGCAAATTAAACAACTAAACCTCATAGAAACTCTACTAATTTTATGAAATATCCTTTTTCTAAATAGTTTTTAGATTTAACCTTCTCTTGTACACATTTAATTTTAATTATGCAAATAATTCCGTTGTTCATTTGCTTATTCAACCAGTTAGTGTAGATTTAGTTCGTTCTGTTTGCTTTTCATTCGCAGAGTGTTGAATTTTCAAACTGTTTGGCATATTTCGCATAAATAAATTACATTCAGAGCCAAGCCCGGACCCGGACCCATTCCCGTACCCGTTTCTGGCCTGCTCTCAGCATCAGCTCCAACTCCGGGCACGGCTCTGGCTCTGGCTCTAGTTTCGTTCAGTTCAGTTCTGGCTTGTGCTATCCGGGCTGTCCGGGCAGCCTATATTAACAATAATTCCTTTGTGCTGGCATCTTGCCAAAAACTTTTGGGGCCTGTGCCTCAGCCAGTTGCTGCTACCGCCGCTACCCGCTGCTACCCCTTGCCCACTTTATGCCCCGCACAGCAGGCGACGAACGTTTTGTGGCCAATTTCGGTTGCCCACGTCGAGGTGGCGCACTGGAATGGTCTCCGTTTTGTGACCCATTGTCAGTTGAACTTAAATGCGACGCCTGACATAAAAAATACAACAACAGTAATAACAAAATGAAAGAAAGAACGCACAACTTACGATGGCCAATGGACAATGGAGGATCACAGAGAATCGCACAGAGTGAAGCCCTTTTACTGCGGGAGGGGCACAAACGTGACATTTGTCTGCAGTTAAATGCAAAATTGTTCCCTTACTTGAACTGCAAACTGTAACAAAGTCGGTTGTACTAACATTACACTGGATAACATAGAAACTGTTATATACCATACGTATACGGAACATTCGACCAATTTTTCTGGAATTTCAAATTTAATTTTTGGTCAGTAAATAGCTAACCTCCGATTAATTAAACAGCTGATGAATATATTTTATATTTAGCAATTATTTTAGTTTTTTTTAATGTTTTTGAAAATTTTGAAAAAAAAAAAGACCTTTACTCTGTCTAACCAATTTTTGGAATGAAAACTAAGTGTTGGTATATCAAATAATGCGCTCAGGAAAAATCGGATAGATATTTGGAAGTTGAATTACAAATATGAGCTATTAAACATCTTCGTTTTGCCAACGTAGTTTTCATACTAATTTACCCAGTACAACATAAATATTATAATTTATTGTGTATGAACAACATTTCGTTTGAATTTTAAACCTCGCTTGTGGGAACAGTGTTTTGGTTTTGGAACTCAGAATTCAGAATCCAACAACAAAAGACATAGTATAATAACTCAACGCCCGAAATAATTAAAAAAAAGAATGCCAAAATGCGATGCACCTAAATTCATGTAAAAAAAAACCTTCAAATAAACAAATGGAAATATTTTTGGTAGATTTATATGCAAACAGATTCATATTTAAGTATTCAAACGAAACGATCAATTTATTAAAATTATTTTTATGTGTTATGGAGTACAGCGTCTCTATAAAAATTAAATGCAATTCAAATTTCAGTCATTTAATATCTCTTATTGCGAATTTGAATAGAATGACAAATAAACTCTATATGAACACTCAATTTAACCAATCTACGAGTAATTACTGTGCAAAAATGATTATTGTACACATGTTTCTAATGAGTCGGAACAATCTCAGTATTGATCAATAGATTAAACGAGAGCAGAACCTAGTAAATATAACTCCATTTCATTAACAATATTTGCAATTTGTGTAGAAATATGCTAAAAATTTTACTACTTCTCATATTTCTATACTATTCACTTTTATAATACATTTAAACCAGATTGAACAATTAATTTCTTTTGTGATACTTTCGTCCAACTTTGCCGATAGATGCAATGCGTGCTACATGTCTTTGATTAGAGAATACTTCACATTCCGCCATAAAGGTGACTTCTGGTGCATAACTGGGTATCAACTTCGGATCGATTATGAAACGATCAATAAAGTAAAATTTGTTCTATAGAAAAAAAGAAATTAAGTGGGAAATATTTATATGTAGAATAAGTAATTAAACTTGCCATCTTAAATGGACACTTCATGGGAAGATTGGAAGCGCGACGGAGTCGAACGGCTATCGATTGAATTAATCGTGTCGCATGAACCGTTTGCAATATTGTGCAAAAGTCCATTTCCAAGTTTGTATAGTTGATAATCTTGTTGCCATAGTGAAACCTCAAATTGAACTGTCCATATAAGTCTTCTACATCTTGGGAAAATGTAAAATTTATGTTAAGGGCGGATATATTTTTGCTTGGCCAAATGAGTTCGCAGTTGAATTGGACGTAGTCCGGCGCAACTTGTATACACTCAACTTTGCTAAACTCCGCTATGATTCTCTGCTGAAGGAATAAAAACTTGCAGAGTAAATATTTTCAGTGTATCATTATTAAACATTACTCGATAACTGACCTGTGCACCGCGAGTATACAAAATGCCGACGAGGAGCAAAACTATCACCCATGTTGCTTCCATGTTCGTGGTTTGTCAGTAACTATTTCATTGTTTTGATCTATTTTGGTCAACTGTTAACATTAATTGAGTTTTAATATGTCTGATATTTTTTCCAGACAGCTTAGGCTTTATACCGCTCTGTTTCATTTTTAATGGTGTTATCAGGTTAATTCCCAATGGCAAATACCAAAATCGTTGTTGAAAAATAACTTTCTATAATTCCAGATTTATTTAAAATGTTTATCAAATTTTAAAGAATATTTTACTGACAACAAAGAATTGATTTCGATGTGTGCTTCTATCTGAGGCGCCGTATCCGACCCTCAGTTTTTATTAAGAATCCTGGCTGCTTATTGATGTTAATTGTGCAATTAGAAACGAAACCCATTTCGGGAAAATAACTTGGCAATGAATCAAGTTTGAAGTCCTTTACGTAGTATAACGTATTCTGTAATGATAAAAATGTAATTAGATTTCATAGTAATTTCATAACCCTTTACCTTCTTGGCTGGACAGCTCAATGGAAAATTGGAAGAACGACGGATGGAAACTAAAATCATTTGCAACAAATATAAGCTGAAAACCTCCTTAATCGCTTTACATAAGTCAATTTCCATTGAAAGGTAGTTGATCAATTTATTTCCATGTATGTATGCCACGTTGAAGTGACCCGTTATTGTTAGCGCATCTTCGGATGATTTAAAATCACAAGAGAGTAGTGACACATTTGACGATGTTCGATTTAGTTGGTAGTGGATCTCGAGTATGTCAGGTCTTTGATTCACTATTTCAAATTTTGAATAATAAAATTCATTTCCTCGCTTGAAAAAAATAAATAAAATTAAATTTAAATTTAGTATCCAATATTAATATTTTGTAGGAAACAAACCTTTGCACCCTGAACCACAAAAATTAGACATAACATCCGTATAAGGAAATTGCCAACGTCCATCTCACTGGTTTGTCATAAACTGTGGTCGAGTCATATTTCGATTCGAGAGTAATCGAATTTTAATTCATTTACAATTGTTGGGTGTAATTTATGTCAAACATATTCGATTCAAGCACTTAATCACAAAGTAATTCTGCTGATGATCTGCATACCCTGTAACCATTTGTGATTAACCAAAAAGAAGGGTTTTATTTAGTACTTTACTAACGATTGTAAAAAAATTGATATGTAGGCAAGATACATATTGCCCCCTTAATATTAGAAAAACAGCTACAATGACGAATGAAGAAATATAGTGAATAACTTCTTATTTCCTTTTACTTTAATTGAACTCTCTGATAAACTTTGCACTGGCTACCCATCTGCTAGTCTAACAAAATTATTTCTTAATTATCTAGCCCCTGTGTTTGTTGTATTTTCGTTTTCATACTTGCAGGCGAAGATTTATAAACTTTACGCCCATTGAAATCTTTTTTATATAACATGTATGTTATGTTAGCTATTTCGCTTTAAATTATTAGTTTTGAAATGCTTATTGCTATACAAAGGATATTCTGTCCCCAAATTAGTTAGAAATTTGTTGTTTTGATTACGAAGCGGGCACAAAAAATTGTCTGGTCCTTACTTTTTTTTTACATTTATTTTTGTGAAATATTTTTTTTATTTTTTTATTTATTTTTAATTAGACTAACGCCTTTACCCTCTTTGGGCCACTTAATCTAATTTTTTATTTAATTTTTAATTTTTGTCATTTTCCTGTAAATTAGTTCTTAAGGGTGAAAACCGTGCACTCCCTCGGGACTCGAACCCGGAACCCTTGTGTAGTCAAATGCCTCAGACGACTTATCGAAAGGGATCAGAGGTTCCTTCTTCTCCTGCCTAAAGATAACCCCAGAAGTATTCTAAGAGACTTTAAAAATAATACAGAGAGCAAATTATAGATCAAGTAATATGCATCCCTGTTGTTCATTCCACTTTTCCCGAATCAAAGTACAACAGATGTTTGTTATTCACTTAACAATTTTATATGAAATTTGAACAGAAACTCTCAAACGAAGTGTCGTCGTTGGCTGTTGTACACATAGTAGAAGCCACCGTTAAAACGTAGTGTTGCCACATCGTTTGAGTGTGATGCACCTGTGAAGGATGAAGGATCTACCGGTACCCGTACGGCGGTGGTCAGATTGATTGTGCGATAGAAGAAGGCAGTCAGGAAGCTGGCGCTGATAACGAAGGCTATGAAGAAGCCCAGACAGAATATGCAATCCTTGTTGACTTGAAAGCAAAGGCAGCAGGCGGCAGCGAAGTCGCCCATCGTCCGTCCGAGGCTACTCCAAATGGTACGAGGCACGACGGGGCGACTTACTGCGGGAGAGCCATTCGAGCTTATGGTAATCACATGATGCCGACTCTCACAGGGTGCTGGTTGCTCCGCTTGCTGTTGCTGTTGCTGCTGTGGTCGGAGTTGCTGCTGTTGCCGTAGTGGTTGACTCTGCTGCTCATTCCATGCGATGTGACGATTCGACTTGGTTCGCACATTATTGGTCTCATTCACTCGCAGGGTACACAGCGATGTTTGAGTTCCCTGGTCCTTTTGCTGTACCGGTTGCACCTCCGTTTCGCACTTCACATGCTGCACCTGCCCTGCTCGGCCTTTGGTAAATATATGCTCCTCCAGATTCTGCGTATATCGGTCGAGCAGTTGCAATATGCGCTGCAAGCGATCGTCCTCATATGAACGAGACGCGGCTGACGGTCCCGGCTTCCGTTCCGTGTTAAGTTCCTTAGACAATTGAAACAATAATGTGCAGTTACTGTCTTCCTTGTTTGGCTCGCTATCGGGCAATATGCCATCGATGAGTTCGTTGATCAGTGCCCTGGCCTCCCGATAATCCGAGTGAGCCACTGCAGGTTGGGGTGAGCTTGAGCGAATGGCGGGCAGCTCGAAGATTACACGTCGCCGCAGTGGATCATCCGTTTCAGTTTCACCCACTTCGGCATCGGGTAGTTGGACAACATTGTCCGTGTTTGATCTTCTCTTGCTATCATCTCCATGTTGCATTGTTCTTTATTAATTTCGTTAGATATTTTGAGATCTCAAAATAAAAGTATATTCATTTTAATTCAGACATAGTGTTCAACTGACATTTGAAATATTTGATAAATATGTTCGGTTTATATAATATTCGAGTTTTGCAAAAATAAATCCAAATTTATCATCTAATGGCACCCAGAGATGCACACTCGGCCATCGTTGTGGACAGCTTAATAACCGATATAGTTCACGAGGCTATCGATAAGCAAATATCTATTGGGGAGCCCTGTTTAAGAGCGGGACCATGTCTAAAGCTTTTCGATATTTTGGGCATTATGCCATGCCTGATTAAAGAAGAAGGATCGGATAGATTCAGTGCAAAAACGACTGTCCCCGATGGCCCAACTCGCAATACCATAAATTGTAGCCCAATCAAAGACCTGAAACACCGATGGCACAGTTGGTTGGCAAACACATTGGCCAATGGTAATTGTAATCGTTATCAATGTGATAGAGGTCTCTCAAGGATCGGCTTCAGGCCTATAACCGCTTATCGCTTAGACGTTCTTAACTCATCTACCATCTTCGCAGATAGCTCTGACGATGAATTGGTTCTGTAC
Organism: Zaprionus africanus; assembly: GCA_018151435.1. Classification (NCBI taxonomy): domain Eukaryota; kingdom Metazoa; phylum Arthropoda; class Insecta; order Diptera; family Drosophilidae; genus Zaprionus; species Zaprionus africanus. The sequence continues at coordinate 906,204 of JAECXB010000221.1, forward strand.
AAGCGAAAGAACCTCGTCGAAATGACGCTCTTCAGTGACAGCTCGGTACAAACGGAACAGCCGCGATTCCGCAAACGATTTCCGATTGTTTCAACCCCCGGTGATCGTTTACTGAACGGGCCAGTCCCTTGTGAAATGAATCGACAGACGATTTACATTGATGCGATAACAGAAGAGACGCCGATTATCCAAAATCGACCGCCATTGACCGATCGATTCTGCTATATGTTGACCGACTTTGCTTCGGCATTGTATTGTAGTCTCGCCATCATGTGTTGTTGTACCCCCAGTATGTTTCGATAAACGATATCGATTCGGCACACCTCGTGGTTTTAATATACGATAAACTACTACACATATTAACAACAATTCATCAACAGCGAATTTCATCTGGGTTGCGCACGGCCGCCGGCAGCTAGTGGGTGCTTCAGTTGATGCTGCCCTCCAACATTGATGCCCAGAAAGCTATAGTAATGCGATATGATCAGATAGAGGCACCACAAGCACAGCATTACGAACAGCACATAGGTGAAGTTCTCGCCCATCATGTAGAAGCAAGCGATCAGAGATTGCCACGCCTCCACCAGCACGTGCCACATGCGTTGACGTAACGGTGGCCGCTGCAAAGCCGTCGATGAAGTCACCGATTCGACCTCAATAAGCAACGTTTGCCGATCCCCAAGGTTCGGCAATGATTTGGTTGTTATCTTCCTCGTCTCGTTGTGTGGCAGCTGCTTCGGTATCTTTAGCTTCTGCGGCATTCTAAGCACATTCGGCCACGACGTCTGTATAGCCACCTCACAGGTGTGCTTGCGTGGAATGGCCAGTATAGTGGAATCAGAGAGCTGCATGCGATTCAAACTGACGGTGGTCTTCACAATGTCACTGCTCTCAGCTGCAGTTGGGATAGATACTCTTATTAATGTGTGGCTCTGGTTTAGACTTTATTCGAACTTACAATCCTCTTGGGCGCTCACTGTCATATGTTGCTCGGATTGAGTACGCTTCAGCTTGGGCTGTGGATTGAACTGTGCCTGTTCGCTTTCCATGATGCGTGAATAGTCCTCAAAGAGATTGAGCAACTCCACAAAGCGATCGGTGATCCGTTTGTGACTCACATGTACTTCAGCCAAATAGCTGGGTACCGTTATTTCGGTATCCTTTTGCAAATTCCATCCTGAATTCTTACTAATATCCGTTTCCTCCATCTCCAGTACTACATCGTGTGGATTCTTTTCCGGCTTCTCAGTCATTTGCATATCGGGCATGTTTCGTCATCAATTCGATGTGTTTAATTTTGTAAAATACCTTTTCTAGGATTTTCTGTCTGTGTGCGTTACTGTTCTTTACGATAACTGTTGACCCAATATAAAAAAAAGTGCTAGGAATCAATGTTGAAATTCAAAATCTTATTTGTTGTTACATTTGTTTTTATTGCCGCTGTCAATTTGAAATTTTCCTCTACTCTTCTCGATATTACTAATGTTGTTGTTCGTGTTGTTGTTGTAGTCTACTCTGTGTGCGAACGGGTTGTTCGCCTGGTGAATAATTTTTGCGCTAAATTAAGCAATTTCCCCCAAAAACTCTTGTCTGCATTTTGGCCCAAGCTCGGCATCTCTCCATCAGCTTCAGCATCGGGAAGTGAAGTCTCCCCTTTGGAGTGGACTCGACTGGACTGGACTGGACTGTTGTCCACTCGTTTCGCTCTAATGTGACAATTATAACGGTCTGCTGCACTTGTATTATTTTGCATAAATGCATTGCACTGAGCTTCGTCGGCTTTAAGGCAAACTTGTTCCCAATTTGCATTTCTACGGGGCTTATAACTAGACAGGGCGAAAGAGATAGAAGAGTTTCTAAGCCAAGCAAAGTCACAAATGAATATTTTTCAATATATTGTATTATTATTTATTTTAAATAGCAATAAATAATTTTCAAATTGTATTTTCCAGGGAATGCAATTTTATTAATACACTAGACAGTAATTATAAATATTTTTCAATATATTATTATATCGTTTATTTAAAATAGCAATCAATAATTAGCAAATTATATTTTACTAGGTAACAAAATTTTATAAATCGATTAGACAGACAAGAAATAATGGAAGAGATCAAAAATAAAAACATTTAAATTTTTTGTTCTAATTATTTTAAAAATGTATAACCTATCAAACTTCTAACTTTCAAATTATTTATTCAATTTTGGATACTATAAAAATAATTTACCTTTTTCATTCTCTTGGGAATAAAGAATATAAATACAACATGAATTTAAATGCTTTTGTTACGTGCGTGTATAATAATGAATCATTCAAATAACTATTAAAACATATATTTTATTAATTACGCAAATATTTTTGAAAAGAGATAAAAACATTTATCTTCACTAATTGTTTTGACTTTCATATTATTTTTCAGCTATAAAACAGTTTCATTTCTAGCTACAGAAATTTATAGCACACTTTTGGGCGCTGTGAGAGGCAGTTATGATATGAAATATGCATCTTTATTTCTACTTTATTCACACAAAGCCCTCCACAAAGCCTAAATCATTTTAATTATTCCACACGCAAGCAGAAAAATAACTAAATCACGTGAATTTCTTATATCTATGCTCAAAGGCATTCCCATTTCGGTATTCTCCACTTTCCGACACCTGCCACAAGCAGCAAAACAGCCGTCGGGCAATCTTTCTTCCTTTTTCTCTCTCTCTGTCCCTTACTCTCACTGCCTTTCTCTCTGTGTATCCTTTGCTTTGGCCATTGATAATAATATTTAAAGGGCTTAAGTGAGCCGAAGATTTATATTTGTTGGACATTGGCTAAAATCTCCCTGCAGGGCAACAAAATACACAACAACAAAAAAGAGAATTTATTGATTTTGTCGCACATAGTACATCATGTATGTGTGTGTGTGTGTCTGTGTGTGTTGTGTGTGTGCAGCGAGGATGCTGTTGCCACCGGACAGCGGACAGTGGACGAGGGACAACGGACTGACTTTGAAAACTGGCAGCCAACGCCTGCGTCTGATTCGTCCTGCCCGTTGATTGCTATTCCTGCATGTGTGGGAGATTGCATGTGAGTGTGTTTGTATGTGTGTGTGTGTGTGTGTTTGAAGGTGCTGAAGCAAAACAACTTAGCCTGAAGCCTTCGTCTGCAGCATCCACCTATTACGCTCAATCTAGAGCTCTGTTTAAATTTTAAATTGCACGTTTGTTTTATACCACGTAAAATGTGCAAGAAAGGGCATGATGAGGTGCAAGTGCAGTGATTTCTCAAATGAATTATGATGCATACATATGTCTAACATTTTTGTAATATAAAATTTGATGTAGTTAACAAAATTTAATTCTAATATTTATATATATTTTTTATTTTTATTTGTTTTCTATAATATTCGTATTTTTTCTTTACCTAGTTGGAACTTATTCTAATGGCACTAGTCATATTATAAATTATATTTATCTTGCAACTGCAAATGTAAATTATTTCATATGATATGTCTTTATAAATTCTGACATGTTATCTCTTCATTTGGCTCCACATGGACGGGTATGCTGTTTAATATTCACGTACTGTTCTGTTCTGAACTTATTACCGGCTCGACTTAGCTTGGCCACAGCATTTGGCTTGTTAATTTATGAGGTGTTGCTCATTATTCTCGGCCATGGCACATAAATAACTAACCATAACTGGCTCGGTGTGCACCTAACTGGTCTGCAGCGTCAGCTAAGCGTTGCCAAAAAACGAAAAACAGCTCCTGCGGTGCCTCCTTCTGCTGCACGAACCTCGCCCAAAGAGGGGGGAGAGTAGATGAGAAGAAGCAGCAGCAGCAGGCTGGCCATAAATATTATTTGTTTAGAGATAGATATAGTATATTTTTTGGCTTAATGCTTGTTTGTTTCCTATTACTCGACTCGCTCGTTTATCATCGCCTGCTGCAATTCGCTTGGTATCTTTGCCGCCTCCCCTCCAAGTCTTGCCCCTTGTGGCTTGTGCCTTGCTGCAAAAGTTTTGCAAGTTGAGCGCGCCCAGCATGCATTCAATTAAGCCATGCCACAATTTCTGATTTCAATCGTGATTATCATTATTATTATTATTATTATTGCCATAATTTGGCAAACGCAATGGCGCATCAGATTGTGCTGAGATTGGGCGAAAACTTTTGGATTGCACACATATGAGAGGGAAATTCAATTAGAGAAACGTCTTGTTGCTTAAATCTAGCCTAAGAAGATTTTGAAATCAAATTGTGAATGTTGTTAACTTAAAGAAATTTTAATTGGGTTATAAATGAATATTATTCCACAAAATAACAATACTAAGAAACATTGATTTTGGGTTTATCATAAGAGTTCTACAACTTCCAATGTAGGAAACTAATTAACTATATATTGTAGAATCTTCCAATGAATTATAGAATTGCGTAAGGGAAACTTCAACTTAAATTGAATACTTTCGAGATGTGTTCAAAAAGTTAAGTGACTTTGACACTCTTCCCGAACATCTTTACCAAGTTTCAAGTGTAAGGCATTTTTGTATGGATGTGAGAGGCGTAAAGGTTATAATTGTTTTGCGTGCTCGGTAATTTTTTGCTAAATTTTGACCAAAAAAACCGTCCGCCAAATTTGAAAAGTCACCTTACCACTTGTATATCGTACCTATAAATCGTATATATTTTAACATATAAATTATATATTTTAGTTTGATTTTGGTTTTCCTCGAGACTTCTACAATTTCCTATGAAGACACCTACCTCAATATGGATTTCCTTAAAGACTCGTAGAACTAATCAAGGGAAACTCCAAGTTCTTTTCAGATCTTAACGTTTAATTTCAACTCTATAAGAGAATATTCTTTAACATTATCGTAGATTAGCAACTAGTTTGACTTGGCAAATCATACAAAATTTTCTACGAAGATATAAATTTCCTGATGTCTTATAGAATTTCTTAAAGAATACTTCAAGTTCTTTGCAGTTCTATCTTTAATTTCGATCAAACATGAATTTAATCATGTCATATTCGCTAGCCCATCTTTTAGGGAACTAACACTTTGGCTAAATACAATAAACACATAAGTATATAGTTTATATAGAGTGTGTATGTGCCGTCTTGGGGCTTTCCCAGTTCGCAGTCATCGCAAGTCGAGTTTCTTGTGTGTGCCCTCCACTCATAATATTTGAACAGCTACAGCGAGTCTATTTGGATAAGATATGTATTTTCTCGTGTTGACTTTGCCACACCCATCACACATTTCATATAATTTCCTAGTATGCGCCTCTCTGTGTGTGTGTGTGTGTGTGGTGGGTAGTGAGGATGTTTGTGTGTGTTGGTACATGTCAGAATCGCTTACACCTGCCAGAGTCGTCAAAACATTGTCAGAGCGTTTTCCACTTGTCTATAGACAAGGCGAAAGGTAAGTGAAATATCCTTTGTGCCTGCGACCCCCGAGAGCCCCACTTCACCCCAACTCATCGTTTCGTAGCGGTCCTCATTCTTTATTGGCCCGAGTTATTGGTAGAGTTGCCTGGCAATCAGTAGCTACCCACCCGATACCCGGTCCACCTGTCTGTCTGCCTGATACCTTGTCCGCCGCGCAGCCTAGCTGGCCACTTGGGCGCCACTTGCTCCTTTCCTGCTTTCCTGCTGTTAGTTGACATTTAATGGCATTTGACACTCTGCACGACGTGTCCACAAGACAAAGCAAAAACATCAGGTGCAAATAGCGAAAAGAGTAGTCAAGGAAAATAAGATAACAAGCAAGCAAGCAAGCACTACACTAGAGTGCACGACTAGTAGATATGCTGTAGAATGCAGACGGAAAAACTGCTATGAAGCCACTTGAAGGTGCTAAAAAGAGCAAAAGGAATGAAGATGCGAAGATCAGTAGGTACAGAGAGAGGGAGCAATAGACAGCTGTTATATATATTGGACAAATAAAAATGCAGAGAGTTCAAAAGAGAAAAAAAGATAATACTTTACTTTTTGTTTTTTTTTATTTTAATTTTAAATGTCTTTTGCACAAGTTTACTCTTTTCTCTTGGCTTTCTCAAACGCCAGTGACGCTATGCCGCGCTTTCCGAATTATGCAACACTCTTTTATCGATAGTGCTATCGTAACTAAATAGACGTACGATAGTGCATCGACTAAGGTCACACTTAAAAACCATTCCAAATAATAGAAATACAAAGAAAAAGCGACTGAGACGAAAAACAGAGTAAAAAAATTAGACCAAAAAATAGAGAGAATGTGAGACATGGTTAAAAACAAGGAGGAAGACAAATGGATACTTTGATTAAAATATAAAAACAGTCAGAGAAGGATGTAGAATATGATAGAATAGGATGTGTAAATATTCTAACTAAAATAGAGTAAGGATTTCAAACACAGTTCTTATCCCTGTAAATCCGTCTATGTAAGTCGCTTTATACCGATCCCACCCGCAATAACTAACAGAATGTACAATTGCTACAGGGTATCCCTCTAATGGAAATATGCGCTAGAGAGAAGAAGAAAAAAAAAAAGAAAATCAATAACCACCAGAGCAGTGGCAAGAAGGCGGATGGCGATCCGAAGACGTGGGCTATCTGGCTGCAGGACTCGCCTAATGAAGTTGTTGTAGCCGAGGAGCATCCTTGTGGAGCCTTGGAGGAAGAACAACATCCATGCACTTAATGCTCTTGTTTGCTTAACTTTATTTGATGTCCTTGCGCTGATGTTGTTACTGTACTTGTTCGCTCTTGCTATTTGTTTTCCAACGACAGCGTTGTTTACAAATGAACGCAGTAACCAGAAGGCTGTCGGAGCCAGCCAGGAGGAGCTGCAGGAGCCGTAGGAGCTGCCAGAAACTATTGCCAGGAGCCGCACATGTTGACCACTTGCACGCACAGCTACTACAGCCTGCCACGATGACTAGCAGATGAGGGAGGCGGTGGTAGGGGTTGCCAGCAGGGGCTGGTTAATGCATTTAGCGGTGCTTGAGCGTACTTCTCTTCGTCGTGGTATGTACGTGGTCCGTTATGCCTGCACTAGAGTCCTCAGTCCTCAGTCCTTAGTCCTGGCTGCTTGCCGGCACTCTGATGTAAGTCCTCCGCTTACTTTGTGGTCAAATTCGTATATATTTTCTTCTCTCTCTCCCTCTCTTGGTTTGTGCAACGAAATGCCAACAGCACGCAGCAGGCAGCCAGCACAACGGAGCGTGAGAGAGACGGGGGTAGAGGGTGAGATGTGTGGGGGTCAAAATGTCTGAGGCCCTTCACATTGCATGTATTTTTAATTAATTGCATGCCCGAGTCAAGTCGACGCGCCTCGAATTCGCCTGGCAACCAGCAACTGACCCCACTCCTTCCTGCTCCCGGCTACATCTGCCTCCCTCCCAGTGGATTCATATTTTCCATTCCTTAAATAAAAATGGGCAGAAAATATGCTGTGCATGTTGTTTATACCCTATGTAATTGCTTTCAAATTTGCTTCACTCCTTAGCCCACCGATTTTTGGTCGTTCACTAATTAAGTTAAGTCCGATTAAATTATGCTCGTCATTTAATTGCAAAACAATTTGAATTGCAATTGAAATTGTACCGAAAAACTTTAGATTGCCTGAACAAAATTTATATTGTAATTGAAATTTATAAATTGATCGGCTGCAACATGAAATCAATTTCTGCACTAATGCTCTCCATATATACGTTTTCTTATTCGATTAAACAGTTAACAACAATTGATCAGTTTCAATTAAGTGATTAAGCAATTGTTTCTGATCACTGAACAAGTGGAGTAGGGTTGAGCTGAAGCGGCTTATACACTTTATAATGTGCAAAGATTAACGAAGAGATATTTACGTAGATTCGAAATGGAATATTAAAGTCTCTTCAGAATTAAATTTTATTCATGTTCTATTCAGTGTACTCTCTTCCTGTTCGTGAAGCGTATTTAACAGTCGTTTATGCCCGCAACAATTTCATTTGTGTTGCTCGCTGTTGTTCTTTGGTGCTGCCATGAGACTTGACCGCAAGCCCAAATGCCGTCGGCGTCACCGCAGTCGCAACATCATTTGCGGTTAATTGTAATTAAAGCTCGGGGCTTGCTTCACTGCACACATGCAGCCACCCACACTCGGTCTAGCCAACCTACTCCCTCTTACAGTTCCTCTCGCTCGCTCTCTCTCAGTAGTCATTGTTGTTCACGTCAGTGGAAAAGCAAACACTTTCGAAACACTTCAATACATTCTGAACCGGAACGAAACCAAATTCCTTGTTTAAAATAAAGTTTAAATAACATTAAGCAGTACACAATGCCGGAGACGACAGCGAAGACACGTTGCGTGCATCCCCTATCGAATTCCAGTGACCGACCACGCCTCTTTGGCCAGTCGAGTCCATCGGGCTCGACACGCAGTCGAACACGAGGACGACCTGAGGCAACAGGATTAACAAACAACCAGGAGATGAGACTGCGGGCAGGTGATATACGTTTGGCCCGCCTGCAGGTCAGTCTCACCCAGCTGCGCCATGAAATGGATCAGACTGATAAACTGATCGAACAAATCTGTCAGGAAGCGCATCTAGACATGGAGAGGATATGATATGATACAAATGTTGGAAAGTTTTCATATACGTTTCCACACTTTGTCTCAATTTTATCTTACATCGTTGGGATGCTCAAATCGTAGTAATTGTGATGGTTTTTAAATATATAAGTAAAGATAAGAAAATGCTGATTTTTAATCAAATATAATGTGATGTACATAAAGAATCAATATTGAAATGAGAACGATGTATAAAATTTGAATGCAATATCTTTACGAATCGGTTGATAGTTCTGTCCGATCTAGGTCCTTCTGGCTCGTATATGGTATGAAGTAATAAGAAGCATGTGTACTAAGTTTCATCAGGATACCTTTTTTTATTGAGAGATTAGTCTGCGTTGGAACAGACGGACACACGTACAGACGGACAAGCCTAGTTCAATTTCTCTGTTGATGCTGATTCAAAAGATATATACTTTATGCAGTCGGAGATGTTTCCTAAGGGCCAAAATTAATATACCCTCTACCAGGGTTTAATATGTAATAAAATAAATATAAAAATCATGCTATATAATGTAAAGTGTTCCTCATAATCAAAACTAAACCTCACCAAGACCAAGTCTTCATCTTCATCTACAAACAGAATGGATTTAAAATTCCTGTTTTAACTTAGAAATAATGTCTCATAAATATGGAATTAACATTTAGAAATCCCCGTTATCATAAGCAAAACTAAACCTCACCACAACTTCATCTTCGTTAGCATATATTTTTCATGAAATCTGTGCGAATCGCAAGCCCCGACAAGCTCGTATATCATATCTTTATTTCCATTTAATTTACATATTCGCATTTATGAACATGTTTATTCCCATCTTTGTCACTTGCAGTTCTTCTGACACTTGAATCCTGTGAACGTAGTCGTCGGCGCCATGTTTGGAGTCAACCAGTCGGAATAGACTTACGCAGCGTCTCCAGCGGCAGTGGCAACGTTAGGTGCCCGGTGCCAGGTACCCAGTAGGAGCGTCCCAAATACTAGGTAAGTCTGTCTGTCTTTCTATGTGTGTGTGCGTATGTGTGCTGCACTCATATGTTAATAATTTTGCCTACTTTTGCAAGCAATGTGATAGAGGAAGAGAAGGGTAGCAAGGGCAGGTGGATGATGGCTTGATTTAAATTAAAAATTTATTGCATACTTTTTTGCGCGCAGCCATTGCATATAAAATAAATACACCTTCACACACCCACACATGTGTATAAATTAAATTGTTGTGCGCCCGGGGGCGAACAGCCGGCAACACGGCATGCCATGAACTCCAATTTAAGCCATCAGCGGGCGGACGCAACGGGTTGACGGGCCCTTCTTGCCCTCGTGTGCAGCGCTAGGGGGTGCCACAGTGCAGAGAGACCTGCACTGTTTGGGGGGAATGGGAAAAAAGGGTGTGTGGGGTGGTCTGGCACTTCAGCAACCGTTTTTGATTACGCGCGTGTTTTTCGCGTGCAACTAAATTAGCGCACGTGTAATCAAGTTTTTGCACAACAGAAAAACCGTATAAAAGAAATAACAGCTCTGGCGCGTTGTCAATTACTTAATACCCTTTATGGGCTCAGCTATTATGGCACAAATGATATAATGATGTGCGTTTTAATAATAAATTGTATAGCCTAAAGCAATCAGCACAAGCCTAAGAGAACCTCTAATTTATCTAATACGATGTAAGGACTATAATATCCTGGCTTAACATGTAATAAAGAAAACACTTCAGTTACCTACACATTACTCTAGAAAAAGTGCATTTTGCAAATTACGCAAGAGTTTTTGCATTCCTACCCTCGGTGAGGGCATAAAGAGTGTTAACAGCGCGATGCTTGCATGCCCTTTCCATAGAGCCGCAGTAAACAGTTTGAAATGTCAACAGAAAGTAGCAAACAATAATGCAAACATGCGATAGTTCCATAAATCACACATGCAGTGTGCAAACTTAGTGTTGCAAAGGCAATAAAGAACCCACTACCACCATGTAACAGTTAACAGTTTGGAAAACAGGATTTATCGAAACAAGTTGTGATGATCTAAAAAAAATCCAAGAAATTTAAAACAAACTTTATTTTACTGTTTTAAAAGAATTTCAAACGTTTTACAACACCGGTGCCAAGCTTATTATGCTATGTTAAAATAACTGACCGATAGTTCTACTAACTTAGTACACCAACAATTTATTGATAGTTTTGTGCCAAGCTTATTATGCTATGTTAAAATAACTGAACGATAGTTCTACTAACTTAGGACACCAACCATTTATTGATAGTTTTCAAGTCTTAAGAATTGCAAATCATAGAATTATTCAATTCCATAATTTAGAAACCTGGAATATTGTCATGTACATCATGCAAAAAATTTAATTGAAACCAATTTGAAAAATAGTTAAATTAACATTTTATAAATATCATTTAAAAAAAATTTGAAAAAGTAATAAATTGAACAAAGTAAATAGTTTTAAAAATGAACATACATGTATATTGTATTAAATTCCCAGGTAACCAAAGGTCTCTATTCGTAGGATTTCTTTTCTATATGCGATAAATGTCGACACTGAGTGAAAAGCCATTTTAGGCATATATCTGGGTATAAGTTTAGGGTCAACTTTATAGCCTTTTATATAAAAATTTGTATTCTAAAAAAATATTATAAGAGATTATCGGATCAATAAATATTATTTCTTTGCTTAGCTTACCTTTTTAAATGGGCAATTCAACGTGATATTGGAAACACGCCGAATTTCGGAAACCATCATTTGAACTAAAGGTTGTTTATGGACATTGAGCAAAACTGTACAGTAATCTAATTCCTGGCTGACATATGGAAATGTTTGATTGCCATGATTAACCGTTATTGTATAATTTCCACGTAACTCAGAAATATCTGCCGATAATTCTGAAAAGTTTTCCAGCGTACAGTTGACCTTTACAATCTTAGGGTACATATTTGTACATTCGATTTTCGTAAACTCGACCCTTCTTTTCGGCTTTATGAAAAAAAATAAATAAATAAAAGATCAATTACCTGACTCATTATACTGTTTAGGATCCCGCTTACCTTTGCCCCTTGGGACATCAGCATCAAGCAGAAGACCAATGCCGTGGTCCAAGCTATTGAAGTGCTTCCGTTCATACTAAAGGCTTACTGAAAACTGTTTCACGGTCAATAAGTCTGTTGATTATATTGCAATCCGTATTGGAAATCGATTTTTAATAATTTTTGAATTTTGAAAATAGTCGAACTGTTAAATTGCTATAGAAAATGGTTTAATTAAGATTGCGTTGCGTGGTTATTATTAGATTTTATACCGGGAATTTAAAAATATTTTAATTTTTTGATTTGAAAAAAAAAAAAATTTTTAATTTTAAAATTTAAAAAAAAAAAATATATAAAAAAAAAATAATAAAAAAAAAAAAAAAAAAAAAAAAAAAAAAAAAAAATTTTTTTTTTTTTTTTTAATTTTTTTTTTTAAAAAAAAAAAAAAAATTAAAAAAAAAAAAAAAAAAAAAAAAAAAAAAAAAAAAAAAAAAAAAAAAAAAAAAAAAAAAAAAAAAAAAAAAAAAATAAAAAAAAAAAAAAAAAAAAAAAAAAAAAAAAAAAAAATAAATAAATTTTTTAATAAAAAAAAAAAAAAAATAAAAAAATTTTTTATTTTTTTCTTATCACCCTTAGGTTAAAAAGTTCTACATAAATACTAAAATGTTATTTATTTTTTTATTATTCATATTACAAATTATTAGTTATTGAATACTTTACATGCGCCTTATTTGGCCAAAAGTTTTGAATACCAAGTATAGACTCCGATTTACGGTGAAAATTGCTTCCGATTTAAACGTCAGTGGAGGCCAATAGCTTCGAATTACTTTAGTGTCAATTGTGAAGCCATTTATCGTATATGTCTTGTTCTTGGAAATAAGAATATCATCAAAATATCAAACAAATGAATTGCACAAAATATTAATAACAGATTACCTTTTTCAATGGACAACTAAATGCCAAATTGGAATTACGACGAAGTCCAGCAATAATCATTTGTACTAAATATTGGTTTTGAACCGTTTTAATCACAGTGCAGAATTCCAAGGCTTGGTCCACATATTTAGTATACTCTTTGCCATGTTTTATAAACAGGGTAAACACAATGTGGGCATCCGTAATATCTTCCATAAGTCTGAAGTCCACAAACAATGCTGAGGTATTTTCCAAAGTTCTATTATAACCACAGTTTATTTGAAATAGTGCAGGTTTTTTACTTATACACTCCACTTTGGTAAACTCAGCTCTAATCCTTGGCTAAAATATATATGTATACGATTATTTATTTCGAAGATTTATATTTGTTTAACTTCAAAAAATACCTGTACGCCTTGAGAGTTCAAAATGAAACAAAATACCGAAACTAGCTGAATCACACCGGTTGTGGTCATGTTAACGGATCAATGTGAACTCCTACTAAATGCATTACATTTTTAATGTTTTTGTTATTTTAATCTGTTTTTAATGACTTCAGTAGTATTCCAATTTGATACCAAAAATGATTTAATTTACCATATATATGTATGTAGATATAAATATAAATTGGCAGAATAAAACCACAATTACTTAGCTTTAAGTTTGTATATGTAGGTACATATATTTTATTTTATTTTAGTTTTCAATTTTTCCCGTTCATTTATGTTGACCAAAAGTGTTGACTACCAAGATCGGGGTTTGGTTAACGGTAAATGTCGCAACCGATTTAAAAATCACTGAAGGCCAATAGCTTCGAAGAACTTTAGTGTCAAGTGTAAAACCATTAACCATGTATGCCTTGTTCTGCGAATCAGAATATTATTAAAATTTAATACAAATGAATTGTACAAAATAATGATAACAGATTACCTTTCGCAGTGGACAACTGAAGGCCAAATTAGAATCATGACGAAGACCAGCAATAATCATTTGAAATAAATATTGTTTTTGAAAGCTATTTATCAGTGTACAGTATTCCATAGTTTGGTGAATATACTGAACATATTCTTTGCCATGTTTAATAAACAGAGTAAAAGATATATTGGCATCGGCAACATCTTCAGACAGTTTGAAATCCACATATAATGCTGAAGTGTTTAGAGAATTGCGTTTTACACTGCAGTTAATTTGAATGAAATCAGGTTTTTGATTTATACATTCGATTTTGGTGAACTCTGATCTGATCCTCGGCTAAAGTGAATTATATCATTAAAAAATTAAACTTTCAAACTTCAAGAAATACCTTAGCTTCACTCGATAACAGCACCAAACTAAGCACAATAAAAACCGAAAATAACATAATCAAAAAGCGTGTGGCCATTTTAAGCGATTGATGTGAACTCGAACTTATAATGAAAAGGTTTACATTTTTATATACGAGAATATATTAATCTATTTTTAATAACATGAGCATAATTTATGTGACGTACAACTATTTATTTGAGGCAGAGTTAATCACGGTAAAAAAGTTGGATAATTAAGAACTCAATTTGAAACTGGTTGATACGCGAACAGATTTCTTCTTCTGTAGAAAATAGGTCGTCAGAAACTCATAAGAACCTTCAGGTATATAAATTGGAAGGTCCTCTTCCCGCAAATGCCAATTTTCAATCGTGTAATTGTAGTGCTGGAATAAATAAGTATTAGATTGTTAACGAGCACAGGAGTTCATTTAAGCTCACTGGTAATATTGGACAGCCCAATTCTCCTTTTGTGTGTTTCAAAAAAGTTCTTGCGATAAGAGATTGCACAAGATTCTTGTGCGTTACTTTCGCATAAGAACAACCGTCCATTTTTATCTTAAAGAGTCGCATTTTCTCTTTATGAGGCCTAAATAAGTCGAGTGTGGACTCAAATTCAATAACATTGAAATATCTTTGAAACACTATATGACCATTGATATAACTTTGATTATTTATCTGCGAAACTGAGTAGTTAAGAACTTCAAAGACATCTTTTGTCCACGATTTAATGTCAAACATTTCAATCACAAATTTTAACTTGCTGTTATCGGCTGCTAAAGCCACCGCAATAAGGAATAACAAGCGCATCCACACAGCCATGACTTTGAAAGTCAAATAAGCTCCTACAAACAACAGACCAGACGAAAAGCAATGATATTTTCAATACCATAATTACTTCCTTATAATTATAAAATCGATTTCAGCTTTATTGTATCCATAGACTAGGTCAATTTAAGCTAGAAATGGATTGTGTGTTTTTAATTGAAATAGACAATTGACCTTTAATTCCTACCAATTCGGACTTTTGCATAAAATAATCTGATTTCAATGAGTGCGTTTTATTAATTTGAACTTGATATTATAACTGCTATCCATAGAGTATAAGAGTATAATAATTTTGTGCCAAACGAAAATGTATGTAGGCAGAAAGAGGTATGAGGCAGAACCCACAAACTACCGTCTATATAATTTAATTCAGCATCAGCAACCGAATCGATGTAGCCATCTCAGACTGTCCGGCTGTCTGTCTGTATGTCTGTCTGTCCGTATGAAAACCTAGATCTTCGAGACTATAAGAGCAAGACCTACCAAATTTAGTGTCAATATGTGTTATTATTGCTCGCAAATCAAATTTATTTTAGACTTTGGCCACGCACTCTCTCGCCCCCGTAAATCAAATTCCAATCGTAATTTACATGCTGGACTAGTTCTTTTTTGGTAAACACAATAACTATGAACAGCCAAATGGTTTCCAAAAATTTGGTAACGATCAAATAATTAAGATAAAAGTTATTAAACTTATTTTAAATAAGTACTGATTTCGAAGCTCTCCCTTAAAAGTATGCAACAAAAAGTACGCAATACATAGACGTTAGGTATGTAAGAATTTGTTTCAGTCAGGTGTGTGGCGGGTATATCAAAGTCGAGCACACTCGACTGAAGCTTTCGTCCTTGATTTTTGAACAATTTTAGCAAGTCATACAATAACAACCATATACACCAGTCATATCTATATTTATTTTCAACATATTTCAACTATAAATGTTTATATATACAAAATATCACACTTGTTTATGCTATGATCATTATTCGAATAGATGAATCGACACTTATCCGAAAATCTGAAACCAATAAAACCCCCAAATAACTGGTTCAATTCTAATTAGTTTCAGAGACATACATATATATATTTATAAATCGCATGGAACTATTAACTCCGACCAAAGTTTGCGAAACTATTCGACTGGGAAATTAGTTTGCATGCTTATAAAATGTATAATTATTATTTATTATCAATTACTTGACCACGTGTTAAAATGCGAAAAGTTTTCTTTTTATTTACGAGATATTCAGTGATAGTCTGGAAAGTGCCTCTGGGTATATAGTTTGGGAAGTCCTCTTCGTTCAAAAACCAATTGTTAAGCGTATAGTTAAAGTGCTGCCAATAAAGAACAAATTGAAAAGGTATAGATATAAGTAATTCTTTCATTGAACTCACCGCCTTTAGTGGACAGACAAGTTTGCCACTTGTGTGCTTTTGGAAACTCTTTGCGAATATATTCAACAGAAGACTCTTGTGAACCATTGTTAGGAATTGACACGCATCCGTTTGCAGATTAAAAAGGCGTCGCTTGTCTTTGCCATCTTTCCAGAAATCCATTGTCGTATTAACATACAAATTATCAATAATACGTTTTAATATCAAATGGCCGCTTATTAAGCTGCGATTGTTCTGCTGTGTCATGGTATAGTTAAGTTCTTCCACTAAGTCTGGTGCCCAGTGCTTAACAACGACCGTATCGAATACAAATCGAAAATTACGTTTCTCCGATGCAACAACAAAAACCACTACAGCAATGATAGCGATGAGGAATCGATTCCAAGTAGCCATAACTAACCCTTAACACAGACTAACCAGTAGCATAAATAATTTCACAAATCATGGAGTAGTTTATGTAGATTTCATTTATATTGAATATGATTATAGATACAATTTACTGAATAGACGTATAATTGAGCAATTGTGCGTCGTTAAATCAGTTGTGTTTTATCTGCCCAAAGTATCTAATACTGCCCAATTTTTTCTGGCAAATTTGAAACTCAGCAAATCCCTCAAAACCGGTTTCAGGCATATAGCCAGGAAATTCGTTTGCTTGGATATGCCAATTATCCAAGGTATAGTTAAAGTTCTGAGAAATAGAAGGAATATAAAGGATAATTAGACTAAGAAGGAAAACAGTGGCGCTGTCGAAGTTTATGTTTGTCATATACATACCGCTTTTAACGGACAAGATAACTCGCCCGAAAGGTGTCGTTTAATTGCTTTCAGGAACATGTTAAAGAGTTGACTCTTGTGGGTTCCCTTAAAGAACTGACAAGCGTCCATCTGCACATCGAAGAGACGAAGCGTTTTGTTTTTATTCTTTCGTAGATTCATGGTCCACCTTATGCTTATTTGATCCACAATGCGCTTCATCCTCAAGAGACCCGAGATATAGCTCTGATTATTCACTTGATCTAATTGAAGATGCAGATCGTCAATCACGTCTGGATCCAATATTTTCACCACAATTTTATCTATATCAATTCGAGTGATTTTCTCTGCACTCGCCTGGGCCATAGCTAGAGCTAATAGTAGCCAAGGGAAAACTGTAGACCCGATCATGGCAAGTGCTCGAATAAAAATGGTAATGGACCGTAAAAAAAGCCAGTAACAATTCAGGCTTGTTTAACAGTACCGAAATCAATCAACGTTTATGGCGTGTGTGGTAAATGCAGCTTGAAGTATTTTACCCCTGATAAGCTTAGTAGATAGGAATAAAGTGAAGTTAGCTCATCACGTGTAGATTATTATTCAAATATATTTTCTGCATCTATCATGGATATACTGTCTAGATTCGATTCACTCCACCTTTCAACTGCAATCGTGTCACGACTTTTCTCTGCCACAGAAACTCAAAGCTGCCTTGAAATTTGCACTCGGGCACAAAGCCAGGAAAATCCTGTTCGTTTAGGTACAAATTGGTAACAGTATAGTTCGTGTGCTATAAAAATGGGGAAAGTTTTACGATATCAGCTTAGAATTTCGTTAATTCCGAGACTTACCGATTCCATTGGACACATTAGATTCGCTGAAGCATATTTTTGAATTGTTTTAGTAATTACTCTGAATAAAAACCTCTTGTGATCCTTTGTCAAGAACTTGCAACCATCGACGCGTACATCAAAAATACGTTTTCTCTGATTATTCGTGTTTATAAGATCGATGAATGCTCTTACATCGAATCGAGAGACTGAATGACGTAGCGTCCAAGAACCGCTAACAAAACTACGATTGTTTAACTGAACAAGTTGACTATTCAATGTTTCGAAAACTTTCCAATCCGCGTTTTCAAATTTGAAAATATCTATAAAGAAACGAAAATTTCTTTCTGTGTGAACTACAGTCAAAAGTGCGAAGATCAAAATTAACATCGAACTGCCCATGACGAATATCGAACTTTCAATGTAAATTAACCTTTGCGAAATGAAAATTGATTATATTATTCGAATGTCATTAAAAAACACAATAACAAATGTCTATTTTCAATAGCACAAAGAAAAAATTATAATGATAATTGCAACTGCGCCAAAAGTTTATTTAAGATCCTAATGAAGACTGGAAAAAGTTCAGATTTATTTATGGTGAATAATTCTGGCGAGCATAGTCAAGCTCAGAATATGCTTGTTTTTCGATATATATTTGGTGAAAACCCGAAAACGAGATTCAGGTACATAGCTGGGAAATAGGTTGTTCTCCACATGCCAATTGGTAACCGTATAGTTAAAGTTCTAAAAATAAATAAAAAGAATGTAAAATATATAATGTTATCACTCAATGTTTTTCAAACTTACTGCGTAGACGGGACACGTCAGATTTCCGTTAAATACTCTGCTGAAACTTTTTGCAAATTCGTTAAACAAACGTAACTTGTGTAGATTCACCAGAAAGGTACAACCATTTACTTGCACATTAAAAACTTGTCTTTTCTGATTATTACGCAGTATCATATCAAATGTGCTGTTCAGTTCGAGCTCATAGATATTACGATTAACAATTACGTAGCAGCTAATAAAACTTTGATTTGGTATATGCGATACCATACAATTAAAGACTTTAATAAGATCCTTATCCACAATTTTAACAATAAAATCATCTATATAAAATTCGAAATTCCGATTGTCCGCCCTTATTGCCAACACGAGTAAAATCAATACTAAAAGAATCAACAGACGCTTCCAACCTGCCATGGTGACAGATGAGTTGGAAATAGTCATCGATATTAATAAATGTGGCTTGATTCACTAAACATCTATTATAGAAATAAGATCATAATAAGCTCTAGTTTATGCAGATCATGTTATGATATATGTAACGATCGTTTAAAATGTTACAGTTGATGGCGTATAATGATGAAATTTTAGGTAACTTTAGTTTTTCTGGAGGTATTGCGCAGCAAGCAAAGAAATTTTGAAAATTTTTTGTTGAAAAGCAGTAAAAAATAAAAAAAAAACAAGAGCGACAGTCGAGCGGTACGCGACAGTTTGATACCCTGAGAATTGCAATGACATCAAAGCATTCTGGTCTGTATTTAAAATCATAGCGAACAAGGTTTTTGTTTAATAACGTCTGTGTTTATTGTCCGATCGTATTGTAATTTGACGTTATTTTGGTATTATTGCTAAGTATTATAGCTAAGTGTTGGTCTAACTCAGAATGTTGTATATTTTATATGTCGATCACAAATGTACTTAAAAGACTTAATTATTGATTTGCGGGGGCGGCGGGCGTGCACCCAACATTTGAAATAAACTTCATTTGCGCCTGGTAAACAAAAACCTTCATGCCAAATTTGGTGTCTCTAGCTTTTATAATAGCTGAGAACTGTGTGTTCATCTGATCATCCGGACATCCGGACAGACGGACAGACATGGCTTAATCGACTCGGCTAGTGATCCTATGCAAAAATATTATACTTTGTGGGGTCTCCCACGCCTCCTGCTGCCTGTTACATGCATTTGCACAAAGTTAGTATACCCTTTTTTGGCCATTTTCAATGGCCGAAGGTATACAAATCAGCAATCATTCAAAGAAAACAATTTTTAAGAAAATAAAACTACATAATTTACTACAGAAATTAAGAAGTCAGAATCTATTTTTCATTTATATAAATACATAAATAATAAATTTTGAAATCAAAATAATCGTAATAAAGTTCATTAAAAATACCTTTTTCACAGACTTCATTTTTCATTGCTTATTTTGGCGAGTAAGGTAAAGCTCATCAGATGCCTCTTTTTAGAAACAAACTTGGTTGTGACCCGAAGCCTACAGTCAGGTACATATCTGGGTAAAAAGTTGCTATTTGTGGTCCAATTGGTAATTTTATAGTTAAAATTCTAGAAATCAATCCAGATAAAATCAATGATAAGTATGTTGGCTCTAATAGTTATCTGTACTTACCGCAACGACTGGACACGTCATATTTCCCTCAAATACTTTGGCGAAACTTTTTGCAATTACATCAAAGACCCGTGCCTTGTGTATGTTCACGAGAAATGTGCAAGCATTGAAATGCACATTATAGAGACGTCTCATGTGATTATTGGGCAGTATCATATCCATCGTGGAGTCCATTTCGAGCTCATAGATATTACGATTGACTCGAACATTGCAGTTGATGAAACTTCGATTGTTTGGCCGTGATATTGTACAAGTAGAATCATCGATAAGATCTTTAGCCACTGGTTTGACTATGAAATCTTCGATGTAACAATGAAACTTCCGATCATCCACTGTTCCAGCTAACATGAGAAACGGAAAACCAAATAGGATCGAGAGGCGCATCCAACCAGCCATGATGGCAAATGAGTTTGAAATGCTTACCGATATTACTAAAATACTTAATACACATTGTTTGAATCATAAATTCGTAATAAGCAGTAGTTTATGCTTATTATATTATTATTTATGATCGTATAATCTGTTACAGTTGAAAGCCCATTAGGGTGTAAATATAGAAACATGTTTACGCCATCCTCCAAATTTACTTGTTATGGATAACACGTCCACGCAAAATAATCATTGAGAGCAACTTGTTTCCTCTATGGAACTTAGTCAGGGCTTTGATGGTACACTCGGGCACAATTGCGGGTAAATTACTCTCGTCTATATACCAGTTCGAAAGCGTGTAGTTGAAATCCTGTATAAATAAGAAATAGTTTTATATCTTGAAATTTCAATTTAATGTCTTCATTTACCGCTCTAAGAGGACACGCCAAGGTGTTATTAAAGGCGGCTTGGAATTTCTTTTTGAATAGGTTGAACAGAGGATTCTTGTGAGACATTGTCAGGTATTCGCAGGCATCTAAGTGCACATTGTAGAGCCGAATAACTGGCTTATTGGGTCTGAACATATCTAGAGTTGAATCCATTTGCATCTCCGCAATCTGCTGATTTAGTCGAATATTACAGTTGACAAAGCTCCGAGAGTTCAGCTGCGTCACGTTGCAACGTAATTCATCGAAAATATCTATAACGCCAGTCTTGGGCGTTAACTCTTCGATTATGATTCGAAAATTACGTTCCTCCACCTTGCCATCCACCCGAAGGAAGAGTAATCCTAGCGCGAAACCGAACCAGAGGAAGAAACTGAAACCTGTCATGGCCAAGGATGAGCTCAGAGTGTCAGTTGCAAAATGTGATAAATATATTTTAAGGTATAATGAGCTTATAATCAGCGCATGTTAGAGCCAATCAAGCAGCACACTAATGTGATCAAATTCATAATGTTATAATAATTGAAAAATACATTTTCGAAGCTCGATTATTAAAGATATTCATATTACTGGTTATGGGAGACTCTAGCCAAGAAAGTCAGGCTTAATATAAACTTCTTTTTTATATAGAATTTGCTGAAGGCCTTCATTTTGCTCTCGGGAAAATAGCTTGGGAACTGCGATTCTGGCAGAGTCCAGTTGCTGAATATATAGTTGAAATTCTGAAGAAAGATTAAATGAGTTTTATTATTTTTGAATTTAAATCGAAAGATTCACTCACTTCTTTAAGGGGACACTCTAATCGATCATTTACTGAACTGTTGATACTCTCGGCCAGCAAAAGAAACATTCGTGACTTAAACGCTGTCGTGAGCAGCTGACAACCATCGAAGTGTACGTTATATATTCGCAGAGTCTGTTGATTGGGCCTGATCATGTCGAGGGATGTATCCAATTCAAATTGATCGACACTTCGATTAAGTCTCATAATGCAATTGATATAGCTCCGGTTGCGTATTTCTGTCACTTCACAGCTAAAGTTTTTGAAGAGATCTTTAACCATAATTCTTGGAACGAACTCTTCGACAATAAATCGAAATTTACGTTCTTCCGACTTTCCATCGACACGCAAAAGAAATAATAATGCCAGGGAAAACCAAGTGTAGGACCAACAATTCATAATGAAAGTTGACCTCAAAGTGTTGGACAATATTCTAAACAGTCAATATATATCGTATAATGATCTAATAAACTAATGAGAAAGTAATTTCGAATGCATTACCTAATGTTCGTTCCGATTAGAGATTGCAAATTTCCAAATGATTGCAAACATATATTATTTTTTTAATTTTCAATATATGTCAATTATATTTATTAGCTGTTTAACAAAGTTTACGATTGATTACTGTTTTGCACCCAACTTCAGGGATATTCCTTTTCCAGCCACAGGTCTTATGTGTCCTGAAAAGAGCATGTGGGCCAAGCGCCTCGATTTGTGCTGGAAATCAACTTTCATGGAGTAACTGCACTCGGGCAGGAAGTCGGGTAGAAAACGATCGTCAATAAAGGCGCGATGCAGGGTATAATTGAAGTTCTAGTAACAGTAAAGTTAAATCAGTTCAAGAAAAAGGTTCCATTGAGTCTGAATCATCATTCAAAACTTACCGCTTTGAGTGGACAAACTGGTGGAGTGTTGAGAAACGACACGTAATTGTTGTAGATCTGTCGAAGAAACTTACTTCTGTAGGCATTGGCTGAGAAGGTGCAGAACTCCAGTTTGTTCTCAAAGAGACGAATGCTCTGAAACTTTGGTCGCAGCATATCCAACGAGGCGATCATTGTAATCTCGGGCACAGGACGACTTAACACCAAATGGCCTGAGAGATAACTTCGATTGCCCTCCTGTTCCACAAAGGAGCTCTGCGAGATGACCCACTCCCTATCGTCAGCCACGAAATCAAACTTATCCACCCGAATCAGGTACTCCGCCCCGCTGGCACAGCTCAAGATCATAAGTGCCCAGTAAATTCGCAGTATTTCCATGCTTGAATACGGTCTTGTTATATCCGACTGAAATTTGAAACTGAACGAAGTTCTCTAATGGTATTAAAGGGGGTATCATTGGATTCGGGCACTGTCATAATGAGGCGCCCTAATGCCTAATGATTTTTTAACTGGCAACACGTGGCTAATCCAATTATTGTATATATAATTATATATATATAAATATATATATATTCTACCTCTGGACAGTTTGGTATTGTTAAGATTGAAATATTGTGGAACGTTTAGCTTTGTAGGCGAATTTAATGAGACCACGACTAACCTAATTACAACCTCAATTAAGTTTTGATTCCTTCTATCTAACATAGTTTTATTTAAATCACGCGATAAGTGAAATCTTTATATTTGTTCCCTCTAAATGAACCCTAATTTTATTAAACGTTAAGTTATATGTTTTAAACTCTTTGATTATTGCAAATATACCTTATATGTTTAAGGATGTATTTACTGCATAATATCATACATTTTTCTCTTTTTTAAATATAATATATCAATTTATATGACGTATGAACCTTATTGAATTTACAATTTAAAGGGAATTGCGCATTGTGGATTCAATCAATTTCCAATTCTGTTTTCATTCTATTTGTTGCAATTTTCCATGATGATTATTTGATTGAAAGCTAGGTAGCTGGCCCGACTGCCCTATAATTTCGCAATATCCAAAGAGAGAAAAACAATTTCAATGCAAATGATGTGGGCGTCACTGTGCGTGCAAGCAAAATGAAAATGTTTCGTATATGAAAGATTGAGGAGGCGAGAAGACGAGAAGGCGGCTAAGTACATATGAAAAAGTGCAAAAAAGGGGCAAAAAAATGCGAAAATAAATGTACTCGCTCTCGGTGGGAAAACGAAAAGCAAAAAAAAAAGAAAAACGCAACCCAAAGGATGTCAACAGAAATGTTAATAACACCAGAGACGACAATGTTGTTGTTGCTGTTGCTGCTCCTCTTCTCGCTGTTGTTGCTGTTGTCGCTGACGCTTTGTGCCGCGTCTATTTTACACCAAGTGCTGCACTGCATCCTCTCTACGCCTCTTCCCCTCCACCCCCCTTGACAGTCGCTCACCCAACCCGGCCATGCTTTATGGCTGAGCCAAGCGAAGCAAAAACATTGGCCATAAAACAGAAAAGCAAAGCACCAGCACCAGCAGCATCAGCAGACGAAAGTAAAGAGCAAAGAAAGGAGCAGAAGCAAGAAGAAGAAGAAGATAAAGCAAAAGAAGCAAAGGCAGCAGAAGAAACAAAGTAAAGCAACGCCAGTCGAGTGTAGTTCAAACATTACACCTACACTCTGCAGACAGGGATCGAAAGAGAGCGCGCGAGAGAGAAGGAGAGGGGTAAGGAAGGAGGTCGCAAGAGCTACAGCAACTGCGGTCCATATTATGTAAACATTTGCACGGCTTTGTAAGCATGTGTGCGTGTGTGTGTGTGAGTGTGAGACGATTGAGATTGGGGTTGTGGACTGGGCTTTGAGGATAGCCAGACACACGAAGCCGAAAACACTTTCAATCGCAAATTGTGTGCGAATTTCCATGACAAACTCACATCGTATGAGCCACAAATTTTGATGACGTTGCCTTTTAAAAGTTATTGAAAGTTTATCCCAAAACAGACGAAGCGCAGAGCACAGCCAAAATGAGATGGTAGCCGAATCAATATTGTGATTAGAGTATGCTAGGAAATCAAGTTGAGCAGACTACAGTTGAGCGGGTTCCCAATGAAGCTTTAACCACACTTTATATACAACTTAAGACACTCAGAACATCTTATATGTAATGAAAACTTAGCATTCACATTGTTTATCCTAAGATAAGCGAATATCTTACACAAAGTGCGTATACTTTGCAACAAAAACTAACTTAAACTGTGTGAAATACACTGCTGGTCTTAGGTTAGACGCACGTTTAGTTCATACAAATTTGCTTCATACGTGTATTTGTTTATTAAATGACGATGGAAATGAAATTGATATTGAAAAACATTTCTTATTTAATATTTTAATATATGCAAATGAATATACATATTTAACAAAATTGTGTTTTTCAAACATGTTCAAAATAAGGAGAATTTTCTTGGTCATTAGAATAGACGCACGTTGGCTTTTTACTTTATGTAAGACAAGTATTTTGATTTAAACTTTAATTATAAGTTGGCGTTAATATAAGTTGGTTTATTTGAACTAAAAATAAAAATTTCGGTAATGAGTACTGCATTGTTATTAATAATAAATTCATAAATCCTGTTTTTCATAGAATGATACAAGGAATCTATGTAGCTCAAGGAAATCTCGTTTCAAGCACGTTGAATGTTTCCTTAGCTTCATATTGCTTTCCTCCTGCGTATACCCCAAATCATTTTCAATTACGCAAAGATCTGGAAAACATAAATAAATAAATGAAATAAAAAATAAAAAGGAAAAAAAGATTTTCCTACTCAAGGCTCAATATGGCCTAATTGTCTTGGTAAAAAATCCAAGGAATTGGTCCAAAGAGATCTTTTAATTTTGGAAATACGAACTTCAACTCGCCGTTCATCTTTTGATTGATAAAAATCAAGTCAATCGTTGCATAAAACGTGATAGCAGATTTAGATTTAGTCAAATTTGAAGCAATTCTAACAATTTGGCGTACTGCTGTTTTGATATTGCTTTTTTTCGCTTTGAAGTTATTTCCATATGCCTCTGGATCCTTCAAATATCTGTCAACAGTTCTGGAGCTGCGATTTATTTGATTGGCGATGTTCCGATTGGACAGTCCTTGCGAGTGAAGCAAGTCTACTTTTTGACGTTTCAACAAGGTCATAACAGCAGCTATTCCCATTTTTTCTTCAAATGTATCTGAAAAATACTTTATTTGTTTATTTTAATATTTTTTCAATACAAAAGTTTACACTTGTCCACGCAATAAGCTGCGTCTAATTCAATGACCAACTGAAAACCGTGTGATTGCCATAGAAATTCTAGAATCTTCGAATGTACAGTTATTTTTTCGCAAATCAACCAACTGTGAGCATTTTTTCTTTTGAACAAGATTCGAACTTTGAAAAGAAAAGCATTTTGGACAATAAGAACAAGCATGATAATAAATAATCGATTTTGTTAAAAAAAAACGATGTTGCGTCTAACCAAAGACCAGCAGTTTAATAAAGATTTGAAGAGTGTGAAGCATCCTTGATATTGAGTGAACGACTAACCTATTTAGAAAACATAATTAATTTTGGATTCCATTTTGCAACTACCCTATCTTTATTACAAATCAAAAGATCCTTATGTAAAATAGTATTTTGTTCGCAATAAAGCTTCAACCACACTTAATATCAACTTAGAACACTCACAACATCTAAAAAGTATTCAACCCTTCGGATTATTATCGTAATATCTCAAAATAAACACCAATCTAGCACAAAGTACGTATAATTTGCAACTTAAAGCAATTGAAATGGGTATTACTTTTGCATAAATGGTGCCAACAATTGCACAAGAAATCCCAACGCCTTCTCGTTTATACATTTCCAGAATTCTCTCTGCGTTGAATTGTTGCTTTACCCAGTAAGTCCATTATCGCGAATATATAATGCAAATTTGTGCAATTTTCATTGATAATTTGAGGACCGAATGGGGTAGCACACACACACACACACATGTATTGATGGCGTGTGTGTGAAGAGAGTGAGGAACTCGTCTCGTAATTAGCCTCAGGAACGCGAGTGTGAGGCTCATTGCATATGCAAATTGCAGCTGATTGGTTTCGCATTACGTAATTAATAATTCAATGAGAATGCATGTCAATCAGCCACATGCAAGAGTAGCCTCTTTGCGTGGGTCGATTGAGATTTTGATATACTCGAACTGCTAGTATAGAAAAGTGTTGCGCTCGCTTTCAATGCCCTGTAGACTTGCGGAGGAAGACAAGGTGTGAGCAATGCTGAAAACGGATTTTCACAAAGGCATCAAAGCAGAAAAGTTGGGTATAATGAAAGAGGGGTTACTATGTACGAGTATTGTGTACCAATAATAGGAATGTGTAGAAAGTTAGTTATTGCTGATTAAATAACTCTTTATAAAAATATTGTCAGGGGTTTTGGAAAGCAAACTCTCTAATAGGTTTCTCTAAGTTAGCTGACAGTTTAAAAGGGCATAACAAATATTTAAAAGTGCTATTATAAACTTAAATTAAAGGAATATGCATATGTTCCATGTCAGGATAACTTCATTGTATTTGGAACACAAAGTCTGATATAAATAAAGAAAACGCCAAATTATAAGGTTAGCACCTAATTTGATAAGTCATAATGTCGGTTTTGAGAGTTGTAATATATTCTTTTACAGTACAGTACGTATAATTTGGATAGAGTGTAATAATATTTAGGGTACAATAATATATTAGTATTACTTGCTTATACTATAATAATCCATTTCATATAATATTTTAAATATAGTCAAAACAAAGTATTTTTAATATATCTCCCTCTCTCTCGCTCTTTTCTCACGAAAATACTTTTTCTACCAAAGCATTCTCCCTTGTGCACTACAGGGTATGTGCCTGTTGAGCCTGACGCGCAGCTTTACCTTGCAGCGTGTGGAGGTTTATGGACTGAGAGCTCTCTAATTATAGCTAGCTAGTTGTTATTGTTGTTGTTGTTGTTCCTGTTGCTGTTTCTGTTGTTGTAGGAGTCGACGTTCTCGTTCGTGGACGGAACCTATTTGCTCGAATCAATAAATTTTACAGTTGGACGCACAGGTGGCGCTCCATGCCAGGCCAGAGCTGCAGACGGAGGGGGAGGTGGAAGAGAGTGAGAGAAAGAGGTGGGAGAGAGAGGGGGGATGGTAGCTAGCGCCGGGTGCGGGCTGCGCAATTTGGCATCTGTGGACTAAATGGGCCTTTTGTTGGATTTTTTGTGTGTGTGTGTGTGTGTGTGCAGTCAACATAAATTCATAAATGTTCGCTGCTCTTTTGAGTACCCCCTCATCCTCCTCCCTCACAGCAGCAGCTGCACCTGACTGCAGCCCTTTGTGCTGCGCGCACTTTTGTTGTTGTTTATTTAGGCAAAGCAATTTGGCTTTTATTAGAACGCCGCAACAACAACAACAGCAACTGTAGATGCTTCCCGAAAGTTCACGCTCAGAGTATCTCCATCTTTTTGTATCTTCTAGATACATATGTATCTACAGTAGTCTTCCTTCTCTCTGTTTCTCTCTCTGCAGCGCAGCAGTCTCTTATCCCACCCTCGCTCGTTAAAAATCACTTAAAATTCCATCATCATAAATTTGTCAAAAAATTTTCTGTGTTTGTTTGTCGGTTTGGTTTGGTTTTGGTTTGTCTTGCTCTGCTTTAACGTGTTCAAGCCACGCCACGCCCACAAGCCCACACGCCCATACGCCCAGTGGCTTCGTGTCGGGATTAGTTATCATGTGGCATCTGGTTCTATTTGTTTTATGGTCGCGCTAGCTGTGAAATTAGATTTTGCGGTAGTCATGAATCTCCGATAAACAAATAGTCGAAATGCCGCGGAATGCGAAATGAGAAACGTTAGAAAAAACCCCAAGAAACCTGGCCAGCAAATTCTTTATGCCAAGTGTAACACACACACACACGCACACAATGCAATATTAATTCCCACAAGTTGTGAGTTCTGTAAGGTCAAAACGTGTTGTTGCTGGCCAAAAAGTCGTTAAAAGTCTCGAAATACATCAAAGTTGAGAGCTTGCAATACGAACTGAAAGCTCTTGAGTACTTAATCGGTTTAAATGTTTGCTCCAGAGTGCCAAATCGATTACATTTATCGAACTGAGAATGCTGTGAAAACAATTTCAATTGTACCGCACAGGTACATCGATTTTTGAAGTCGACTTCGTTGTTTTATTTTTGTGTTTCATCTTTGAGTGACACTTTAAGGGATTTACAATAAATGTTTTCGTAAATCTACAGTACAATGAACAATTTTATATAATCTTTAGACAGACGAAAGTTCCCAAAGTCGGTTAGGCATTTTGCCTACATACATTTTCGCTTCTGAATTTAATCCTTATTGGGTTTTTTAGGTTTTACCCAATCTTCTGCAGCAAAAATTGTATCGTCTACTAGATTAATATCCCAAATGAACTATTAATTATTATTATTATTTATTATTATTATTTACAAAAAAATAAAGTTCTTTTACTCATTATTATTTGACTTTTAAAACTATTTCTTTATATATAATTGAACATAAATTAAAATAAATATATTTTATTACATATAAACTAAGAATAAAAATGTACATTTAATAAGAAAGTCAATTTTACAACATTGTCTTTGAGTCAACTAGTCTCAGTAGACATTCAATAAAAATATTAATTTAAAAAAATAAATATTTGCAATAAAAAAAAAAAAAAAAATAAATAATAAATGCATAAAAAATAACTAAAAAATAAATACCTAAATAAATACATAAATAAAATAAATAATATGACCATTTTTACGTAATGTGAGGTAATATTGCAGTTAAATTTTTTATAAATGCTTATCTAGTCGACAATGTCCGCCAAAACAACAGTAAAACCTCAGCTCACTTCAATCAACAGTTTAATCGCTAACTTAGTGATCGATGACATTTTATCTTTTGTAAATGTCTTAAATATACCTAGGAAAGAGGTGGAATATTAAAAACTTAGAAAATTTAAGCGGTTTGATCCATCCCCGGACTTAAATCTGATAGAGCGCATATGAGGAGTATTTAAAGAAAGGAATTGGGAACATTCAATCAAAAAAACAGGAATATCTTTGACAATATATCACTATAAATGAGGACAGTGACCTCCGTGACCCTTTTTTTATGTTCCAGGTTGATTGAACAACACTTTTCCACAAATTCTATGATTTTTTGTTCAACTTACCTGAAAGTATTGAATGCATGCCTGTTTTAGAAATATTCGCAGAATTGTGGCCCAAACATGGGGTCATTCGCTTTAGAGCAAGATTCCCAAAGTATCAAAAGTCAAATAGACCCAAAACAGGTCGCATATTGAAGTAAAGTTAGCCTTCTATGTGATGCCAATTTTCCAACACTATACAACAAATAATTAAACAAAAATATAAATAAACAAAAATATAAATAAATACAAATGAATAAATAAAAAACATAAATAGCCAAACAAACAAATAACTAAGCAAATAATATTATATAATAATGTTTTAAAAATAGCTTGTAAAATATAATTGGAATCAAAAGTAGTTCAATTTGATTGAAGTTTTAAATTTTCTCTTCTCATTTTCCTAGATTGGAGTAAGTTTTTGCCATCTTTCAATTATTTGTGCACTTTGCCAAAAATTTCTTATGGCATCTTTAGTTTATTACGCGGGTTTTTGCTTACTTAAGTCCGCCAAAAATTGTTCGGGTTAACAGCAGGAGACAACTAGCAGCTTCTTCCCGTTCTCTCTCCCTATCTCTCTCACTCTCTATGTCTCGCTCTTTCCTTGTCTTTCTCTGTAGTAGTTGCGGACAAGGTCTAAAGTCATGGCTCCTTGGTGATTTACCCCCCTCCAAAAAAAAAATAAAAGAGAAATAGAAAGAAACCAAGAAAGAATATTTCACGCCGCAGCTGAGATACCCTAACTGAGTTCAGGTGGGGAAGTTTATTACTTCACAGTATGATAAAGTATCCTCAGCTACACCTGCTTAGAGCATAGTTGGATTCGAATACCCTTTAGCTAGGGTATCCATCGTTTTTGGCAACACAACGCGGCCAAAAATTTGCTGCAACAGCAGCGAAAAAAAAACTGTGAAGAAGAATTCCCCATTCCCAATTGCAAAGCAGAAAGCAATAACAAAATATTATTATCAGAATCATTCATCATGTGGCTGCAGGCCATAAATTTTCGGCTAGCTGCGAAATGCAACAACAACAACAACAACAACAACAAGTACAACTAAAATAACAACGGCAGCTAACTGTTAATAAATCGCAGCTGCAGATAGCGAGCAGCTGCCGGCGCCACAGACAGCCACGTTTTGTGCCACACCCCCTCCCCCTCCACTCCAGCTCACGCCTGCTCCCTAAACTCCCGATTCATAGCACCCCCTCTCAATCCCTTTTCCCATTCCCATTCCGACTCCCATTCGCATTCGCATTTCCCAAGCTCAACTCCCAACAAAGTTTGGTTTACCAAGTTGCAACTTTTCCAGAGGCGTGGCAGGGGCTATAAAGCATTAACTTACAACCCCCTCCCCTCCCCGCAACCTAGGGAAACCCCATTAAAATGCATTTCTTTGCTTTATTTGAAATGTCATTCGAGTCGAGATTGTTTGAGAAAGTCTCTTAAATTGCACTTCCATTAAAATTATTAAAAATGCTTAAATATTATTAGAGCGAGGAAGAATGTCTTTCTTTAACCCAAGCAAGTGCGTTGCGAAATGAATGAATGTTGAATGTTTTTTGAACATTTTTTCCCCTTAAGGATAAAAAATAGCAAAATATTTTTGACTTGAATGAGAATCAGTCTGCTTACTGATCCTACTTTATGCAACTGGAATAGTCTTTATAAAGAACTAAACGAAATATTATTTTATTGAAAGCTTTCCTTCATTACTTTTAAAAATACCAAATAATGAGATAACCTCTAAATTCTATCATCGCTACATCGCTTGAACTTGAACAATAAGAATTTTTACAGCTTTTCTTGGTTGACAATCCCAACAACTAAATCCATTTTGTCATATCTTCAGATGTGTTCAGATAATTATAAACCACAACTTTATTTTCGAGTGTTCAATCGTTATTAGTAATCTTAATATTTACTTTTAAATAAGTACTTTCATCTTTAGAAGATCTGAACAGTCTAAGAAACTCTCGATTAACATAATTTATTAGCTAACACACAAGAAATTCTTCATTATCTCATTACTAAATGTGTATATTCATTGACCTCCATTGCAAAACCTTAAAGTTCTTTCTACTTTCATTGTGCAAATCTTTTCAATAATTTCGTCACTCGATTCCAGTTATTCATTAGTTGAATCAACCATGGCAAACTATCGTTATCGTGATTAGCAACTCTGAAAAACTTTCGTTGCGACGTTGCTCTTGATAATTGCACTTTTATTAATAGTTGACTTCTAAATGGCTTGATTGTTATCAACACCATCGTCGCATGGTACATATTATATTTCTATCACAGGCTCGCACAATTATCGAAAATATCTCATAACTCTCGCATTGATTAATAATCCTAAGTCGAAGCATTCATCATGGCTGTCAAATGGGAAAAAATCCCACTTCAAGTTCAGCTCAGCACAATTCGCATTTCCTTTGTCGCCCCCATTATCATCCATCATTCATCATCATCCGTTCGCTTGTCATTCTCTTTGTACTCAACTTACTGGTCAACTTCGTCAACTCCTCCCCCTCTCTCTGCGAGGTCTCTTCAACCCATCAACCGTCCAACTATCTGTTATTCTCTCTATTAGTCTCCTTTACATTGCTTGTTTAATAAATAATTGTCCATCGTTTAATGCGTTTAGTACATAAACATGCAAAGTTACGGCCATATTGCATATAAGTTAGTACTCCCCTCTCTTTGCATTCCCATTCAAACCTTCCCCTTCCTCTTTTAGTTGCCATTTCCCATTCCCAGTCCCAGCCCATTTCCCTGTCTATTTACCCATTCCATGCCATCCCATGCCGTGCCGTGCCAGATCCCAACTATGCCTTCTATATACTCAATTGCATTGGGTGTGCGTGTGTGTATGTGTGTGTGTGCGCGCTTGCTGCCAGGTGACCACATGCTGTTCTCGCTTTGCACAGTGGGATGAGTGGCGTATACTAACAATGATGTAATATCCAGAACGTTAAGATGTTTACACGATTGAGTTAAGTTACATTCAAAATTAATGCATAAAAACCTATCTTTATCTATTATCATTAAAATTAATCTGAATTTATCTATTAAATGTTCTATTTAATCGTTAAATTAAATATGAATTATATTGTTATATATTCTATTGAATATTATTATAATCTGATAAGGAGATCTGTACCGCGACCTATAAGATCTATTGTACACCTGCGAGAGATTTATTACCACCCCAATTTTCCTTATAAATTTTAAGATCTTTCTTTGTGGTTAATTCTTTTTGAGTAGGTGCTAACATATCGTGGGTTTGTGATCTAGCCTTTCAGCACCTCTTCTAATCGTAAATTACTTTTTTTAAACTATATCTAATTTTTCCTAAGGTTTACTGCCTTTGTTGTCATTAAGTAAATACGAAAATCTGAAATAAATACGAATAACTTTCGTTTCCTGTATAATATGATAATCTATCTGTACCCTTATAAGTTGCAAAAAATCGAAACTTAAACGGCATAAAAACTTGACGTATTTCAAGTTTGATTTAATTTGCACATAAATTGCACTTGTCACGCACCATTTGGCCCCACTGTGCTGTGGTCTCGTCTCGTCGCTCTAACGGCGCATTTGCAACCGCATGGCCAAGCTGTGGCTCTGGCTGCCTGCCTGGCTGGCTGCCTGGCTGACCACATCATCAAATGCGAAATGCAAAAGCGACGTAATTGCCACCGCACCGCAAGCCCCGCTTCGAGGCACCACCGCACATCGATGCCCCGAGCCCGAAACCAATAAACCTGCATGCGTCGATTAGTTGCACATGAATGCAATAACATGCCCCGCATCCCACTCCTCCCGCCTCTGCTCCAGCACGAGGGGAGCAATGCACAGTAGACGGCCGCAGACGAGCCCATTTAAGCCACGTCTTAAGAAGCTTTTGTCTAGGCCACAGTCACTCACCGCAGTATGCGCGCACACCGCAATGATTCAAGAGACATTTAATTAGCTGCAACGGTTTCGATAGGTAAACGAATTGTATAAGGAAAAATACGTTTATTTAATTATATTTTACCTTTGCATAACAACTCGTGGAGCACACCTCGCATATGCGCATATTTGTTTCGCATAATTGACTTAATTGCCATAATTTATATGCAAATATTCAAATTAATTTTAGTTTTTATTGTTAATTAACGTATACGTGTTATGGCGATACCATCGTCCGTCAAGATATTGTCGGATTTTAAGCCAAAATAGTTATTAACAAGTTTGTTTGCTAGTTTATAGCGTAATTTGTCTTATTTCATTTTCGCTTATGCGTATCGATAACAATGCACTGATAAACTAACGATCGTTGCCCATTTGTAGTGGTTAACCGATTAAATACTGCAGACGTTAGTATTTACAGTGTGGCCGAGTGCAGGCACAATTTCCCTTTTGTCTGTGGGGCCAATTGGCGAAATTTCCAAACTGCCACCTGGCGTCGCTGCCGGCAGAGCGCCACAAGCTGTTTTCTGAGTCACAGACCGCAACGCCTCCGCCGCCTGGCAACAGATTTCAAATATTTGCGTAACCCAAGCGGCGCTTGAACTATGCACATCTCACCGTTCCACGCGACTCCGTCCGTCCGGTCCCCCGCTCTCTTTTTTCCCCTTTACCTTTTGTTAGCTCATTTGGCAGCGTTTTGTCGCCGCCTTCACCGCATTCTACGGACCGTCGGCCATGAATTTTGCATTTGCTCTAACTGTGTGAGTTACCTTGTGTGTGTGTGTGTGCGTGTGCTGGTGTGTACCCAAGTATTTTTAGAGCTGTTTGGCCAGGCCTGTGATTCATCAAAAGAGCGGCGACAGCTGACAGGCTGACGGGCCGACAGCAAGAACAACAACAACATCTACGCATGGAAATGAATTTAACAAAACTACAGAAGACATAGACAATGGCAATAGAACACCGAACCCAACACCAACGACAGCAGCAACACCGACACTAACAGTGACAACAATAACAAAAACACCGACACCGACACGCACACCTAGACCTACAACAACACAACACACTATGACGCCCTCCCAAGCCGCGCTCTCCATGCGTCACACGCCGGGGGAAACACCTGAGGCGCTCGGGAATAGCCGATGCTCATTAGCCCAAGCGAAGCAGTTGACAAAGCATAGGCAAAAAGCAAAAAAAAAAACAAACAAAAAAGTGAACTAAGGTGGAGGGCGTAGTACTAACAAAAGCAAAACGAAAACCAAATGCTCTACCAACGAGATCGCAATCGTTTGTCTAGCAGACAAAAGCTACGCGTTATCGAATTCACACTGAACCCGCAATGCAAATGCTATGTTAGCTTAAAGCTTAACGTAAAAGAGGGCAGGTACAGAACTTTTAGGTACAGATTGCACAAGTACCATTTATATACGTATGCATATTTACTTTTATACATATATGTAAGTACATTTGTGTATATGCGTGCATATGTATGTGTGCTATATACAACATGCGTGTGTTTATGGCCGATTTAGCGCCGTTAAAAGCACTGTGGTCTATGCCCAAACATCTTTTTAATATGTGTACAAATTAATTGCAAATTTGCGTGCGTGTTCACAGCGCTCTATTGAAAAGCACGAGTAGAAAATAGACAAACGTGTTGCGTCGAGGCGTTAATACTCTTTTGATATCCACTTTATGGTACTTGGCGGCTATAAAACTCTCCCACCTACATATTTACAGTAGCCATAAAAGCATATAAATACTAATTATCTATAGTCAGTTGCCTTCATTTCTTACACAATTTTCGTGACTCATTTATAGACTGTATACATATAAAGGGTATGTGAGTTATCATAATAGCAACGCTGATTTCTAGTTTAAATTGATTTCCGGATACAAAGAAACAACAACATTTAATTTTATGTATTTTGATTATCTATGTTTTACACATCGAACTGCACATACGCTTTCTCAAGTCGAAAATTTGTTCAAAAACGAATGAAATAACTTAAGTGTGGCAAAAATAAAATTCAGATAACTCATGCAAGTCGTGCGAACTGTGTGACTCAAAATATTTACGATGATATTATATATGTACATATAGTATCATCGTTAATATGACAGCCTTTGTTGTAACATCAGGTGGTCGCCAAGCGCAATTAACATTTGTTTCTCTTTAAAAATAAACAAAGTATAACGAAATTATGACTATACAAAAAAAAATATAGTACACAAATCTATATGGATACTAAAAAACAGCTGTTTTTTTATCGTCTTTTATTGTAAGCAATGTGGCAACACTATTCGCTATGCATTAATTAAGCTGAGATGATACATGCTCTTATAGCTTTAATTGAAGCTTTTTATTAAGACAAGAGCGAGATGAGAATACGCAATATTTTGAATTTACTGCGCATTATATCAGTACAAGTACGGGTGTGTTTGGGGGAGGAGGTGGGTGACGTTTTCGTGTACCAGTGTACCGAATAACGACAGTGCTGGCAGTAAAATGGCGATGGGTATATATGGTATTTATCTCGAACAGCTGTTTGCCATACACAAACTGGCAGATCTATTCATATAAACACACGTTCACATATTCACACTTGTTTGTATGTACATTTGTACATTTGTAAGTGCGTCAAACAAAATCGAAAATATGCAGAAATTGAATTGTATTTCGATTTGCTGCCAAAGTGAATGCTTTCAAGCATTTTAAAGTATATTTTTGGTTATTTCTCTCGATGCAAAAATAGCGACAACAAAATTGCCTCTAAAGTAAAGTACCAAATTGTGCAAATAAAGAGATACAATGTACCCAATGTACTATTTGTATATTTCAGCCATGTAGCAAAGCATTCATTCGATAATCCCGACCATTTTAGTAGTATAGCACTCTTTTTGTGATACAATCCAATTTAATTGCTCTAATAAAAAGTTCACTTGGCAACAGACGCTGAATACGACGTATTATTGGGTATATACGAGTCGCCAGATCGCTTAATTCAACGCGTCATGCGGAACAAGTACATACTACTTTGTACCATATGTACATAAGAGTGTACAAATTTACATATGTATGTATGTACATATTAGGAACATACAAATCCCACAGTACATACATTGTACACATTCATATATATAATATGTACATACAATGTATGTACGTATGTATGTTTGTGTGTGTGTGTGTGTCGGTGTTTCTTTTGGCTTTTCCCCGTTTTCGCTGCTTTGCCAAAATTATGACAAAATTATGAGACCCTTTCTAAGAAAGAACATAAAAACAAAAACCAAAGCAATAGAAATAATATATGTACATACGTATGTATTTGTATGTGTACGGGCATATAGTATGAGTGTGAGTATGCATGTATTAGTTGGACCGCACGTCAGGCCTGACACAGTCACGCCCGCGCTGCCACTGCGCTGCCGCCGCCGCACACATTGTCGCATATCGTTTGAAGATGACGCGCGGTCGTTGCGCTGCCAGACGTTCTGGCTCGCCCGAGCGAATTGATTGCTCTGCAGGCGAGTGAGCGGGGGAGGGGAGCGGAGCGAGGAGCACGCGAGAGGGGCGCGCATTCACAATTAAGGTGCGGGACGACATTGAGCGAGCCAGCGAAGCAGCACGAGACGAGAGAATTTCAATCGCAGCTGGGTGATAACGTCGTCGCCGTCATCGTTGCCAGAGTTACGCAGCCAATTTTAATTTATGCAAAGCGCACACACACGCACACACACAAACGTACAAGAGCACAACAATCAACTCGTTCATTCGCGTATCTTGCTCTCATATTCTCTCTCCGTAGTAGCGCGCTCTCGCTCTCTTTGTGAACATCAACATCATTATACCCTTGCTGAAAGCATACTTATTTTGGCCACTAGCTTGCAACGCATAGTACAAGACGTTTTTTACTCTATAAGGAATAAGAAAACATTAACAGAGTCGAACCAGAGTCCGTTAGTCTGTCTGTTGTAAACTAATTTTACTAGATTATCCTTTTACTAAATACATAATATGCTTATAAATAAAATTATCTTAAAAAATTCTGTACAATTGTAAATAATATAATATGGATTAATATAATATAATGTAGAATACACACATATGTTTGCAGAATATACCATTATAAGTGTAAAAGGATCGCCGGAGATAATAGCCAAAACCTGGCAGAGTATAAGACCATCGGCATGCCAAATGTGCCTTCTCTTTCTGGTTATTCAACATTGTTGTTGCTATAATTTTTGCGCGCTCACTTATGTAAACTTTTCTCTCATTTTTGCTCTCATTGGCTCGTTACAGCAGCAGCAGCAGCGACAACGACGACTACAACAACAACCACAACAACGACGACGACGCGGGCGATCTGTACTTTGGTTACGTTGCGCACAGTATTAGTAAGCTTTTGACAGTTGACAACGCGAGACGCTCAGTGCGCACGGTAGTTAATAACGACGGCAACGCGCCGTTGCTGTCGACGCAGGCGTCGAAACAACACAAACAACAAAAATCGAAACAGCGAAATAAAAAGGAAAATTAAACGCAACAAATATTTGCATAGTTAATAAACAAAAAAAAAAAACAGAAACGATAAAAAATGCAGCGAACCAACATTGAATTCGAGCGTCAACGTCATCTGGCCAATTGGCTGGTGAAGAGCAGTCCGCACATGGCAGCTGCAG
Source organism: Zaprionus africanus (assembly GCA_018151435.1). NCBI lineage: Eukaryota > Metazoa > Arthropoda > Insecta > Diptera > Drosophilidae > Zaprionus > Zaprionus africanus. The sequence continues at coordinate 944,626 of JAECXB010000221.1, forward strand.
CGGCAGCGAGTGCAGCAGCGGCGCCACCCACTGGGGGAGCAATCAGTGGCACTGGAGCAGCAGCAGCAGCAACAGGAGGAGGGGGAGTGGTAGCTGCAGTAACGCAAGGCGCGCCTGGCAACAGCGCTGCAGCCTGTAACGGTAAGTTAAATGGGAAGGGGGAAGGGGTTGCACAGTATTAAACAGATTTACGAATCAACATACATACGTGTGTGTTTGTGTGTGTGAGTGTAATCACATCACATGTGTATGCACTGCAAGGCACGCGCGAGAGAAGAGAGGCGCGTGTGTTCGTCAGTGAGTGAATGAGGGAGAAAAAAATTAACGTTTGTGTAGATTTGTTTGAGCAAAAGCTCATTACTTGGGGTGGCTGTTGTTGTTGTTGTAGTTGCTACTGCTTTCGATTGCACTTCGTCTCTCTCTCTCTCTCTCTCCCACTCTCATTCTGTGTTTCTTCGTACAGCGCGCGCGTCGCTCGCTTCGCGTAATTTCACAAAACGTGACGACAACGCAGCGCGTCGTCCTCCCCCCACCTCGTGTCGTCTATCCGAAAGCCACCCGAGCACTTGGCACAATTGTTGTTGCAATTGATATTTCACAAAGATAAGCGCAATTTCAAAACGTTTAGTTTTTTTTTTGTGCTTCTGCTTTTTGTTTTATTTTTTTTTTGAATTTCTTTTTTTTTATTGTACAATAATTTTCGCTGTGATTTTGCGTTGCAACTGGCATCGTCCTATGTACTATATATTTATTCAGTGTACAAAAAAATTAAGCCAAATGTGCGCAATTAAAGTGAGTAATAGCTTGACCGACCCATAAACCAATTACAACAACAAAAAGCAGCAGCAACAACATCGTCTGCCATCGGACAATGGGTCGCAATCGAACAATAAGCAATCAAAATCGCAAGATACTCGTATCAAACTTTAATTGAGTTTCAGGCACTTTTTAGTCTATGAAAACACGCATGTGTGACTGTGTGCATGTGTAGATGTCGTATCATATTTGTGTGTATGTGTGTCCAACAGTTGAACAATTGCAGTCGTTGTGTTGAGGCGGTAATAGGATATAAATAGAACAGGTCGAGTACTTGCTCACCTGAGGAAATATACGATAAATTAAAAAGAGGAAATAATTTAATGCTTGACAAGGCGAAAGATAAATCCTAAGATAAATACTGCAGTGAATGCTCTCGAAAAGAATATCACAAACAAAATAATTGTTTGAGTGTTATAAAGTCGAGTAACATTCAATCGAAATGCGAAATTAAAACCGGTAAGCAGTTATAAAATATTCAATGTTGTGAAAACCATAATCATGTAGTGAGAAGAAGCAAGAAGTGCTCTTAAAATACTCTTATTTAATCAGTTTCAACTTTTTATTGCGAAAAAAACAACAAATTACCGAATAATTGAATGTATTTAGTTAAATTTTAACGAATTTCTCCAACACTGAGAATTGAAATTCATTGCACAGCGTTGCCACAGACACGGCACATTTAATTAACCAACAATGTCTAATTGTTGCTGAATGAACTGATTTCTGGCAACCGATTTGCGAATAACCTATCCTATATTTTTTGCACACATTCAGCTCACATTGTGTTAAATAAAGCCATCAATTATACACACACTAATAGTGTATAACGTGTGCATGTAAATTGATTTTCTTTTGACGATCTGCAGCAGCAGTTTCTGACTTTCGATTATTTTTGGGTGAATGCTCGAATAATTGTACAAATACTGTGAAATGATTTTGAATTTTTCGTGTTAAGATTAAAGACAAATAATTCAAAGGTATTCAGTATTTATGGGGAATGCGAAAAGTCACGTAATATTTTATAACCTATGCACATATAGTACATAAATAAATACGTACATACATACTTATTCATATGCATACATACATACATATCTGTAGTATGTACGCCTATACGACATACTTATTTCGTCATAGACCCGCATATCTGGTTTCGTAGAAAGTTCGTTCACACTCATTTCAAAACAATGAATGAACGGACTTTGTTCTGTTTACAAAAGTTAAGAAGAAACAATAGAAAACTATACGGTTCTGCGTGCCAAATGATTTGCAAATATGTTGTTTACATATATTATTCATACCTTAAAATTTGATGTCAAACTTTACGACATCGTTAATTTGTGCAAATCTCTTAAATCCAATTATGGGAGAACATAAACTCAGATTATATATGGTGAAGGAACATGAAATCCAACTAAATGTTAATTAATCCTCTGTTATTAGCAAAAATCGCCCTAAATGGTTATCTAGTTGTGTTTAATATATTTATTAACCATTCTCAGCTGTGATTTATTTAGTTGATTATCAAACAGGCGACATTTATTGCAGTTGGTAACAATGTTGAAATGACATGACACAAAAATATCAATTTTGCTTCACTGTATTCGGGATTTATTGTACCAAAAGCAATGAGAGAAAAATACTGAGAAATATTAGAAACTTGCGAAATTACATACAATCATATATGTATGTTTTTCCCGCTAACTGTGCTCTTTGTTAATCGATATGTATCGCATTGGCACGATAAGCACATTGACGACAAGCTCTAATTTTGCTGTCATTTAATTCAGTCAGTGTGTTTGTATAATTGTTTTGCTAAATTGAAATACAGCACAAATAATTAAATACTTAAGTACTTATTAAATAAATTCATGCTGAGCTGTCACTATGAATTATCTTTGTATAAATGTAATAACATTTGGATTTCTTTTTAAATCTTTACTGTAAATGTTATAAATGTTCTCTTGAATACATTATAAATAGAATTGCTAATTGAGTTTTACACACACACACACGCATACACATTAAACCCACAGCTGTTGATTAGATTTTGCCTGCATGGTGCACTGCATTCGACCACAACAGCAACAGTTTGAAATTCAACTGTTTGTCTTTAGCGTTTACTGTGCACTTCTTGCACAGTCCGTGTCCGTGTCTGTGTGTGTGTGTGTGTGTGTCACAGTTTGTGTGGGATTTGCCCCTATATCTATAGATATATTCACCCATACTTGCAGACAGGTGTAATTATATGAGTGTTTCTTTGTATAATACTAATGCACTCGCCCTGTGCGCACTGCCTACCTGTCTTTTTTGTTCGTTTGTTACAGGTGTCCCACCTGGTGCACATCACCTGGTGGCCGCTGGTGCTGAGGCCCGCAAGCCCAAACTGCGTCGCTACAACTCCCACGACACCGGCTCCAACATGTTCTCCGTGGCAGACTTTGAGAACGCGCGTCTGATGCGTCGCAACGAGATCGAGCTAAAGCAACGTCTGGCGCGACGACAACGCAATAGCGCCAATGGCAGCTACGGTCTGGGCGGTGGAGGTGGTGGCGTCAGTGGAGGCGGTGCAGCAGCTGCTGCGTCAGCGGGAGGCGGCGCCGGCGGCTGTACGAGCAGCAATGGGTACAGTAGCTACAATGGTTTTTGTGGCGGATTGAACGGCAGCGGTGATTACTCCACCGGTGATAGTAAGCAATCGAAGCTGAGTAGCAGCAGCAGTGAGGTGAGTTTGAATCCCCTAATTCATGTCAAAGATCAGTTCATGAGTTTCATGGTGCCCCCAGGAACCCCTGCCCGCCGATATATTCCTGGAGCGGCATTCGCTGCCGCGTATTGTGCGCATATCGTACACCAATAAGAGCTCCAATGAGACACTGCAGTCCAGCTCGTCACATGGCTCCTCTACAGCCGCCTCGAGCAGTTCCTCGGCGGGCGTAAAGCAACAGTACTCGGGCAGCAGCAACCACAATGGCAACAGTAACCATGATGTGGGCACCAACGGCACCGGTACCACTTCCTCGTCTAGCGGCGGCAGTGGCAACCATCACAGTAATTCAGCTCCCGGGCACGATGAGCTTTTTCTGCTCTATAGAATGGTTCTACAGCGTCACATCTATCATGGCTACAATGCCAAGTCGCAGGCATCGCAGCGCAAGAAAACGGTGCTTATACCACAGGAGTTTCCAGGTAAGAGACCCCATTAAATTCCATGCTGAATTAACATATTGACTCAGCAAATTCCATTTGATTTTTGGAATTTTGCGTTTATTTATGAAATAGGAAAAACCTTGTTATCAATTTACTAGGGGGCAATATATGCAATATGCGTGTATTATGTATGTATATATAGCTATTAATATATTCAAGCTGATTCATTCGCATGATTCATATGCAGTCAGTCATTTCAAGTTGCACAAGAATTGAAAGACAAAGAAAAGATTCGTGATAGCCCACTGAATAGAAATGAATATATTAAAGAGTTTGTGAGCTTTGTATATCGCGTATAAAGAAAGAACTGCGAGGTAATGTTAAGGTGCGATCAACGATCTAGAGATAGTACATGAAAATATTGAGAACCTATAGAGGGTTCAATAACAATAAGTACAAGTTTAAAGTTAACAAATTATAAACTGATGATCAAGAATATTTACCTTGTAAAAGGTTACCACGCCTTGCTCACATATTGAGCGATCATCCACAAAGGCGGTTTCGACTGATCTGTCGAACGACCTTAATGTACGATAATACGAGTATATAACTAATTAGCACGACTCTAAAGCAAAGTACGGCGGTTCCTATTTTAGCTAGTTGAGTTAGTATGACAAACAGCCTTTATTGACGGTGTTTTTTCAGCGATATAACAACCTGAGGGCAATTAGCTAATTGAGGTGCTTAACTAGTTGCATTCGCATGGCTTATTCATTACATGTGGCGAATTTTTCGGTATTTACTGAGCTATTCAAGTGGGCCAAGATATGAGCAGTTTCGTGACAGGCAGACAGAGAGGCAGACAAACAGATAGACTGACATACAGACAAACAGATATACAGACAGAGCGACAGGCAGATGGATGGAGCGACACGACAATTGCTCATCTGGAATATTATGTAAGCCTCGCCCATTGTTTTGGCCGCGTCGCATGTGACTTTTCACAGGCAGCCACAAATGCAATAGGCAAAACTATTATGTAATTAGCTGAGGCAATCGAACCCATAGTGTAGAAGGGTATTATAAGCTTGTGGCAACAGAAAATCTCTGATTTCATAAGGTATATTTATTATTGATCAGCAACAACAACCGAGTCAGAGATTCTAACAGTTAGGAATACTAAATTTGGTGACATTAATGTTATGTTTTTTATAACACGCAGATCTAGTTTACTTTAGAATTTGGTCACGCCTTCTTTGCGCCTTTCAAATCGAAAAACATCTATGGTATTTGCACGCGTAGTTTAATTATCGTTGAGTAATTGAATTATGACAGCCTAATACATCTCTGAAATTTTGGTTGCGAGTGGGTAATTATTATAGAAGTTATTACAGAAACAACTTGAATGGGTGTACTGATTACCAAGCCTTCAAGGTATGCTATATAAAATACGCAAAATATAGAAGTTCCATAGATTATGTATTCAAGACCAGGTTCGAAGCGGGTGTCTAGCATTCGAACACACTGGACTGTAGCTCTCACTTATCCTACCTATATCTCACTCTCTTTCTCTATTTCTATTGCAGGCTACTTTTCGCTGCTGAACGAGAAAGGTCTGCCAACGGCCACGCATTATGGTTCACTGATGCAACTGGTGCGGGAGCGTGTCTACAAGTTCGCCTCGGTGGATAATATGCCAGCGTTTAGTGAATCGCCGCCCAGTGGAGCAGGTGCTCAAAGTCCCAGTCACGAGGGTTGTCTGCCCGCCGGCAAGAATCGTCCGCAATATGTTAAGACTACGGCACGAGGTGGTCAGGTGTTTCGTCTGCTTGCGGTGTTCGAAGATGGCAAACAGGAGGCAGGCAGCGGTGGAGCGAATCATCAATCGCAGCAATCATGCAAGCAGACGCATGTGGCAAGTGTTGGCCTCGGCCGCGACAAGGAGAAGGGTCGCTATGCACAGTTGCTGAACGAGCAGCGTCAGGTTATGTATGTGCCGCTCTCGACGAAGGGGAAATTCTATGAGATTGAGCCAGGAATACCGCAACTATTGCAGAAACTAGGCGGAGATACGCAGCGTAAACTGAATCCGGATTGTGTGCATCGTTTGGGTGCACTCGTTGCAGCTGCCAAGCAGTTGCCACTGATGCTGCGCTATATATCGGGTCCACCGGGAGTTGAGATACCCGAGCAACTGTGCATTAGTCAGGTGAGCAAAGAGGATGTCATCATTGGTTGCCCCATCGAGGAGTTTCCCGATGCGCAGACCTCTCCCGCTCCAATTGGACAGCTACGCAAACTGTATCTCAGCCGGGAAATGCAGCTGACCAAGTGCCTGCTCGGATTCGATACGGAGCAGCGAATGTTGGCCAATTCGCATGTGCAGAACATGTTGAAATTTTGCCAATTCAATTGCGATCAGTTTCTGAAGCTGGTCGAGATTGAGTTGCTGCAGCGTAGTGAACGTTCAGGCAGCAAGACACGCGAAGGACTCAAGATACTGAAGCCTCTGCACTTGCCCAAGCTGCTGCGACGTGAGAAGAGCAGCATGGCAACGTCATCAGCATCAGCTGCAGTATCGGCATCTTCAATAGCAACAAACTCGGCACATGAGAAAGAGGATTCGATTATATTTCTGAGTAAATCTGATCTGGAGCAGTTGGAGCAGGCACAGGCGCAGGCAAACGAAACCTCAACGACATCATCCTCGACGACACCGAGCAGCGGCAATCGCATCACTGAACGCATGAAGGTATTTCAGTCCACCAAAAAGAAATGGTTTCGCAAGCAGCCGCAGCAGCAGCAACAGGATGAGCAGCAGCAGAAGGCCACAACAGCAGAGCAATTGCAGGCAAAGCGGATGAGCATGGAACGCTATACGGACATGTCCAAGCTGCTGCAGGAGCGTTTCGGTGGCAACATTACACAGATGTCTACAGTGCAATCGGATACACAATCGCTGCACAGCGAGACAGAGACAACAACCTTAGCCACCAGCATGGATCGGAGCTCAATGCCCAAATCGTTGGATACTTTGCTGCAGAAGTCAATGTCGCTGCAGGATATTGAACTGTTGAACGGGCAGCGACAGCCACCGGATCTGCTGAGTGCTCACAATGCGGCAGCTGGACGTGGCGACTCGGATACCATCAGCGAGGAGGATGTGGAGAATCAGACACCGCCGCCGCAGTCATTCATCACCGAGAAGCTCTACAATGAGTTCCATGTGAAGACACGTCAGTATAGCAAATCCTCGAGCAGTCTGCATCAGTTGCGTCACTTCTCGTTGCCACAAAAGTTGCAGCTACATGAAACGGAACGTGAGAAGCGTTCGCTGGCGCAGTTCAAGGCGCAGCAACAACAGCTGATGCTCGGCAAGGAACCGATCACTGGGCGTCGGGCTGCCGGTGGCGTCTCTCTGCTGGGCGGCCTTGTGGCGCTGTCCCCGGCTGCGCTGCTCTCGCCGTCTTCGCTCGTCGAAGATGATCTGCCCTATTCAAATGTGCGAGATTCTCTGGTCATGTCCAGCCTTGGCAGTGCTCCGGATGAATCAGCAAAGCCGGGTGAGCATACACTTGTGCCCATTGCCGACTATCCCAAGGAGAACATCTATGCGGAAATCTGCGCATCACACACCTGTGATACATTCTCGGGCGCCACACAACTTACCCAGTTGCCCCTGCAGCACCACCACGACGACGATGATGATGATGATGGGGATTATGCTTCGCTCAAGTATCAACCAAATGGACCGCAATCTGTTAGCCGTGTGGAGATCAGTTGTACGCCTGCAACAAGTGCTATCAGTTATCACACGGTCTATTTGGGCGAGGAGGCCTTAGGAGAGCGTCATGTGGCCACCAACGGAGGAGGAGGCGGAGGAGGAGGAGCTGGTACTGGAGTCCAGCATGTGACCACCGTGGAGCTAGCGGGTGAAAATAATGATAACATATACAATACGCTCAAATGATGATTCTTGTGATTTCGGCGTCGACGTCGCTGGGCCGGCGCCAAGGGTCTATTCTGAATATACGAATCATATACATACATATCACACACACATAAGAGATATGGATCCTCACACTTAAAACATACATATGTATTTTACTTTTAGCAATGCGGAACGCGAACAAAAAATGTCTATGGAAAATCTCTGAAACAAAACACTTAGAAAAACCCAAACGAAATGACTGTAAAATGATTATAAAGCGCTGAAAAAGTAGAAATAATCTCTATATACAAACATACTATAGTACATACGTATATATTATCTGTAGAAATCTGCAACTGAAGAGATCTGTTTTTGTGAAATAATTCTAAAACTATCTAGTAGAAACTGCATCATTGAATGATCTTGTATTGTACGAGTATTTTTCGTTTCTCATTATCAGTTAATTACTTGAGAAAACTGAAAGTTATAAGACGAATATCTAAAGTATTTGTGAACTGGTCAGATAACTTGGCAACATTGTAGCTTGATAATATATTGTGTTGTCAGTTTACTGTCAACTTAGGGCTTAAAGTTGTTATCAACTGTTACAAAGTTCTTGAGTTATCACACGAAATGATTTGTTAACCTTTTTGAAAAGAAAATACCCCACATTTCTTTATTACTTTTTCATCTGTATTATGAAGCTTTACCTAATTCATTTGTTTATTCGTTTGGGTTCCAAAACGTATACATATATTAATTTGATAGACTGTAGTTTGTAGCATATTATATACATGAAACTTTGTAAACGAGAGACGTTCGTGTGGGCGGCGCGAAAACTCACTCTACACTCACCTAATCTAGGGGGAAACCCTCACCGCCCCCAACCGTCTACAGCAGCCCTCCCAAAACCCTCTCAAAAGAAAATGACAACTCAAATTGTAATATTATATGATAAAACAAATGAAAAGTGAAGACAAGCAATTTGTATTGTAAATAGGCTTAGAGAACACACACAAAACACACTCAAACACACTCAAACACACACACAAACATGCATACAATTATGAAACTGAGTAATTGAAACTTGCAATATTATACAACTGTATACACAACTTACAACAAAATACATATACAAATAATTTAATATACAATACATATATATAAAATACAATACGAAAATACATCTAGTATATAAACTGTAGAAATCTTAGCGCAAACCTAAGGTATTACTAGCTTGTAGGCAATCAACAAGTCAAATCAAATCTTAATTGATATATAATTGATATACATACATACATATATATATAATATATAATAGGATATACATATACGCGTATATAGTATGTCATTCTGTAACATAGCTTGAAATTCAAGGGCCAGCAACAATGGCGGTCCTCTTTTACACGATCTCTCGTATTTGTCGCTCTGTTTAATAAACATATATATAAATATTTAATTTTTTCGAATAAGTCTGGCATGTTTGGTCTTTATAACAGTTACATAATACATATAGTTTGTCTACGTTTGTCCGTAATTCCACACAATTTCACAGTCACAACTTTGAGCCATACTATGGAACTAGTTTGCGCAGTAATATCATTTTGTTCTAGTCCTCGAAATGCTAATCTAATGTTGGACATGCCGAACTTTGAGAGCCTTCGGCGTGAGTCGATCGCAATTCAAACAATTTTCGATTCTCGAGTACTTTATATAAATATTTAGCAATGAATTTATTAATTTTTTATAATACCAGCTTATTTCTTACATGTATATGATACACTCTTTTTATTTAAGACTTGTTACAATCATCTAATACAAAAAAAAAAAATACTTTGATTTCAAAAATGAATCCCGAATTTTGTTTTTCTTTCGTTTTCCATTTCACATTCTCCTTGTACTTAATAGGCAAACTGCTGCTACAATCAAGTTGAGGCAAAATATTATAGTATTCGTATTGATATTATGATAATGATAATAGATTAACGAACGAAGAGAGAACCCTGTAAAAACTAAAGCAATACTCACAAAAAAGCTATGATACTAGTTGTAAAACTTTTTCGATGTTCTGCGTTTATCAGACATTTCGTAGTGGAGTGTGATAACCGAGAAAGACAGAGAGAGAGAGAATGAGAGATACAGAGAGAGGGTATTGAGAGTGCTATACAATAAATGAATAGCAAGAACAATATATGTTAGTATCTCTACTACTTTATAACTGTGTGCGTGAGCATGTACTAAGAGTACTTATACTTTGTAGAGTTTTGTCATTGCATTTCGTCGTTTTGTAGACACATAAGTCAGGCTTCACTGTAGCGCAAGGGTGATACAAAGTGTGTGGTTAGAGTTGATAAACATAAGATTTGTATCTATATAAGCAACTACCCGCCAGCATATAAAATTGGTGTGATAATTAAATGTCTAACAAACAGAAAAAAGAAAGAAAAGAAGATGGAAAGAAAAGAAGAGATGATAAATATGTAGTTAAACCAAAAAACGCAGTTTTGAATTTGCTTTTAGAGCACAATATATACGATATATTATACATATATACACACATACATACCTACATTTAAAGTACAGTTATACAGAAAGATAGACAGATATATATACAACATGAAAACATTCAACATATAGTATATATTCTAGTATATATGAAACTATGCGCATAGAGCATTTAAAAAATGAATCAACAACTTTGCTTTAATGTGAAAAATACAATACATATTGAATGTCATCAAAGATTTAAACAATTAGCTAAACAAGATGGAGAACAAGAATAACAAAACAATTTTCGAAAATGTCATAAGCAGCGCTAAGCAATTTTCAGGGATTTTTAAAATGGAAAGGCACAAAAGAATACTAAAAGCAAAACAATTGGTATTTTCTAAACTAGCGCCCTAAATGCCGCCCGTAGGCCTTTTGAAGCAGTTAAGAGAGATGATTATGATATGATACGATATACGATATAATGGTGAGGTGAGATGAGATGAGATGAGATGAGACGAGCACAGTAAGCAATAAAACATTTCTACATACAAACGTAATGACAAGTAATAACAGATTTGTAACACACACACAGACACACTTACACACACACATTAAAACAATTAAGTATTCATGTTTTCGGTGTCTATGTTAATCCCTAGAAACGACAATTAATCAATTTAGAATTAAACAATTCAAACATTAGTAGAACTTCAAGTGTCACGCCCACAAAAGCAACAACAAAATATACCAATATATATAATACTTTATACAATATACATATGTGCATGTATGTGTACGTATGTATGTATACTATTAACCTCTTCGAGCACTTTTGGATGCTGTTCCGAACCCAAAGTTTTAGGTATTCACAATGAGTAAACTTTTGAACTGATTAAGTGATGATGATTGAAGACGATTATGATGATGATTTTTGAGGATGAGGACTATGATGAGCCATGGGCATTGCCCATGGCAAGACTGAATTGATAAGAACAAAACAAATGAATAAAAACAAAAATGCAAGTTAATCGAAATGTTTGGTAATGGGTACACACAAAATAAACTGATACTGATATTATTGTTGTAGTAGATCTTTTTATAATAAAAACCACATACTACATACGACGTGCATAAATCTTCAATCGAAAGATCCCCTTTTTAGCAGCTTGACTGAGACCCCCCCGCCCTTCCCACTCCACCACCCTTTCGAACAGCAAATCGAACCGATCAACTCTAGCATACAAATTTCTATTCTACGTTATACTTATAAATAGATAATGCAAATGAAAACAAACCTTTTGGCAAGACAAAATTTCAACAAATACAAGTGAAATAAATGAATACGATAATAAAAACTCTTCAATTGTTTTATTTTATTGGTTGTGCAGTTAACGTTCTTTGAATTCGTTCAAGCTCGCACGTTTTTTAAGGTGACCATATCAGCATGAATTTGCGCGCCACATTTGCGCTATAGCGTGAAGTTGGCTGTGCGCAGAAATGTCAATCCCGCAAATTTGGCAGTGCTCAAAATTGCGTTCGACGTAAAGTTGGCTGCGCTAGCGCAAATCGGAGCAAGAACCGCGCCTTCTTAAATGTTTTGGCATCTAAAGAATTTATGCTAAAAAATAACAACAACTGATCGATTTTTCGTTATATATTTTCGTTTTTATTCTGCACATACATTTACTGACATACATACTAGTTCATATTTCATCTTTATATAGTTTTCTATTAGCTGCAGCTGTTTTGTTTCTTTCGTTTTATTTGGTTTCTATTATTTGCCCAAAATGTTACATTAACTTTATTATCGTTTTGTTTTGTAATTTCTTCGTTTCAGTATGTTGATTTTTGTTTTTTTTTGTTTGTTCGCAAGTTGAAAGAGCCAGCATTTTTTGTTGTACGGATCTGAAATTTGCAAAAGCTTTTAAAAGTGCCGTAACAAGTGAAAAGAACATTTGGAAAATCGAATAAATAGTAAATTAAATTGTGTTTTAAGTGAAAGAATCAATTGAATCATCGTTCATCTTATACTTGTATTATTTCTTAGTTAACGAGCTCTTTCAAACTTTCTGATGCGGGGAACTCTCTCAGTTTCTCTGGGTCTTCTGCTGCTGCTGTACCCAAATTCAGCCAATGCATTTGGTTTTTTTGTTTTTTATTTTTGCTGGGGACTCGTTTCTATGCTTATTGTAAGACTCTTTTTGGGCCATTTGTTGGTTGTTATTCATTTGTTGTTGTTGTTTCACTCAACTACATCGACACACAATTTCAGAATACATATCTAATTAGTTAGTTATATATCGTATGCTTTTCATACACGCCCATGCGCAAATCCTTATATATTGAACTTTAGCTCTTAGTTAAGTCGAACCGAACTCGACCAAACTGGACGACTGTTATTGCTCGCTATCTGATCAACGTTTTACTGTTATTGTTATAAATATTCTATTATTTGTTGTATATTTATTTAACGATATGTTGGTATACAAACTTTATAATACCCTGACTAATTTAGGGATAGCGTTAGACAGCGCGGGTTGGCAATTCTTCGTCTCCTTTTGTTACGTTTATTTTTCTTTTCATATTTGTGTTTTATTTTCCTTTCTTCCAATTTATATACTGAGCACTTGGCCGTTTGATTTGCCACAGGAAACGGGAAACTTAGAATATATAGGGAATATACATTTAGGTCGATGCTGATAGTTCAAGAAGTTGCTGAAGAGACAGCACAATCGAAGGCCTGTGGGGGGCAATTAATAGACACTGAAAGCTTTGTATAGGGTTTAACAATATCGTATTTGCAGTCATGTTCCTAATTTCACTGAATTTTCGAAAAACAGTTAAAAGTTATCATACAAAATTCGTAAAATAAAAGGAAGAATTTTTAACAAAGTTTCCCGAATTTATAAATTAATAGTAAATAAAAAAAAAAAATAAAATTATTAATAAATAAAGAGCAATAACAATCAAAGATTTCAGAGGTAAAATTTTGAAAATTAATATTTAATATTTTCTATAATTTTCAATGTTGTTTTCATGGCGAATTCGGTTTCAGGAACATGACTGTTGGGCGTTTTACAGAAAAGTTGTTCTTGTTCTTTGCTTAGCTTCTTCTTGTGGCACATTCAAAAGAGAGTGTTCTAGCACACACACACACATACACACGCATACAGTTACATGCTCACACACACACATACACAGGTATAATCTCTTCCACTCACGCACACTCACACACACAATGGAAACTAGGTTGTGGCTGCATGAAATCCTAACTAAAACCGTAACTAACTGTCGCATCTTCTACTGGCCAAGCTTTGCTGGGCTGAGCACCAGCTCCGGCTCAAATTTGGTAGGCGGCGGCACTAGCAGCGAACTACTGCCACGCCCCATTGCCCCAGCGGATGACGGGTGTGATTTGTGATCGCTGCCAAAGATTGACGTGGACGCAGTCGCTGACGCTGACGCTGAGGCAGTCGCAGTCGCTGTGAAGGTGGCGGCGGCTGTTGCTGGCCGTTGTAACGATGTCGACGCCGACGTTGACGCTAGCAGCGACGCCGGCTGCAATATGCTCAGACTTGTGGTGGCCATGCCGGAGGCGGCGGAGGAGGAGGAGTGGGAGGCAAAGGCGGAGTACGCTGAGGAGGAGGAGGCGGCGGCGATTTCAGGCACCTGACCAGGTATACTGGCCGTGACAGACGCCGTCGTGGGCTTCGCCGGCGGCGCCGGCAACGGCAGCAGGCTGATCGTCGTTGTGCTGGGCGTGGCAGCGGCAGAGACTCGGGAGGCAGGCATGGCATACACCGAACTGGATCCCGTCAACGTCATGCCAAGTGGGCCGCGCACAGTCGCTGCAGCGGAATAGGTGTGCGGCTGGGCGGGCGGCAGATCGTAGCTCGTCGGATGCGACTGGGAGCTGGTCAGGCGTGTCGTGCCAGTGCTGCCAGCGGTATTAGTGTTGGTGGTGGGCGTCGTCTTGGGCGTGGCACCCGTCGAGATGCCCGGCCGTTGCGGGGGCACGTTTTTGAGTCTTGGTATGGCGCCAGTGCTGCAGCTGCTCGGCAGCGGTGCCGCCAGTTCCGCGTCGATCAGCGACGTCTCCTCGACGACGACGCCGTCCAACGAGTCTCGGACTGTGGAGGAGGAGGACAACGACTGCGATTGCTCCGGCAGTTGTTGTTGCTGCTGCTGTTGTTGCTGCTGCTGTTGTCGCTGTTGCTGCAGTGCAACACGTTGGCGCTGCAATTTGCTGCTGCTGCTGCTGCTCCTGTTGGGTTTCTCATCTACGGTGCTCAGGGTTGTTGTTGCTGTTGTTGTTGTTGTGGCTTTGGTGGTACTACTCGTAACGGCAGTTGTTGTTGTTGCTGTTGTACGTTTGGCTAGCTGCAGTGGCTGCTGCGAAGCGACGCCTTCTTCCTCCTCGCGCTCCTCGTCGCTCATCTCGCACAGATTCAGCGCCGTCTGCAGCTTCTTCATCTCCAACGGCGCATCAGCTGCAAGGAAAGGAAAGTTTTTATGCTATAAGGTACTATATATAATACTATATCCGCTCATACCGCCCATATGATCCATGCTCTCGGGTTCATTGATGATCGGCACGACGCGATTGATTGCGGTCTTCTGCTCGTTCTGCATGAACAACGACGTGGTCGCAATCTGACGTAGCGCCTCCATGCCCTCGTTGAGCATTTTGCTCTGGCTGCGCTTGTGGGCGATCGGGTATTTTGGCTGTGCAAGAAAGAGAAGGGACGAGGGAAGATGAGACTGTTAATAACTTATTTAGAAGGTGTCTTATTAAGGTGGCGGGAAGGAGAATTTGTCTTTTAAAGATATGACCTAACTATGAGTTACCTAAGTGGAAATAAGAGAAGAGGAAAAGTGATGGAACAAAAATAAATAAACAAATGTAGGTCTTAGGTCTCTCATTGAGTTGTAACCAAAATTTGAGAAACTCTCTTTAAAACTTCTAAAGATAGATGGAAAGAGGAAGCTAGAGGTTAGTAAATCACTTTGGGCTGTAACTTCAAAACGAGGATACCCCCAGCTCATAGAAGTTATCTTCTCTCGACTGTATGATTTTTATACCCTTCGACCATTGAAAATGGTCAAAAAGTATACTAACTTTGTGCAAATGTATGTAACAGGCAGAAGAAGACGTGGGAGCCCCTCAAAGTATATATATTCTTGCTCAGGATCACTAGCCGACTCGATTGCGCCATGTCTGTTTGTCTGTCCGGATGTCTGTCCGGATGTCTGGATGTCTGGATGTCCAGATGAACACACAGATCTCAGCTATTATAAAAGCTAGAGACACTAAATTTGGCATGAAGGTTTCTTTTGATCCGGGACAGGTGAAGTTTATTTCAAATGTTGGGTGCCACGCCCCCCGTCCACGCGAATCAATAATTTCATCCTTTAAGCTAATTTCCGAGCGACATATAAAAGATACAACATTCTGAGTACTTAGCTAATTGTAATACCAACATAACGTCAAAACTCCAATCCGATCGGACAACAAACAGAAGTTATTAATTAAAAACCTTGTTCGCTTTGATTTTGTATGCAGACCAGCAAGCTGTGACGTCATTGCAATGCTCATGTAGGAAAGAAAAGGAAAGAGAATGCGTGCGCGTAGCCATCTGTTGTTCTTCTCTTCTTTTCTATGCACACCATTTTTGCATTCAAACGCACACACACACATACATACATTTGTGCTTGACCAATGAAATGGTACACGCATATATACGTATTCATACACAGACGTATATAAAGGCCTACGTAACGATATTTCTATTAAGTAGAAGTATTGTACAATTATTGACTCTTAACGTTTCAAAAAGGTCGAAGGGTATCCCACTGTCGCGTGCCGCTCGACTGTTGCTCTTGTTATCTATTGATCTCTAAAGAAAGAAAGAGAGAGAGAGACAAACCAGAACAGGAAAAGTTCGTACAACTCTTAAGAGTTCTCTTATTAACTTTTAAGCCAACAAAAAAGGTTGGGTTGAAGAATAGATTTGAAGGTTTCTAAATTTTTAAGGTTATTTTATTGGGCTGTAACTTTAATTTGAGATTTCCCCTATAGAAACTTCCAAATGGAAGGATAGAGATATAGAGAATGCGCAAAGCTAAAAGAGCTCTAGGGTGTTGCCCGAATTGGCAGTAAAATTTCTCTCAGGTACTAGAGGCTTCTAGGAAAAGAGACGGGGAGTAAGTTCATAAAGTTATTAGCATTTCAATCATTACACCATGAAGGAGGATATTCCTTTGGGAAAGAGGAGGAAAGTAAGTTCATAAAATTCGTAGGACTTCATTCATTAAAGTTTTTTTACCATACAAACTGCAGATACTCTACAAGAAACATCCTCCTTAATTCATAAAAAGGAGAATCTTCCTTTATTTACTCAATTCCCGCCACTGTACTCTAGCTCACCTGCATGGCGGGTCCACGCGCTATCGAGACACGTTTGCTCTCGTTGCGCAAGAGGGACGTCGTGTGATCCGCATCGATCTTGTTGCCGTTTTTCTTGCGCGTCTTCTTACTGGATGAGATGCAGTGGGATGGGCAGATGCAGAAGAGGATGCGTAAAATGCAGCAAATTAGGCCCAGTACTGTATTGAAAAGAGAAAGAAATGGTAAATCAGAAAGAAGCTAAGGAGGTTAACTATATAGATGTAAAGAAATTGGCATTGCCTATGAGAGAGGGCCCTATAAGTCTTAGCTCCACAGTTTTAAAACCCTTCTCGCCGGTGCCGACAAACGCAATGACCAGACCCAGCGCGACGGTGCCGAGGCCGACGTAGAGAAACGCGTTCGCAAAGGTGCTCGGGCCGCGTAGCACGCCCAAGAAGTCCTCATCGTCCGAGGAGCCGCCCAGCGAGGCATCTTGTATCTGGCAGGGGGAAGGAGGAGAGTGCTTATTAGACAAGATCAATGCACAATATAGAAGAGGGAAGTTTCCACAGTTTAATCGATTGGGGTCTTTTGAAATATAAGTAATATTTATCTCTTGTAGTTTTAAAAACATATCTTCTGTGGAAACAGCCCTTAGTAGTTATTGAAAATATCTTTTTTTTTTTTTTTTTTTTTTTTTTGATTTTTAATGTTTTGAAAAAGGGCATGAAAATCGCAGTTAAAATGAAAAGAATGTTGGGCAGGGGATTATCCGGGAATGGGGTTTCTTCATAATAATGGTAAATATGGTTTCTTTGGGGAAATATTTTTCTGCGCCACCTAGCGTCGAATGCGCTGAACATTGCTTAGAGCGAGGTGTGAACGAAAAAAGAAAAGAAAATACAATCAGAAGAATACGTGCATGAGTTACATATAGAGGGAGAGAGACAGGGAAAGAATGAAAAGAAAAGAGGAATTTGCAGGAAATTTTATTGCAGGTTGCGTTTGGTTTTGAAAGCTTTTTGTTGTTGTTGTAGTTGTAATGTTGTAGATGTTACGGGGTTAAAGGCAGATAAGAGATATATATACAGTACATCATTGCATGTATATAAGGTAGATGGTAGTACACACACAGCGCTAGGTGAGGCTCGCTACGTGGTGGCACTTACTCGGTTACGCTTCACCCAGCGTCGGTGGCAGGTGGCCTGTTGCTGTTGTTGCTCCTGTACGCTGCAGCGGCGGCCGCGCTCCAGCCAAGCGGCCCGTCCCTGAGCGCACTATGGATTCGGATTCGGTTTCGGTTTCGGATCGGATCGGATCGCATTCGGATCGTGGTTCGTGTGCACAGTGGTGTGTGGCGAGGTGGAGCCATGGTCACATTTTTGATATCGATACATTGACAACGAATGGGCACGAACATCAAAGGCGTTATCGATATCGATTACAGCGACGACGCACACGCACACGCACGCACGCGCACGCACATAGACGCACGCACGCACACAAACGCACGCACGCACGCAGACGCACACACACGTAGACACGCAGACGTTGACGTAGACGCAGGCGTTGAACGTGGTGTGTTCGCAGCGTCGTGGTGGTTCCAGGTGGTGGTGGTGGTTGTGGTGGGTGGTGGGTTTGGTGGGTGTTGTTGTTGTTGTAGGTTGTGGTTGGTTGGTGGTGATGGGGCAAATGCAGAGAAAATATATACAAGTTACTGTGATTAGTTTGGCGTTGTGAGAGCATCGCTCGGTGTTTTCTCTTAAAATTCTTTTTTTTTTTTTTTTTCTATTATCAAATACTTATACGTATATAGATAGAAGCATACAACGGAAAAGAAAACACAACTCATGTCACAAGAGCAACGACTAATGCAAAAGCAATCAAATTTGTATAATTTCATTATTTTCAATTTCAATTTGCAATTCTCAATTCAATTCAATTCAATTCAAATCAATTCAATAAACTCAATTTCATAAAGTTGTTTGCGGTTTTGGGTTACACTTTCGTTTAGTCCATCGATTACAACAACAATATAAAATACTGGACAAGCCAATTGTCAAAAGGTTAACAGTACTTTTGGTATTTTCTTGTTTTTTTTTTTTCTTTTTTGAGAAAAGGCATAAACACACATTGAGTTAAGTAGGAGAGTAAACAGTAAACAGTTAAGGATATGAAAACGAAACACGTAAAACACCGAGTAAATGGAGAAAGTAAAGGATTGATAGTAAGGATAGAGTTCCGGAAAGAGTGAAAATGTGAACAAATAAAAATCATAAGAAACGGATAAGAAAAAGAGTAAAAGATTAGGATAAGGGGCAACACACGGCAAGACACAACTCGAACTGCATAGCAAAAACTCTAGGGTATTTCTTAGTTAAAGGAAACTCCGAGCAGAATTTGAAATCTAAATTCATTCAGCAGATCAGACATGCAGAAATATTGAAATAATAGAAGGAACTCAGCAAATCACACAGCATAATTAAATGCAAATATTTTATGAAAGAAAATAAGTTTTTTAAAAAGTATGGAACCACCCTACTGTGGCAACACTTGTAATAACAGGATATACCAAGTTATTTATTTATCTGTTTGCTTTTTAAAGTCAACTCGTCGCGAATCAGACAAACAAAAGTCAATGCCATTTTAACTTTCACACACACACACACGGAGAGAAACACACCCACTGGCAGAGACATTCTAATGGCTCGCCAGAAGCTAATACCTCAGATATATATATATCGTGCTATGCCACACTATACAGGTCTGTATAGTATAAACATGGCAACTACTAAATATGCTGCGTGTTAGTAATAAGGCAAATAAAGTGACACAAACACACGGCGTGTCCTATATACAGGACAGATATATAGATATACGTAGGTGTATCCATATACACTATATAACACATATATATATTATGTAAACATATATATACAGACAGAGAGGGGGGAGGGAGTGCACTTGGTATATGCGAAAGCCTCAGGTCGCACGCTCGACGGAGTTGGGTTTCGTTTTGGTTTTCGGTTCTGTTTCTGGTTTCGTTTGCTTTTCGTGTGCGAAATCGCAGCCACATGGAGGCTATCGATCGCAGCTGAGTGCTCCACATAACTGTAACTGTTGTATGTTGCCCTTGACTTGTTGTTGTTGTTATTGTTGTTCTTGTTGCTGCCTCTGCTGTTGTAGTAGGTGTAATCAACAATTTGCGACGCTGATTGACGAATGACGACGGCGCCGCTGTTGGCTCTCCCCCTCCTTGACTAAGTTACACGCATTCACGCAGTCTACGAGTAAGGGGGATGGGGGAGGGGAAAGGTACATGACAGAGGGCTCACCTCCTAGGGGGTTAGTAAACAAAACGAATTGCCAGGTGTTTGCAACGTAAGCTCAGAGTGCGCGGCCCATTGCAAATGCGAAAATTACAGTCTGCACTCGAATTTAATTCGAACCCACTTTTGAGTCCACCCATAAAGATAATTACTATTATTACTGCTAGGCTCAATTGTTACACGTGACCCTTAAAAGGGGGAGGCACTTAATTGGCACTCAATAGTTGTTTCTAAATTTGCCATATCTTTTTTTGCGTATTCCTTCGATCCGTGCGATCACGCCAGTTGTGCATTAAACTTTCACCTTTCGGCTAATCGCTGGTAGCATATAACAATAGATACGCTATTTATAAAGCATACACCCGCTGTCTAATACAAATTAGCGCCTGCTCATGCCCCCGTCACCTGCCCACTGCTTACACGCAACACCAAAAAAGGAAAACTTGCCGAAACAAAAGTCAAGAAAGCAAGCTGTAAATTTTCGCTTGCTTTCGTATTTGGCTTTAGCTTGATTTTTGGTTGCTAACTGTTGTTCTTTCTCGTCTGCTTCTTGCTGCTGTTGTTGATGTTGTTGTTGCCACGTGGCGGGGTGACAAAACGCTAATGAACAGCGCACACGGAAGCCGACGGCAGCCAATCTGCTGCCAAAATGTGCTTGCCCCAAAAAAGTGCGCTACAAAATTTTATGTTATGTATTTAACGCTTTAATGGCAAATCGAAAGATGGCGGCAGCTCAGAAAAATTCGGTTACTTTAGCACTAAAGAAAACTGCAAGGGAAGCATTACGACGGATGATGAAATGAGCTCAAAATAGGTCACCCTAATACATGATTATCTTTAAGCTATTGAAACTTGGCGATGGTGTGACGGTTTAGTTCTTTATTTCATGAAAATAAGTTAATTTATATAAATATTAAGGTCACCCCTAAGCAGAATTATATTTAGCTATTGTACCTTAAGTTATGATGGAAAGATTTATTCTAACTTTATTTTATTCTTTATTCTTTTAACGATTTAGAAAAAGTTTGAAGATGGTGTCAGCACAAATATATGGCCACCCTAGAAACTGCTAGGGACATCACATCAGTTGGAATAAATTTCAAGGTGGAAAAGTAGATAAAGATTTGCGAAAATGAATATTATTGTTATTTTAATACCAAGATGTAAAATGCAGTTACCCTAAAACAAGATTATGTTTTAGCTATATCTAAGTAGGGATGGTTGGAAGGATAAGTTCATTATTTATTGCTAAAATTAGAGCAAAGACAGGTAACTAAAACAATTTATTTTAAGAATCCTCCGAGCATTGATGTATAATGGTCAACCTAATACAAAATCATCTTTAGCTCTTAAACATTAAGTGATAGAGTAAAACTAAAATTCGGAATATTAAGAACTTTTTAAATTTGATGATTAGGTACAAAATTTAGTACATTTTTTTTTAAATAGCGAAGACGCAGGTATGGCCATCTCTGGGACTTACAAAGATTTATTAAACATCAGTAAGAATAGTACTAGGGCGCAAAAATAGTTGTTTGAATATCAAATTGTAAATTACGGTCACCCTAATATCAAAGCAACTATAGTTAGTCCTTTAGAAAATGGTTAAATACCAGTAAGGTATTAAGTTCTTTAGTTTCTTCTGATTTCTCGTTACCTTTCACACAAAATATTGAAAATCATAAAAGTTGAATGAGTTAAAGGGAAAACTACGCAGTTATTTTCCGCACTACCCTTCGTAGTGCTCTTTCAACGCGTAATTAAATAGTCCTCAAATCGAAATGTCTGGAAGTTAATTGCTGCAGCCGCATTTAATAAATATAATTAGTTGCGACTTGGGATGTGTGTGTTCCAGGGTGTTTCGACTGGGCCGCCCCGATTTGTTGCATAATAATAATAAATCGTTGTGGCGCTTAGAAATTAACATGTAGTTGCAAGTTGAACAAGAAGTTGCCAGGGGACAAAAGGAAGGCGGCACAGTGTGCGACGCAACGCATTAATGACGGCAATTTATTGCGGCTCATTGATTGTTGCGATTGCTGTTTGATGTCGGGCTTTGTTTGCTGCTAACTTGCTGTAAGTACTTGGCCAACAGGGAACGGGACTGATTATGGATCAATCATAAATAATAAATGTCTGACAGACGACAACCGGAAGCTCGAATCCATAATTTGTTGACCCAACGGACAAGAGCTGAAATAATTATTGGAGAACTTATCTGATGCAGACAAGTGAATGAATGGAGCATTTATACGAGTACTTATAGTTCTGATAATATGTCTGATAATTTCATTGAAATTCATTTTATAATGCGAAAAACGTTCGAAATGGACTCGATTATTGAGCGAAATTCTAAAACGTAGCTGATTAGGCCAATTTGAAGACGGAAACTAGTAGACACACAACTTGCATGCAAACCATGTGCGAGGCTACCCTAGCTGGGCCCATTACAAAGTTCACGTGCGCGTCGACAGCTCCTAACTGTAACTTGGCTTATGTATGCTTCATTCTATTATGCAGTCGAGGCTTGAGTCGAGGCGAGGCGAGCCAAGTCGAGAGCTGAGCTGAGCTGAATCAAGTGCAAAATGCACTTGAAAATCAACAATCAAATGCAGTCGCAGAGGTGAAAGGGAGCGAGAGAGAGAGAGAGAGGGAGAGAGAGGGAGACTGGGACAGGAAGTGGGGCAAGCTGGTAGCATACAGGTGGACTGGCAGCCAAGCTGCAGGCTCGAGTCCCAGGCAGAGCGGCAGGAAAAAAAGAAGTGCGCAGGCTAATGAAAAATGCAGTCGCAGCCGCAGCTGGCACTGACACAGGGAAAAGCGCATAAAGAAAGAAAAACCTATTGCCAGCACGGGTGCTTAGACAATGCCAGAGTGAGTGAGTGAAAGGCAGAACGGGAGAGAAAGAGACAGCGAGAAAGAGGAGGAAAGAGTGAGCTGCCATTCAGGGACAGGCACAGAGAGACATTACAGGCAATTTCACTAAATGACACTGAACGTGTTGCCCGACAGTCTCTGCAGCCTCTTCCTCATCCTCTTTTCCACCCCGTTTCCCCCCCACACCCTTTGCAGCACCTTTGTTCCAGCCTCTTTTGCCGCGTGTTGATGCTTCTTTTGTTTTGCCGTCGCAGCCCTGAGGCAAAAATGCCTCAAGGTGTTCGCAGCTCATGCGGCGCATGGTTCTACTTAGTGAGGCCCATAACTGGCACAGGGCCAGGGTAACGGGGGCAGCTGGATGGGCTCAGAGGCCAGGGGCGAGGGCGAGGACGTTTTCTAGAGGCTTTGCAGTAAATTTGCTACACAAATCAGCATTAAATAGACCCAGTAAGCAGTTCAGTTCAAGTTAGCAGTGACAAGCCCAGTTCATTAGGGCCAATAATGCCATTGGCCATTGTCCACTGGCCACTTCAAAGACAACCGCAAGGTGGTCCAGTCAAGGGTCCTCTTGGGTCGAGAGAGGCTGCAGCACATGCTCAACAAAATAAAAAGATATGCCACGTTTTATTTCTCAAATTATTTGCATGGAAAGCAAATTTTGTGTGGGAAACAAAGAGAATAAAACTGTTTAAGTGGATTTTTGTAAAGAAAGAAACTGTTCACTTTCATGGCTTTATATCTGATGCTTATGTCTCTGGGAAACAGAGTTCTGATCCTTCAAATTTGTCTTTGAATAATCAACCAAAGTAACATTAAAGTAACTGCCACGATTTAAAGAAAATCCCAAGTCAAATAGTATATAATCAATCCCTGCTTCTCGCTTAAGTTTTCCCATCAAGAAATTAATTTATTTAGCCAGCAAATAAATTGAGTTTTTCACTCTTTTTCCGATTTCATTGTTGCCTTTTGGTAAACCAAATGAAATTGAATTGAGATTCCGTTTGCTGTGCGCAAAACTTTAAAACCACATGCAACACATGAGGCACACACAGTGCCGCACACCCTCCCATACACACGCACACACGCAATCTGCAGAGTGATTTCAAGGCTATGCTTAGCTCAAATTCAAGTCGAGTAAAAAGCGGAACCAGAGAAAAAACTTGCAAGAAAAATTCCAACAAAACAATTTAAAGGCAAAACCAGAAAAGGAAAAACCGCCTAGCAAAGAGAGGAGCGCACCACAAAGGGAAAGTGACTGAAGTTCTGCCGCAGAAGCAGGAAGCAAAGGCAAAAGCGCAGATTGTATAATGAAATCGAAATCGGCATTGGACCAAGCGGCGCATAGTCTTGAGATATGGCATGGGTTATGGCTGGATCTGGCCCGTGGGCACCGCAAATTAAAGTCGTTTTGCGGCTAAATATGAGTGAGACAGAAAGAGAGAGGGAGCGAGAACCGCAGAGAAAGGAAGAAGGAGGCAGAGTGAGTGTGTGTGCGCTGCAGCGGAAGTAAAACGTTTCTTTCGGTTTTTCTTTTGCGGCACTTCCGGCCATGAAATGTAAACGTCGCTTGAGTTTTTCTTTTGTTTTTCCCGCTACAAATGAAAATGTCAAACGGCCGTCGAGCGAGCGTCAGCAAAAGGATGGCGAAATGTGCTGCTAATTGAACAACGCATGTCGCAGGTTGATTAAGGCGAAGTTCCTACCCAAGCGGGACTCCCGTTCCAGCCATAAATCATGAGGAGAGAGGGGCTAGAAGTCAAAGTTCAGCTAAGAAATATGCCATATAATTTGTTCGTAATAAAATGTGTTGTAAACTGCTGCGCCAAGCACTTAAACTTAGCTCGACAGCTGCCAGGGCAGAGGCGTCGAGCAAGGGGGTGGCAACTGGGGACTTGGAGTGTTATTTAAGTTGCATTGAATTGCAGTTCCGTTTCAGTTGTTGCCTACAAACTTTTCGTTGTCAGCAGTTGCCTATTTAAAGTTGCATTTCATAAAGAGAAAAACATTTTCAAAGATCATCAAAAAATTATTCGGTGTAAAAACATTTGCATTGTTTACTTACTTGAAGAGAAATCTTTCGTAATTAGGATGTGTACAGAGTTGTTCGGGCTTACCATAACTAATGTTTAGACACGAATACATACAGGCGCGAGTGAGAAGAATCACATCGAAAATTTTGGGAATTTCTTTTGGCTGAGATACGGTTAGTTTCTAATCTGATTTCTGATGGAAGACTGGAGCGAACTGAGGCGCGATCTGACGCCTGAAAAACCTAAGGTAGCTCTCAATTTATTCTACTCACAAAATACCCTGTTATATTTCAAGAACACGTTGCCGAAACCAGTTAAAAGAAAGCAAGTTGATTATTTGTTGGTTAGTTAAACATGTTGAGGGTGCAGGTAGGGTAAATCTTTGTAGCAAGTGTGTTCAGCGACAGCAAGTTGGCAGCGCCAGTTGTCGCTGCCATGCAATTAGAGGCTGGTCCACTTGTCAAACGGAAAACAAACAAAGGGAAAACCGAGGCGAAATAAAAATTACAATGAAATGAAATATTTGTTCATAATTAAGCGCATGCGAGCAACGCACAAACAGTTAGCAAAAAGAACAAGAGAGAGTAGGAGAAGGAGAAAGAGAGAAACAGTTAGAGCAAGAGCAAGAGTGAGCGAGCAACAAGAAATGTTTGCTTAATGTAATATATAGTTGAGTTTTAAATGCAAGCCAAGGCAAACATGCAAGAGACAGTTATTGTTTCTGTTTTTGAAAATTATACGATAGTTGTTGGCCTTACGATACCACGCACATACACACGATAGATATAGATTCGGTATGCACACGCAGACACGCTCACACACAGACACAGGCTTAGAGAGACACACCCATACACATAAGCTATATACTAAACCTAGCACGCTACTAAGTTCTTAGCACGGGCCACACAGCACAGCGAGAGTGTGAGAGTGAGACAGAGAGAGAGAGAGTTAGAGACAGAGGCTTACGACATAATATAGTATATATATATATTTGAGAGAGACAGAGAGAGAGAGAGAGCATTGCGATTAGACGTTTAGACACCAATAGTTTATAATAATTTAAGTTTGTTTGTTTGCTGAGAAACATTTTGTAATTTACCAACTGTACCTAAGTTTTCTGGGAATTTCTATTTGGCAAGCGCGTTGCATACTTTAAGGCGTTTTTGTATTTCGTTTGGTGGGTGAGTTAAAGAGCGAGCGAGACAGAGCGAGATAGAAATAGAGAACGAGAAAGAGAGAGAGCGCATGATAAATTGTAATTTGATGTCGCGTACCTGCGTTGAGAAAAATTAACAGTAAGGTGTTAGGTGTTCGGTGTGTGTGTAAACGAGTGTGTGTGAGTGTTTTCTTTAAAAAATTTCTGGTGCGTGCTTCGAATAGTCGAAAAGGAGAGAGAGAAAGGGCAAGAACAAGAGAGAGATAGAGAAAAAATTGAAGAAACGATAAGCAATTTGTTTTTTTTTTTTTGTATGTAAGTGTATGTGTTTTTGTGTTTTCCGTGTGTGTTTGTGTGTGTAAAAGAAAAGCTTAACGATGAGCGGCACAAAATGCGTTTTGCGTTCTGTTCATCAAGCGCAATTTGTTGTCTTAAACACATAACGAATAAAAATACTAAAAAGGAACGCAATACTATGTGAATGTGATGCTTAAAAAATGGTCAAGTTCTTAAGTTCTTAGGTTCTTAAATATGCATATGCGTACGCTTCGGGGAAAGCACTTAAAATTATATCCAGAATATCTTCTCTGGGAAATTTGCAGCGCTTATCAGACTTAGTTTATGGACGGAAATCTCTTAAGGGGTATTTTTTTTCTTTTGCAGTATTTATTTTAAATTAGTAAAATCAACACAAAAACGATATAGGAGGAACTCAGAGCTCCACATGGGCCAAGGGGGTGGGTAGACGTAATATCATCGAAATAAATTATACACTAAATGGGATCACTTAATTTTGTACACGTGGATTTGGGCCGGCAAAGCTCAACTGAAAGGCTTGCTAAACTACGTAAACACATTATTATGGTACATTATAACGTATTGGAATAGTTTAGTATTTAGTTGGTAATACGCCAGCTGCGACTTACCCAGAGTGCTGCAATTGGGCAGAGTACAAACAGAAAATAAAACAATACTAAATACCCCAAAAGCCTTTGTAGTTCTCGTAATTTGCGTATTATTTTACCTTATGCTATGCGTACACGTTGCGGTATTTTTAGTATATATATTTAGATTTTCTTTTGGTATAGTACTATATATTTCTCTTTTTAGTTTTCAGTGCTTGCTTCAACATGTGAATGTTCCACAAAAAAAATAAATAATAATTGCAGCCGAAATTTGAAATCTTTATTTCAATTTGGGGCGAAAGCATTTTCGCTTGGGCAATCTCGATTGATTGCCCGAGCGAAGTGCGTATTTTTTATACTTTTTGTAAAACATTCAGATTACTTAGGTTTATACTTTGTTTTTTTTTCAGTATTTTTTCTTTTTTTTTTTTATTTCTTCTGGCTTTGTGGAACAAATTTCGCAATTGAATCAAGTTGAGCTCCTAGATCGAAAACGGGAATGAGAGGCAAGTAAGCTTTACAGAATCTTTTTGGGAAAACTTGATACCATTCTTTGATAATTATAGATTTAAATGCATATTTGCTTGTTTGTTTTTTTTTTTTTTTCATTGTGTGGTTTTGTGGTGTGTTTTTTGGTTGTTGGTGGTTTGTTCTGGTTGTTAGTAAATGTTGCAGACTTTCTTTTGGTTTATCGTTGATTTCTTGATTTGTTTGTGTATGTTGTTGGGTTTTGGTACTCGTATGACTACAAATCAAACTAAAGCTGGAGGATGAGCATAATTTATACTAGATGTTGGCTAAATTATAGACTAAAATTGATTTAAGCGCTAGTCGAAATGCGCACACAAAACATACTATGTATTTTCATTGTCTAACTATCTATATAACTGCTTCATATATCAAATCTAACATGGCCTCGTTTGTGGCCTTTTACTTGTTGAGTTGGCAAATTGATTTATGCTAATCGTCCGCTGTTATGTTAATTAAACTGGGCGAAAATTGCAGTCATAAATTAAGGTGGCAAATATAGGAACAGGAGCGGATCAAAGTTCCGTGCGGTGAGCAGGGCCTTGATAGTTGCAGGAAAGAGTTAATTACATAAATGGTTTGGACTTAAAGAGAAAAATTGTTGAGTTTACGTAAAAAAGGCTTCTATTTTTGAAATAAAGTTTCCCAAATTAATAAAGATCTTTTCAATCATTTTAAATTTATATTTTATTTTTAATACTTATTCTTCTTAAAACTTTTCCATTATATTTTGTGTGCGCTTAGTTTCTAAATACTTATTATGTTTAAATAAATACAGCATAATGTGAATATGTATGTATGTAGGTAGTTATAGTAATGCAGATATGTAGTAATGTGAATGGTATGGCTAGTTGGCAGTCTGAGACAATTCGCACGTGTAACTTAGGCTAGATTGGCAGCTCTTGCAGTACAGTCGCTTGCTCTCTACAAGACCTTCGCGGGTAGCGAGACTGGTAAAGAGACAGCGAGAGAGAGAGAGGCACTGAGAGGGTACTTCGAAGGTCGTTCAAATCAAAGCAATGAAAATGCTTGTAAATATTCAATGCAATTTCTGTTTTCTTTCCGTACTCATAAGGCGAATTTACCGCCGGCTACGTCCCTGCTTTGCAGTTTATAAAATATTTAAAATATTTTATTGGCTTCGGCTTCATAATCAGCAGCGGTGGGTACCGAAATCCAAAATAAAAAAGAAAAGAAATCGCAACGAGAGACCAACAAAATATTTTAAATATTTCATATGCAGATGCGTAGCAGTAAATGAAAAAATACACTGAAAACAATTACGATTACGGTTGCAGATACACAGATATACAGATAGAGAAACTGGTGTCGTATTGGATAGATAAATATATAGATATGTAGATAGATATGTTAGATTGATAGATTGAAGGAGGCAAAAGCAATGAATTTATTTACAGGCATTTTCATTGTACTTTCAAATCACAACCAACTGCAAGACGGCAACGTAAACGGCACAACGTTGTTGCAATGGCGGCAATTACGTAAGTGTTCATTACGTTACACATACACAAAACGAAAATGACACGTGAAACGGCAAATGGCCAACGGCAAAAAGAGTGAATGGTTTTCTTTTTATTTTGATTTTAGATGGCAAATGGATTTTTCTTTTCTCTTTTCTTTTTCTTTTTCATTTCTTTTTTTTTTGTCACTTACTTCCGGCGGTGGCGGCGGCGGCTCCGGCTGTGGCGCCGGTGGTGTTGTTACGTATGTGTTTTTCTAGTTACAAAAAGAGTTACGTCAACGTAAACGTATTTGAGTCACATGATTCGGTTACGTTGCAACGCAACGCAAAAACGTAAAACAATTGCTCATTGTTTTTGTTGTTGTTATAATTGTTGTTGTTGTTGTGTATGTATTGCATGTTTTGATATGTAGCGTAAGGCGTTACGTAAGTGGAAGCAAGCGAAAGTGATAGCCAGATTTACATGTGGATGTGTGAGCGAGAGATAGAGAGAGAGACAGATAGAGTTATACTTAAGTGAGTTGAAGGAGAACTTGAGGCATCGATCGTACTGGAGATCTATGCATCAAGTTTCTCCAGGACTACAACTGAAAAGTTTTAGTGGGTGTGAGGGAGAGAGAGATAGTGTGTGTGTGTATGTGTTTTGTGAGTTGTTGTGTGAGTGTGGATAGCAAATTGATTGATGTGCTTTATATTTGTTATGTAGGTAATTTGTATTTGATATTTCATAGCTCGTTTTTTACTAGTTTATTTAAGATTTGCTTTGAGTTTATGTGGAGGGTAATTAGAAAGCGTTCAGCTTTAGCTCTACTGTACTAGTTATTCATAGGTTTGAGGTGCAACGTGTGTGTGGGAAGGAGAGCGCACTAGTTGATAGTTTGGAGTGAGTGAAGGGCTACACACGTTGTTCCGTTGAGATAGTTGACTGAAGCGAGTGCAAAGTGGGCTGTGGAGGTGGGGGTGGAAAGTGGGATAGTACAACTACATTTAAAGCTAGGTGTGGTGGAGTGAGACAGACATATAGGAAGGTATAGTTATAGGTTAGAGCATTTATCTAGAATTGTAGAAGTTAGTTAGAGAGATAGACAGAGAGATAGAGAGACAGAGATAGAATAAGCCGTTTGGGGACAGAGTTTGGGGGGTGGAGGTTAGGTGTGTCTGAGAAGTAGAGCAAAAGCGCTAGAGTTACGTTTTATTATAAATATATAAGAATATATTGTATAAGAGTTTGAAAACAGGTGGATTGTTGTAAGCTAATTGTACAGCGCATTAATTAGTTGGCTGGCAGAGCGCTCAAGACTTGAAATATATATTTGTTGTATATCTAAAGTTTCCATATCGAATATTAATATCATTATATCACTACTAAGTAAGGCAAAGAGAGAGAGAGACAGGACAGAGAGAGAGAGTGAGAGAGCATACGTTCCAAAGCAATTGAGAATAAAGGTCTAAGGTGTTGGGATTCGTTTTGGGCGCACGCTATTAAGTTCAAGATCAAGTTAGGCTAATGGCTATAGTACTATATAAGAATTGAGAAAATGTTCGGTATAACCTAGCGTAGAACTTGTGCTGAACCTCTAGGCACACTACGAAAGAAAAAGACAAATGCTCTGGGGGACTTAATTCTTGAAATTGACAAAATCATAACTGGAGTGTGTCTTGGACAGAGACAGACAGAAATAGACAGGGAGAGATAGTAGGAGTAAATAGGAGACAATGAGAGATATAATAGAGACAGAGAGAGAGAGAGAAACAGAGAGAGATAGATAGCTTGAAAGTATAGAGAGTTTCTGGGGTTTAAATGGGTATTCGGTTGAAGGTTTATAGTTATGTTTTACTTGGGATTCGGGAATTGGACATTAGAATTTCATTTTAGCTGATGATTTTCATTTGACGGCTTTTTATATAGAGACTTTGCGCTCGTTTTGCTTTTCTTTTCATTGTTTAGGTTTATGGTTCTTTAAGCTATCAAGTAGTTAGACAGAGACAGAGGCAGAGAGAGAGAGAGAGAGAGAAAGCAAATTGATGGGGGGTTTTAGAACTTTGCCTTTCTATTATTTAGAGAGCATGTGGTTTAAGATTAATTATAAGGTATTTTTGTAGTTGTTGTTTTTTGGTAAGGTATTTTTTTTTGGTATTTTATATTATTACCCATGACTCAGGTGGATAACGAGGAAATGGAGCTATTTCTTTAGTTGCTACATTACTAGGCAACTCAAGTCTTCCACCTAATTTTCGTAGCTTTCTTCTTCTCGCCACCCGAGATTTCGATCTTAGCATCAATGCGGCCTGCATCTTGTTTGTTGTTGTTTTGCGGTTACGTTAAACAGTTACGGGTAAACGGTTACGGTCCGAACAGTTACGTTCTGTCTCAAAAATTAAAGCGGCGTCTGTTAAGTTTTGATTTGTTTTGGTATTTTGTTTTTTCTTGCTGTTGTTGTTGTAGTTGTAGTTTGTTTGTTGTGTGTGACGTAACGTTACAGTACGAAATCAATGGGATGATACAGGTTACGTTTAGGAGCTTAATAACGTCAAAACTAAATGTCACGTTAGGGAATTCAGTGAGTTAGTCAATCGATTTCTTTCTTGCATGCATCGGCTATCGGCTGCATCCAATTGACGTAACAAAGTGTTACGTAACGCAACGTAACGTATTTAATGAGCGCTCGTTCGATTAGGCACAAGGAGGAGGATTATAGAAATATATATAAATATATATATATGTATTTTATATATAGAAAAGCAAAGAGAGAGAGTATTTTTTTTTATCTAAGTGTTGTGCTGTTATTTGTTGTTGTTGTTGTGGTTGTAGCTGTTGTTGTTGTTCTTGTTGTTCTTGCTGTTGTTGAGAAACTGCGTCAGGGTCCTAAGCCCTGGCGCAGCTGAGTGGCGGGCGGAGGATGGGCTGCGTTGATCGCCAGTGGTCGGCTCTGCTCGCTAGCTCCGTTACGTCGTTTCTTGTTGTTGTTGTTGTTGTTGTTGGTGTGTGTTGTCTGCCGTGTTACGTGTCCAGCGATGCGTTGCACCTTCCCTTCCCCTGCTTAGGCCGCCAACTGCTGCTGATGAAACTTTGACGATGAGTTGATTGTGATTGCGATTTCTTAACGATTTTTCAATTTGCTTTGTTTTTGATTTTGAATTCTTTTTCTGCTACGCTGTGGTTACGTAGCACCGTAACGTAACGCGTGTCGGCCACGTTTGCTACGTCGCGTTAACGTCACGCAGCATCGTATTCGTTGGCGATTTCATTTTCGTTTGTATTTTGGCATTGAAAGCTATAAACATTTATTGATTTCTCTGTCTTGACGTGACGTCAACGTAATCGCACTATCACGTAACCGTCACTGATTGCCCGTCTCACTAGTCTATGCCCGTTCATGGCCTAACTAAAGCTACAGCTAATGCGTACGTAGAAAAGTTCTCACTATAATCTATTGCGTTAGTCAGCTTGGTTGGTTTTAATTAATTATTTTAATTGTTTAATTAACTTTACGTCTACGATTTCGATTTACGTTTAGCGTGTAAATGAAAGAAGGCAATGTCGTTGTTTTTTAATTATTGTTCAATTAACTTCTCTAATCGATATAATTCATCATCATTTTCGATCACATTTGGTGCGTGTTTTTTATTTGTTTACAGTTAACAGTTTTTGGTTAAAGTTCTTTTTTTGTTTTTGTTGAAGTAGAAAATATATTTAAAGCTTTTGCTGCAGCTCCCGAGGTCAACTACATTTCGGGGTCTTATCAGTTATTTCGATTCGGGTTAATTTGATCTCTTCGCTGCGAGATGTTCTCATGTTGATTTAGAATATATATGTGTTAGTACTTTAATTATTTGTTTTTAGTTC
This sequence comes from Zaprionus africanus, assembly GCA_018151435.1. Taxonomy (NCBI): domain Eukaryota; kingdom Metazoa; phylum Arthropoda; class Insecta; order Diptera; family Drosophilidae; genus Zaprionus; species Zaprionus africanus. The sequence continues at coordinate 977,559 of JAECXB010000221.1, forward strand.
ATATCACAATTGTTGCAGTTGTTTTTCCTCTTGCTATTTCGCTTTCATTCTGTTTTCCATTTTAGTAACTTGCTGCTTATTTGAAAGATATTTGAATAAAATATTTTATTTTAAGCACTAATTTGATTGATTGTCTGTTGTCCATTTTATTTCGGCCAAAAGGAAAAGGGTTGAGATTTTAGATGTCGATGAAAGTTTATTTTAGAATTTCCATTTCACTTGCCTGCTGCTAATTGACAACTTGTCGTATGCTTAATATGTGCAACGAAATTAAAATTGAAATTAAGCAATGCAAATGTTGCAAATTCGAATGTCAACGTCAAGGGCTGAATTTGCAATTTTAAGTAAATATAATAATGCAAATAACTGATATAAATTGACGTTGATGTTGGTAATTGAAAATTTAATTTGAACAAAGAGAACGTCAACGTATTACTTGGTTTTATTAAGTAAGAGATACATATTAATGTTGGTTAAGTTATTCTCTAAAACTTAAATTTGTTATATGTTTATTATACTTTTATTTTAATTTATATTTAATTTCCTTTTCCGGTTTTTAATTCTTTGATTTGATATTCTATTCATTTATGTATTAAATGATTATATTTTTATTTAAAAATCAAATTTCATTCAAAAGTATTCAATGTTTATTTAGTTTATACTGTCTTTTATTTAGCTTATATCTTGATGCATTTATTATTGCGTTATAATATTTCTGTGATATTGAGATATCAATTTAAATTATTTTCAAATTCATTTGTTATTGATTTATCTATGGAAATCATGAATGCATTCATAATTTATAACCACAACAGCCTTCACATTGATTGCATTTTAGACCGAAGAATACATGTATATAGAGTGCGAATTGATATTCTTATGTGTCGTATGAATATGCACTGAATATTCAGCACAGTTGACTAAACACTTTATGTCAGAAATTACTCATTTATTTAGAATGTTTCCAGGCCATTGCCAGAGCAAAAACAGAACGAGAAAGAGGGAGAGAGTGAGCGAGATGCATTGATATTAATTTGATATGCAAGTCGAATCAATTTGCAGAACATTCGTTCTTGGAATACTGCACTCGCATGTTGATGTGAGTTGGGGGCGTGGCAGGGGGAGGTGGCTTAAAGTCAAGTCAAGTGCAAAGTTTTCCAGGCCGTTGGCAAATCTCTGTGGCGAAAGTCTTGCGAGCAATGCAAACATAGCAAATATTTATGGCAGAGACTCGCATAAGCCATGTTACAGCACTGCTAAGCCATAATTCAAATGCCAGTCAAAAGATGCATCCACATCCACATCCTCTCGCTATTTGAGTGTGAGTGCGAGTATGAATGTGTTATGTGTTTTGTGTGCTGTGTGTTCTGGGTGCAGTCGACGGGCCTGAATGTTTCCAAGAGCCTTTCGCGGGCCCCCGAAAATAAAGGCAAGAAAATCACAAAAGTTACAGAAAACTGCTGCAGCTGTTGGAATTCATATGCAAATGCAGCAGCAGCAGCAGCAGAGAGTAGAGAGCAGAGATCTTTCCCATTGCTTTGTTGCGCTTTTTTTTCATTCTCTCTCTGTAGTTTTGGAACTAGCAAGCTAACATAGCCCAGCAAAGCGTGGCAAGCGCACCAAGCGAAACTGGCAACTGTGAACCCCAAAAATTTCAATAATTCAACAGCGCAAAGCGGAAAAAGTCACTCGTTGAACGATGCAGATGAAATTTTAATGAAATACAGATTCATGGAAAAGCCACACACAGGCACACATACACGTACAAGCACACACACATACAGAGAGAGCACATAGCATTGCAGTCAGGGCCGTTAATAGACAATAACATGCCGCACAGAGACCGTCAGACACACACACTACAGTACAGGCAGCAGCTGACATAACAAAAGCGACGCCTAAAAGATTGCTACATTTTTGCAATTAAACACAGTACACTCACTCTCTCGCAGACTCACAGACACAGACATACAAACACACACGCCCATTTTGGCACTGGTTTTGTGCGTTTTGTTGCCTGTGTGTCCGACACATGTTGCAGTTGTAGCCATGGCTGTTGCTGCTGCTGCTGCTGCTGCTGCAACAATGTCACGCTGACAACATAAGCGCTTCAAAGTATGCAATGAAAATTAATTCGCAAACGGATTTCTGTCAGCCCCCAAACCAACTCAGCAGATACTCGTTATTGCAATACATATACATATGGATGTGAATATATACAGACAGTTGGTTCTATAAATTTCATTAACTCGAAATTGTCATTTGCAATTCGCAATGCAAGTGGAGTGCATTAAAAGCGGCAACTTACGGAATATATTAAAAGCAATCGAATTCAAGTGGATATGGCTCCAGGGCCATAAAAGAGTTCGTAAAGTGTAATAAAATAAATTAATTCTGATTTTAAGTAGGGGAAGGCAACTGAAAAGAGCATAAGTATGCGAAGAGAATAAGATAGTGATGAGAAGAGCTGACTTAAAGTCACATATTGGAGATGTATTTAAGCTTTCTTTACATAGAAAAAAATCGGAATAGTTTAAAAATTCCCTCATTTGCTTTGTAATATTTTCTACAGTTCCATAGCTCTCCCTCTCACATATTTATGGCTTACTACATCATCGACTCTGGTCTCTTTATAGCCTCACCTTTAACCTTCTGGAGCCGCAGACCGCAGTCCATTATAGAAATATCTTGAAACTTAATGTATTTTTTATGATGGCCAAAAGCCAAAGTTAACTTTTGCATTTAAATGCCAGTGCAGTTCGTAAAACGGGGAATCAATAGCGGCTCAAAGGAAGGTTGTGTGTTTGCATATGCAAAAGTTGCCCACAACTTGTGGGTCTGCCACGCCCACTCGCCACTGCACCACGGGGAGGGGAAGGGTCATTGGTTAACACAGTGTCTACAAAGTTACCCAGTCGCTGTGGCTAATTAATGCAAGTGTATTCGCATGTGGCACTCGGTAAATGCAGTGAAAAGTACCCGAGTATGCACTACTCAGTATTCAGTACTCAGCACACAGCACTCTGCAGTCAGCACTCAGCACTCACTATTCGTTGTACGTTATTCGGTATTCACATTCGTCTTGATATTGCCAATTTTGGCACAGCGCCCGTTGGCTTGTTCACATGTCAACTGGGGTTACCAGTGCAAGGGAATGATGGGAAAGAGGAGAGAGGAGGGGTGTGTTATGACTGCCTTGTCTACAGGTAATTAAAGCCAATGAATCGCCTCGAAAAATTTGCATATGCCACATGCCGTGAGAAATGGCAACTGTCCTCGTTGAAAGCCATGTTATTTGATTGTCGAAAGCAATCGTATATCTTGCGGCGCGTGTGTTTATATGTATGTGTGTGTGTGTGTGTGTCTTTGTGTGTGTGGCAGTGTGTGTGTGGCAGTGTGTGTTTGTCAGTGTGTGTGTGCTAGTGTGTGTATATTGACTGTTGTTTATTCAGCCGTATAAGCCAAATTTGCCACGGCTAACCAACGTTAATTGAGCACAAGTTATTGAGTCATTTGGGGTCGTTTAAGTTGCTCGTTCGATTTGCGGTCAGTTAATTGGAGTACTTAAAAAGTGTTGAATAGCCCCAGTGAATATTTAATACATACAGTGGACAATCGAGGCAGAGAATAGACGACTAATAAGAAGAGTAGAACTAAAACTAGGAACGGGTAAAGAGAGAAAACTTGCAAAGAATAACTAAAGGAGTTTCTTTTGCTACAGACACATTTGAATTCAATATATACTTCTACCATGAATAATGTTAATATTGTTATTTCTGTGCATTGTAAGCAGGCTAGACTGTAGTTCGATTTGTTGTTTGTTGGCCAAAGTTGCCAGCTTAGCCCATAAAACTCTCCCAATGCAATTGAGCGCTGCCGAGGGTGCACTTTATAATTCATGTCTTTTTAAATGATTTTTATTGTCAACAATCAGTACACACACACACGCACACATACAGCAATAAAGTGGGTAAGACAAAGAGAGCGAGAGGAAAGAGAGGGAGATACAGCGAGATAAACTGCCCAAACGTTGAAGATGAATGCGAAAGGGGCGAAACGACGAATCGAAAATGAATTTAAATGTGGCTTCATAATAAACGAGATGCGTTTATCTTGTCTCAGTTGCCACAAAGCCTGTAACAGCGCCCTCCCCCTGCTCCCCCTTTCACTTGCTCTGTGTGTGAGTCAATGAATTATGCAACTGAAATTCAATTTTTGCGCACAAAAAACGAACTCAACTGTCGCTTAGCACTTGCCCAACTGATTGTCACTTAATTGTGACTTGTCATTGAATTGTCGCCAGCAAACGGGGACAGGAGAGTGAGAGGTGCTTTAAAAAATGGCAAATTGGGTAACTGGGACTTCAATATGTCACTTGCAATTACGACAACTACAACAACAAGAACATCAGCAGCAGCTCTGAAAAGCAACTGGCCAACGAGCCTGACAAACAATTACGAGCAGAGCGAAAAAACACACACACACTCACACAGAAGGACGAGCCAAAACGAGTCTCCTGTGGGCCTTGGTCAGCATCAACAGCATCAAGCGAAGAGTATCGAAAGGGTGAGGTAGGGCCGGGGAGGGGAGGGGGGTTGTGATATGCCACAGGCGACAGTTTGAGTAATTATTGAGACTGCAATTTTGGACTGGCCATTGCCAGCAATCGCATTTTTTGGCAGGCAGCGCGTAATTGAAAATTAAATTGCCGCTCGATGACAATGTCGAAAGTGAAAGAGAAAAGGGAGAGAAGCGAGACGACAGAGAATGAGGCACACAGCTGGGTGGCAACGGTAAATGGGAAGTCCGAAAAGGAGGCTGTGCACTTAAGCGTTAACGATTTGATTCAGTTGCATTGCGAGCCCAGTTCCAGACTGCTGAAGTCGCTTTCGATTTTGGGATTTTACGGCGCATTATCTCATGGTCAGCAAATTGCGGTCGAATTGCTGTGAAATCGCGTGGAAAAGATTTTTAATCAGCGATAAATTGCAAAGCATCGTAGTAAAATCGTAATGCACTCTGTCAACCAGCCATTGAAATGGTTGTTAATTAAAAAATCTTACGACCATATTAAAATTTTTTTAAATGGCTGCTCGTTAATGGGAAAATGCTAGAGTTTAAATGGTGAAGATAAAGAAACTCTTTTGAAGATAGTTTATACTTTTAAATAAAATCAATTAAAAAGAGTTTTTATAAAATAAAAAGAATTTAATTCTACAATAGTTTTGACTATTAAAAACCTTTCTCAAAATTTTTTAACATTTCAGTTTTTTTTTTGTTATGATCACTCAAGTACTCATTACATAAGAAATTTAATTCTTAGATAGAACATTGTTTATCCATCAAAGTGATAAGAAATTCTATATGGAAGAGTTCTTATTTTAAATTCTACTTCAAGCACTTTTAAAATCTTCAGAGAGTTCGTCAGACTCAAATGTATGTTATTTTTATTATCAATTTTTATACGTAGATATAACTTTGTAGATTCCATCAAAGCACAGCTTACCCAGTGACATTCAAAGTTAGTTTCACAATTAACAATTTTAAAATTCAATTCAAGAAATAGAGAAATTAAATTGGTAAAAGATTTAAACTTTAAGAAAGTCAGACTTAAAATAGTTATGCTCTATTATATTATTATAAATCAAATTTCATTCTCCCTTCATCAGATCACATCTTACTCAGTGACATTGAACAGTTTAGCTTAAATCATGAACCAGATATGCCACCTAGTTCTGGCAGAGTTTTCCGCCTCGCGTAGCGGCAATTAATGCTAATGCAGTTGCTTATCTCAATGTCGTCATCTTGCTTAGCTGCTTATTCATGCCAACTACCCCCCAGCCAGATGCCCCTGTCCGCCCTCCCCCTAGTTGGCCCATGCACGTGTCTACCTGGTGGCGACTATACTCGTACATATTTTTACACCTTTCGCTTTTTACCTTTTGGCATTTTCATAACGGTCTCGTTGCTGCTGTTGTCGCTGTCGCTGTTCTTGTTGTTGTTGTTTCTTGTATTTTTCACATTTTTGGCGTCCGACATTTTGCCGCACACTTTTTCCACTATTTTCCAGCTAATTTACTAGCTGTTGTTTTTGTGCAAGCTGTATACATATATGCGAGGGTGGGTCAATGAGTTTGCAGAACGTGTGCAATGTCACTTGGATGATATAACAGTGAAGACTTATATACATTTAATATATAGTACCCAAGGTATATCAAGGTGTTGTTTGTAACTTATCGAGCCACCCTCGCAAACCATAAGTATCTATACAACTATGTCTCTTTTAGAGACTTGAGTGGCTACTCAGCAAGAGAGCAAAAGAGAAAGATTGATAGACAGAGGAGCGTGCGGAGGAGGACGAGGAGATAGAAGAGACTGTGGAGAGTGCAGAATATAATAAATTTTAGCCGCCATTTGCTGTTTGCTTTTTTGCAACAAAATTTACTCAACGCTCTTCAGAGATTTTCCTTTGTTTAATTTGTGCATTTCTCTACGTATTTCCCCAGTTGCTGCTGCCCTTTTAAAATGAGGCATATTAGCTTTGTGTGAAACATGTTAGACTGACTAACTTGCAGTTAAAATTCAGTTGAAGATGAAAAGAAAACATTAACAAGAGTTATTTAAAGTATGAATTTGTTTTTAGTTGCCTACAGGGTATTCAACAGTCGAGTACGTTCATTAACGTAGCTCTCCCTGCTTGTTTTTTGTGCGTTCTGCTTGCTGCTTGTGCAAGTCAAATAATTGCGCCGCGTTAAGTTTTTTAATTCATTTCTCAGTGCTCGTTAAGTGAATATGAGCGAAAGTTTAAAATCTATACGCCTTCAGCCACGCCCACTCCACTCGACTTCCGCTCCAGCTCGAGTCGAGGGTATGTTGCACTTTTATGACACACATTTCTTGGGGGCTGCCTTTTGCCTTTTACACAACATTTGGCAAGCGGCGCCACGTCGAGAGGGAGCGAGAGAGGGAGGCGTGGGCGACAGAGCTGCCAAAGCTCTTTTTTTTTGGGGGGGGCGTCGCATTATCGGAGCGATACAAAGGCACATTATGCGCTTCCGATTTGCTGTTGTTATTGTCAGTTATGGCATCGCGGCAAAACGAGGTTAGCTAAGGTTGCTATAAAGACTCTTTAGTGTGCCACATGTGCCACATTTAGCGCGCCACGAGGAGAACTTAGTGTAACGCGAGAAAGAAAATGAAAAACACAAAGAGATCAATACTTATACGTGATATCAGTTGAAGATAAAGATATGCTTAGCTTATAGCCTGCTTAAGATGTGTATTTTTGTATGCAATATATGTTTTAAATACAAAGGTTTATGTTTATGCTGCCAAGCTGTTTAAAATTACCAATACAACCCCTTAAAAGATTCACAACATCTAAGAACTTTGATATCCATAAAATTTTCAATAAGTGTTGCCTACTTTTTGGGGCTAGCAAGACTAGATACGAGTAATTACATGCAAGGTTTAGTCTAGCTCACACACAATCACACACACATACAGGCTTAAAAATACACGTATAGACACAGAGAAGACAGATAACACAGAAAAAGAGAGAGAGAAACAGAGAGGAAGAACATTCAGCAGCCGAATTACCTCGAGGTGCTCGCAGACGCAAATGCCTTCCTCGCAGTAGGCGCACAGCTGCCACTTGCGCCCGTTGCCCAGCCCCTTGAACAGCAGCTGCGGCTCATCGCTGACGAGCGGCTCGTACTGTGTCTGCTGGAATTGCAACTCACGCAGCTGGCGCTTGATGCCACCAGCACCGCCGACACCTCCACTGCCCGTGGCATCGGCGAATCCGTCACTGCGGCGCATGCGATAGACGCTGCATTTGCGCTCCAAGGGGCCACTGGGTGGTTGCATGGCCTCGTCCTCATCGTCGTACGATGTCAGCGGCTGTCGCTCGGCTGCTTCCGCCAGCTCGTCATCGTCTTCCTCGTCGGGCAGGCCGCGTCGCAGCTTAATGGCTGCTGCCGCTGCGGCTGCATGACCCGGCGAGGCCATGGGCGTGGCCGGCGTTACAATGATCGCATCATGGTGGGTGGCTGCAAACATGGCCGTGGCGCCGGCCAGCTGCAGCTCAGCCTCGGCGGCTGCCGCTGCAGCTGCAGCAGCAGATGTGCTGGCATGGGCTGTCTCCAACGACGTCGCTGTCGTTTTAACGCCGACCGCAGCCGATGGCAACGCGGAGGGTGTCGTTGGTGGCGTCGGCTCCATTTGTGAGACAAGCGGCAGCGTTGCCGTTGCCGATTTGTGCAGCTGTCCGCCAGGTGAGCTGGCCGGGTAAGCTCCTGCTGGCGTCGCTAGAGGGAAGCCAGCGCTGCTGCCGCTGCCACTGTGCCGGTGCACAAGTTTCGGTGAGACGCGTCCGTGTGACGAGGCGAACTGTTGATAGGGCGTCTGCGGTGGACCCCCGTGGTGCATGTGGCTGTGATGCAGATGACTGTGGCCGTGCCCGGCCAGCGCGCCGGGGGCATGGGTATGCCCGTGGCCGTGCGAGTGCATGCGCAGCTGCAGCACCGATTGCGTGTCGCTGCCGGCCTCCTCAATGGGCAGCAGCGAGCGAGATTGCGTGTACGTGGCGCTAAGCTTGCGGCCCTGTGGCTGCGGAGCGCGCAGGTAGCTCGTCGGCAGCTGATGGAACTGACGCGACTGGCTGCGCGTCGGCGTCGAGGCGCCGCCATGATCGGCTGCGCCAAGGCCTACGCCGATGCCGGCCGCTTTCGGTGGATGTAGTTTCGCTTGTAGTTGTTTGTTCTTCTTCTCCTGGCGCTGGCGTTGGCGCGCCTGGCGCGAGGCCAGCGAAGCGCCGCCAGCAGCTGCATACATTGTGCTTGCTTCGTTTGCTTAGGTGTAGCTCTAAGTTACAGACTAGCCCCGACTGGGTGTGTACACTAACATTCGGTTGAAAGCTTACTTGGCTCGTTTTAACCTCACTTTGCCGACTTAACCTCACTTTTTAGCTGACTTAACCTCACTTTCTAATGAATAAATCTTTGATTTGCACTTCCTTTCGCTTCTTGCACAATTCTAAATTCAATTGAATACTTTACTAACCCCAATTTGCACTATAGTATCTATGCTGACCTCACTTGCACGACTCTAACCTCACTTGCACGATTCTAACCTCACTTTCTACTATACTAAGCAAGCTAAGTGTGCTTTATCGCATCCCTAAACTCACTTCTAACACTTTAATTTGCACTTTTCTAGCTCTTGCAGTACCTAACCTCACTTGAAGCAATACTAACCTCACTTTTTGCAACTTTAACCTCCTTGCGGCACTTTTCCGTGGCTCATATAAAGCGTGTGTAAGATAAATTTAAAAATTCTTAGCAAAAGTTTCGTTTTTTTTTTGTTTTCGTTTTCGTTTTCGTTTTCTGTTTCTGTTTTGTTTTTGTTGTTGTGTCTGTCCCTGTAAATATATGCCTAGCTCCGTTGATTTTCCTTAAATGTTGTGCAAGTGTGTTGTTTCTTTTATTCTTCTATTCTCCTCGTATGTATTGTTGTTGTTGTTGTTGTTTACTTTGTTTTTGGTGTCTGTTTGACAAAAATGATTGTACTTTGGATTTCTTGCTTAAGCATCAACCGAGTGGCATAAAAAACGTTCGAAATGAGAGGCTTGAAACCATCGAAAGTAAAAAATCGTTTAACAATTCGTTTCAATATTAATGTAAACTATGCTTCAACCAAACAACTCGACTCTCAACTTAGGCTAGGGTATACAAATAAATACGTTTTGTGCATTGTTCTTGTTCATCTTGTTGTTGTTCTTGTTGTTGTTCTTCTTCTTGTTGTTCTTCTTGTTTATCAAAATATATATAATATATGTCAAAAAATTTGTTATCGCTCTTGGTGTCTATTAAAATATGTTTGCTTTTGTTTTTGTATTGGTTTTCTTTTTTACAAATATCTTGACTCTTTGTTTATAAACATTTTCAAAAATATGCTCTGCTCACAATCGAATTGCATATTTTCGGGCGTATTGTCTGTGTGTATTCTCTGTCGGAGCTGTACTTCACTCGGGGCATATAAATAGCAAAATAATTAAATAAACATCACTTCTATACACATACATACATATATTTCATATACATTTATATCTTTCTATATTCGCTAAAAGCTGTCTGGGTTATTATAAAATGTACACTGCTTTCGAGTATATTTTCTTTGTAATTGTCTAACTAGTGTCCATTAGAAAAGCACCTACACACACACACACACTCACACACAGATGTAAAGATGTGGGGATTATGTGTTAAATATACTTTTAAATAGAATTCTTTTTATTATTCTTTGCTTTACTTCTGGTTTTTAGCTTAGCTCTAACATGGAAGCGTCCTAAAGCCGATTTTTAAAAGATACTCTGACTAATCTGGTATTTTGTTGTGCAGAGCTTTGGCCAGTTAAAATACACACACGCACACACACTCACTCACGCACACACATATCGTTTGATAATCCTTTCAACATCATCAGCTGGACTACATTTTCAGCTTTTACATTGCTTTTTTCCTTGCTCTCTAAATTAACATTAAATTGCTGCAATTGTTTCTTGTTTCGCTTTTGTTGCTGTTGTTGTTTTGTTGTATTTTGATAGCTGACAGTGCACAACATTTTCCATAGATTTCTGGTTTATCTAAACTTATACATAAAGACGGATTTGCTGCAAGGAACACGACGATCTGTAGTTAAAGTACTTAAAAGATAATGCATAATATGGTAGACACATATAGCTTGAACATTACAATCTATAGAGATAATCTAAGCTGTAAGCTGTAGTTAGGAAAGTAGAGAGTAATGGAAAATATTCAGTAAGATTAGATATATATATATATTGATATGGATCATCGGCGTTGCAAAGTTCTCTTGGCGTGCCCCAAAGAGTAGGGGGAAATATTTAAGAATTGAATATTTTATAAATACTTTAAAGCGTTCTCCATTTGAGGAACAGTTCAGAGGGGGAGAGAGCTACCAAACAGCTGCAAGGCATTCGAAAGCTTTTAATAATCAATTTTCAGTTGAAGAATCATTTCTTTTTTCCCCGCCGTCAATTGCATTCAATTCTCGACTCATCTATCATTAATCAATTTCACAACTCGTTATGGATGATTTGTTGAATAAAATGGAAAAAACGTGGTAAAAGAAAACCCATTGAAAACAATCTTCACGCGTTGCTCTCCCTGCCTCCTGTGCATGCACGCCCCCGCGGGATGCCCGTCAAACAATCAAAATGTGCAAAGTTTTCATTTTGACTTTCACTTTGAATCTTTCGTGTTGTCTGATAAAGTTTCAGACCCTTGCAAAAAATACCAAAAAACAACGGTAGGTAAAAAAAGCAAAGAGAATCTTAGTCTGAAATGAAAAACTTTTCGACCGCCGACATTTTCATGCCGTAAAACTTTAAGTTCGCTGTAAAATCAGGCAGAAGAAAACTTAACGATGCGTCAAATGTTGACTAAGAGTCACAGGTTTATATATGGCCACATATCATATTACAGTTAAAACATATATGACGTTTGTATAGGGCATGTGCGTGTGTTGTCTGTTGTTGTGTTTGTTTTTAACTGATTGAACAGTTTCTGCTGTGTTTGTGCAATGTTTGGTTTCCGTTCTTTCTTCGAAAATATTTTCATTTGCCTTCTCTCCTTGTTCGCATTTTGTTTTTGTTCCTTGTAATGTTTGGCACATGCAATTTTGTCGTAAACACGCAAATTAAAAACGCTTCATTTTGTCGGGTTGCTCTGTAACCTTAACATTTGCCATGGCGACTGGCAACTCCTGGCTGACTGGCTCTAGACTGAGGCCTCGAGCCCTATTCAGGGTCATCATAAGTGCCCAAAACATATCGCTAAAAGGCGACTCCTTCATTTCGCTTGGCTAATTTCATTTCCTCAGCGCACTGGCCCTGGCCAACTTCTGTATAAAGAAGGAAATTCCCCGCAAGTGGCGACAATGTTTAGGCGCTTAAAACACTTTGTTGTTGGGCGTGTGTGTGTTTTTATATAACAATTTGTTGATGCCTTTTGGCCCGGCACACGCACTCAAGGCTAATTAAAACTCAGACCCCGGCAACGCCCCGAAAACAGAAAGAGGAAAAACGACAACATATACAGCTAGGCTATACGTATATGTATTTAGCACCGGACTCGCAACAATGCCAGCTGCCAGATGGGATTGTTGATAGTTGGCCCAAATGCGACAGTGCTGACGTGTTGCTAGCTCTGCTCTGAAGTACTTTTGGTCAAATGAAAAATGGATTAATGAAACAAAAGTTGAAAGAGCTTAAAACAAATGGATTAAAAATGTTTAATATAACAAAAACTTAAATACATTTGCAGTGCAGCCGCAGCTGACGCATTAAAAGGAATTATAAACTGGTTAACAGTTCAAAAGGCTTTTCGTATATCATAAATAAAATGCAGGCTTTCGCTTGATTAAATTCTGTGTGTGTGTATAACGGATTAGCGAATATTTTGGTATAGAAAAGGCTTAATAAAACATTGGCCAACAATTGGTTAAACACGTTTTGCGTGTTGACCACAAATTAAAGTGGCTACCAAAATGTTTCGGCCAGGTAATGCCGAATTAGATGACAGCAATTAATGCTGCCCAATGGCATTCAACAGGGGAAAAGAGAGAGAGAGTAGAGCGAAGAGTAGAGAGAGAGAGAGGGAGGAGGGTGGCAAAAATCAATACTATTGCAAAGTAATTACAATTTGCGCGCCGCAAGGCGTTGGCCAACATTTGGGAGTCAGTGTAGCAGTTAAGAAAACACACGGCCCTAAATTATGCAAGTTAGCTAATTACAGTCGCCTGATGCTGTTCGCCAGCCGTGTGCCATTATGGTTAAAAAGCCTCCGCAATTGTTTTGCGGCAACGACACTTACACACACACACACACACACACACACAACTGGTATGTGGCTGCGTGTGTGTGAGAGTCAACTTGTGCATAGTTACGCAAATCGAGCGAGCCGACTGGCCACAGGAGACATTATATCAAGCGTCTGCCAGTCAGTGTAGTCAGACAACGTGGCGTATACGTCATGTGGCTGCCAAAGGAGCAGCAGCAGCAGCAGGCAGCAGTAGGCAGCAAAAGGTAGCAGGCAGACCAAGTGATTCGCTTTATTCATTCATGGCGCATGAATATCTAACAACCACACAACCAAACATCCCCCGTCCCGCCCCTCCATGGCGCTTTACCCCCGCTTAAGCAACGCACACACACAAAACAAAGCACAAAACATGCTGCGGGCGGTTCCGAGAAACTTCTGTTGTGTGGTTGAAAAATACTCTATGTTTCAGTTGAAAACTGTGCAAATATTAAATAAATATTACAGTAAAATATTAAATAAATGTTTATAAATATTTATAGACTTTTAAATATTTGTTGTTCCCTTTTTACCCGTTTCTCTTTGACTCTAATTGGATTTCAGTTGATTTCGAGGCGCTTTCACATGGCAGAACACGTGCGATTAAGTCATTTATGCGTCAGTTTACCCGTGTGTGCAATATGCATACATACACAGCCAACACACACACACCAACACATACACAGAGGCGCACGCCCACAGCGGGCAAGACATGCGAACAGGCGGCGCCCGAGCAGGGACCTGCCAATGACAGGCGCACCAACTCAGCCACACACACACACGCACACAAACTCACATGCAGCGCTGTAGTGGCAGCTGCGGCACGAAAAGTTGTCTACGCAGCAGCAGCAGAAGCAGCGGCAGCAGCAGCATTCAGTGCTGGCTTTCAATGCCGCCGCCGCCGCCGCCGCCGCCGCATGCGCATTTGGCTTTTGTGTGCGCTTGTTGAGATTGAAATTAAAATTTAAATTTATTTTAAGTTGACTTTTGTGGCGGTTTGGCCAACGTTTTTTTTGCTGCCACAAAGTGTTGCACAGCGCCAGTTTCACGCTGGGCCGCAACATGCGCTTTGTACTCTCCGTTGTGTGTGTGCTAATTTAGCGTGAGCTTAGTGCTTGTTCTATTTGTTCTAGCTAATAAATAGCGCTCTTTAGCCTGAATGAGATGTGTGTGCGAACAACTCTGGCTAAAGTAGATAAAGTGCTTGTTAGTTGCTGCGTAACCATATAAAGAGCGGGCTAATCGACCTTAAATGCGTACTGAATGTGTGTCAGAGAAGAGAACATAAGCTACACTGATTCACTGATATATTATGAGCCTCCCTCGAACAATTTCCTGTGCCTACAATTTGATTTATTTTATGATTGAATAATAAGCGAAGCTTCTTCCAGCTACAGGTTATTGACTTGCCCCTTGAATTTATTTTTATTATTGTATTTTGCTTGTCTGTTTTTCCAATATTCACAAACACACGCAGACACACACAGAAGCAGAGAGTGAGCACTCATTGACAGCACTTGAGGGCGCCAAATTTTGTAGAATTTACTACAAACAATTTCAGCGCCATCGCCATGCAAATTTGTCAATAAAATTGAAAGACAAACAGACACGCACACACAGCAACACACACACACATGCAGGGAGATACATGCGGAATGTCTTTGCCTGACAGGCATATGCACATTTCCTTATAGGGAATGTCTGTAACCAGTCAGAGCCGGAAATATTATTGATTATCGCAACGTTTAACTTTCCCTCGCTCTCCTTCTCGTTCTCTTTCCTTTCCTTTTATTCTATTACATTATATCATTTCCATTTATTGCCATATTTTTGTTGGCTTCTCGTGGCACGCGCTACATGTGCAAGAAAACATATCAATTTGATAGCAACTATTTGCTGCCTCCCCACCCCTCCGTTGCCTGTACCCCCCTTTGCGTTTGCTACTCCTTGGCCGTATCCCACTTTGGGCTATTTGGTATTTTTGGCAACAAGCCGCTTGATTTCTTATGTAAGTGGAGCAAATGGCAAAACGCAACTTGGTTGCGCTGCCTCTTTTTTCCAAGCTGCCTTAATAAGCTATCTGCACCGCGTGCCCCGTCCCCGTTTCCCCTCTCCTTTTGCTAACCATGCCATGTGCCCATTTCAGTGCTTCTGCCTGTCAACTTCCGTTTCCGTTCGCGTTTTTTGTCGACACTTGAGGCGGACACACAGCCAAGCCAGCTTGGCAAGCGCGCAGTGCAGTGCAGGGAGTGTTTGGAAGGGGTGTAGGGGAGTGCTGTAGTTTCTCTTGCTGCTGCTGTCATGCATAAGTTTAGAGTTTGCTATCAAATTTAGGCACATTTTTAATCAAACAACTGACTCGCTGACTAACTAACTGGCTGGCTAACAAACTGAACAGTTGACTTGCAGATTGGCGTGCAAGGGTCGCGCTGCTGGCAGCTCAAAGTGAATCAATGTGCAGTTTGGCACTGACATTGAGGCGAAAACTTAATCGAAATATGAAATCAAAGCTTCAAGCAAGTGCGCTTTTATTGCCGCTGGTACACCTCGGCGTATACGCAATATCGATTAGACAGCGCTCGTTCTGGTATGGCGTATACGTAATATGGCTTGCTATCACTTCTGCTTAATTGAAGCCGTTAAGAGCCCATCGAGAGCACAATGTGCCACACAATGGGCGTCAGATTAAGACAAAGCACCTATGCAGCAGCTAGGGGACACGGCAACAGGCTGCAAAGGGCATAAAAATGACGGCAACAACAGCAAGCAGAACACGTAAATTACAACGGGCCTGCGGCGACACTGGCCACACAGTAGCCCAAGAGAGGGGGGTGAAGGGGAAGGGGCTTATGTGAGAGCCTGGCCTGTTGGCCATTTAGCCAGTTTGGCCAGTTTAAAGCGCAGCGAAGTGCGCTTCGTGGCAAGTGGTAAGTGGCATAAACTACACGGACGAAGCGACCGTGTTTATTGCCTTTTATGTGCAGCTCTAATGGCTACATTCGAGGCGCCACCAAGTGGGGCAAGTTGCCATTGCGCCACACTCAAATGCAGTTGCAACTCAGTTTTGCATTTGCATTTGAATTTGTTGAGTTCTCCTTCCCGTTGTGATGACAATAAGCAACAGTTTCAGCTTGGGCTGTCCAAAAAGTGTTGCCTACTTATGCGGGCAGCCACCAGTGAAATGAGAATTTCAAGTTCTTAAGCCTGCGCAACATGAAAATCCACCTAAGCTGCACTTGATTTGCATTCACAAGCAACTTGGTGTCGCCTCAAATGAAAATATATATATACACGTATATATCTTGCAAAGAGAAATGCTGAGCATCTCTTGAAGGGAGATTGTCTGAAATTGTGCTGGAAAATAATTTCTTGTACTCTAACTACTTTAGAATCCCTTTATGTTATTCCAGCCAGTGCACGCAATCGATTATCATGCGAATTTCAATGCAAATGACAATGAATTATTATGGCATGGTTTTTATTTGCACAAATTGTTGCCCTAAGTCCATAAAGAATGCTCTGTCCGGCTGTCTGGCAGGTCGCTCCAAGTGCAGAAGCAATTGTACTCGACTCTCTCCCACTCTCTCTCGCTTAACTGAACCACTTGAACCACACCGAACTCCCAAGCTCCTCTGGCGACTCACAATTTTGCTGACCTTTTTCTAGTTTTTTATTCAGCTGCTTCTTTTCTGCTATTGTTGTTGTTGTTGTTGTTGTTGCTGTGTGGGCGTCGAAGTCTGTGAGAATTTATTTTGCATCCTTTTGCAATGGGAACATTTTGCAATTTATTTTGCTTTGTATATTGAGGTCACTTTGTGCGGAGCCTCCCATTGTTGACCAATAAAAAATGAGGTTAGTTTTGTTTAGACAGCAGAGGACAATCACGGAGCAGAGAAGAGAAAAATATTATGCATAACCTTTTTGGCCACAACAAAACAAAAGGCAAACACAAACACAAACAGTGCCTGGGTCAGGTCAGCCTGAAATGCTTGACATATTGACACACTTGGCGTATGATTGATTTTTGCCCAGGATCAACCCTCGTCATCTTGTGCCGCCTGCTCTGGCTTAGCAATTAATAGAGACCCGCCTCGATGAATACAACACTTGTTGAATCGCTGGCAATATTTGCTTAAATCGGGCACACTCAGAGCTTGCCCCAGCGGGTGTCATGCAACATGATAATGCCGCAATCGGCTGATTGACAGAACGACCAATGCTGACCAATAAATAGCAAAGCAGACAAACAAATAAATTGTCATGTAAATACACGACAACATGAACAACGAATCACAACAGCAACAAACACCCAAAGCAAAACTGAACCCTGAAAAACCTCGTCGTCATTGTCATTGTTATCTATCCTACGACACGGCGTGTCCTTCCTCCTCTGGCTTCCCTTTCGCCAACACACACACACACAGATTGACAATGTTGCTGCCAGTCAAAGTCAGCAAGGCAGCCAGGTGAAAATCGGAAAAGCAGCGCGTTATGCAAATGTTGAATGGGGAATGGAAAATGCTATCTTGTTGACGCTTTGCTGTACATTCAACATGGCAACGCCATGTTGACTGACCTGCGCAACCTCCCCTCTGCGATGTAAAACAAAACCCCGATCAAATATGATACAGCTATTTGTGTGGGATAAATATGCACATATATATATACATCAATCTGAATCAGTTGAAATGTAATTGCAGTGCAGGATTTGTTGGGGAAAAGGCAGATAACTGAATGAACTGATAAAGGAGTTCACATCTCTAGTTCCATTTGAATATTGGAACTGTATATATCCTACACAGACTGTACAGAATGAGCTGATATGCTACGATATGTGATATGCAAGGAGTGCACATCTCTAGTTCTATATGCACATCTGACCTATCTACTATCCCTCGCTGACTGCACTAATACAGATGCACCTTCCCACCTCTAGCTCCCAATGAACTCTAAGCTGTCTCTTTCCTTGACAAAATTACTTTCCATTTTGGTTTTGTATTGTCTTTCAACATTTTTGCTGCTCCATAAACTGTTTGCTATGCTCAACAAAGGATTTGTTGGCTAATCAAATTAAGCAGTAGTAAACTGAATGAGTTGATATATGATTGCACTTCTCCTGTTCTATGTGATTACCTAAATTGTATATATATTCCACACAGAACACGTATTCTTGTTGGACTTTGATTTTCTTTCAACATTTTTCTACAGTTTTGCTGCTCGATAAACTGTTCGCTTTCCTCAACAAATCAACTTAAAAGCCCATATAGCATTCCATCAATCTGTCAACTTGGCGCTCTCGGAGCTGAGCTTGAATAATGCAAGCGAATTGTCCAGACAGATTGCCAGACGGACGGCTACCTGAATCTATGGGGCGACCTCTAAAATGTATCTGCAGCCACTGTGATTTGTATCTGTAAGTTGTTTGTTGTTGTTCGTGCTGAATTCGAGAGATGCGCAAGGCGTCTGTGTGCCGCAGGGATGTGTGTGGTGTGTGTGAGTGTGCGTGTGTGAGGGGGCGCCTGTGTGTTTGTGTGTGTGGGAGAGTGGATATGAAGTGCGCTTTAAGTGCCATCAACGTCATTGCCGATGGGTGGGCGGATAAGTAGTGTGTGTGTAGCCACTACTACGTGCCACATGCCACATGCCACATGCTGCAGATGGCATGTACGTGTGTCAAGGGAGAACATAACCCAATTAGTTGAGACTGCCCACGACATATGCCAATTCATTTTTGGCATTAGCCTGGCTGCATCTCTAGCTCGTCGCCCTGCCCTCAAGTTTCTCTTTTAGCACGCCACAAATTGCGGCAAGGCTGGCTGCCCGTGTTGGCTGCCTCATTTCAATATGCATTTGCATTTGCGTCACGCTTTTTTAATTATTTTTATAACAGAATTTACCTATTTTAAATGCAGACGACAATGCGAAATGAGAAAGGCGCAAAGCAGAAGTGTGAGAGAGGGAGAGGGAGTGGGGGAGAGAGAAGACAAAAGTCTTGGGAATGCAAATGAACAAATGAAATGACCCTGGCAGCGTTGGAGGGCAGGACACATACTTGAGCCTGAGGCGATGCAGCTGCGTCGCAGTCTAAGGCGACATGGAAAGACGGCGAGAGAGTGAGTTCAATATATGCGACTAGAAGGTACTCTTTGGAAGGTACGAAAATGTAAAGAAAAGAGTTACTGATTGAGGCTAAGATAAGTTGATTTTGATGAGAATATATAGATATAGAATATATTCATCATAATATATCACACTTTTCCTTCTTCTTTTGTTCATTGATTTGCATAATTAAATTTTTCTGCATTCACAATATTTATGTTTAATTTCAGTTTGCCCAACGCTGTGATACCCTCGCCTAGGTATGCAAAAAGCATCTCCAAGTGGGCGTAGAGTGTTTGCTTCCTGGCACACAACAACAGCAGCTACACAGACACACACACACAAACAAGCAAACTTATTCACACAGACACATAAACAGCAATGTCAACAGCTTGTGAGTGTGTTTGTGTATGCACTGCGCTCATAAGTAGACTGCGGGCATTGAGGGGCGTTGCGGGGCGTGGCAATGAAAACAAAGCAACACTTAAAAGTTAAAGCAAACGGAAAGCGACTTGGAGAAAGGGGCAGGGGCGTGGCCTGTAGTCTTCCAGCATCTCGGGTCGCATATTGACTGAGGCGATGCTTAGCAAGAGACGAGATGCGAGAGGGGAGGGGGAGGGAGAAAGTCGACGCTCTGTAAATTAGGTGCTTAGTCATTATGGCTTGTTGGCCATTTCGAACAGTAAAAACGAGAGACGAATTTCTTGAAGGGCTCGCTTAAAAGGTAAAAGTACAACTCGAAGTGGGCGCCCAACGTGGGAAGTACTAAACTGAGCATAGTTAGAGCAGCAAGTTGAGGGAATAAGATTGAGATAAAGGGACTTTTTTCTGAACATCTTGAAGTTGCTTGTAGCCCGTGTTCACTGTTTTAATTACAGCTCAAGTCTTGTACATGATAGGCCTGTTTTATGGCCTGTACACAGAACTAGCCAATGACAAGAAGTGGGTGCCTCAGCGTTGTTGTCTTAGGCCAGCCACCAACCCCTTTGTATGTGGGGCATGGCTTAAATGCAAATTCAAGTTAATAAATGACAGGCCTAGCGCCATATCTCCACACAAGCCGGGCCCATAAAC
Organism: Zaprionus africanus; assembly: GCA_018151435.1. Classification (NCBI taxonomy): domain Eukaryota; kingdom Metazoa; phylum Arthropoda; class Insecta; order Diptera; family Drosophilidae; genus Zaprionus; species Zaprionus africanus. The sequence continues at coordinate 997,613 of JAECXB010000221.1, forward strand.
AAGCCAGAAGAAAGCGAATGCCGAAAAGGGGCCTGCAGCCTGGCAGAACCGAGAGCTGATTCATTAAAAAACATTCTCCCCTCCCACAGTTCTCCTCTGACTCCCCCAAGTCGATAAGCGTAAATTTGCCAAATACAAATAATCTTTCTGCTTGGGCACTCTAATCCGAGCCGAGATTAAAATCTCAGCAAACAACTCGAGAAACCTGATAAATATGCTCGACGAATTTCACTTCTTGCTGGCATATGCAAAACTTAACTCAACTCTGGCCGGGAACTTTTAGCGAGTGCAGCCCGTTGTCTGCCAAGTTGTTACGGCGCATAGATTTTTATGACCCCGTTGCAAGGATCTTAACACTCGACTGACTGTGCCCTCCCTGGTCGGGCCGGGGCAAGCTCCATTGCATCTCGAGTTGTGGAAAGTTTTTAAGTGCAGCACATTGGCTGATTGGCTGCCAGTGCTTGTGATTTAAGCTAATTGCTTTCAAGAGAGGAGTGAGAAATGGGGAGGGGTATAAACGAGAACCAAAGTGGCAGAGAGAGAGCGAGAGAGAGGCGAGTACTCAGCACTCGAAACCTTTTGAAGCTTTTAAAAAAATTATTTTATTTCAGTTTTTAAAAGTTTCTTACACTCGATTCGAAGTGGAATTTATAATAAATAGAGCCCTTCGATTGTCAGCTCAAGGAAACCTGTTTAAAGGTTCTCTTTTTTATCTTTTATGCATTTTAACATCTACTTTATCTTCTACACACTTTAAAGAAGATGCTAAGAATGATATAAAATTTTGTATGGATTAAATATTTTGTGAACTTTATTTTCCTCTATTCTGCATTAGATCTCAAGCTCATTTCAACTCGAGCTGCATTTAATTTCCTTAAATACTTTCTCTTCAGTTGATGCCCGCACCAACTAAGCTTCAAAACTCAATATATACAACATCATTCTCAATAATAAATGATATCTTCGGTGGGATTTGTTTTTCTGTCAGCGACTTTGCGCTCTGTGTAATTATCTTGGCATGGCGAGCAAAAATTCAACTGTCAAACCGATAGAATAAATAGCCATGGGAACGTAGCGCAGAAACAGAGACAGAGAATTCGCAGAGCAAGAAGAGATGGCTAAATCTAATAAGTAAGCCAGCAAAAGCAGAAGCAGACGTGGAAGTAAAAGGAACGCAAAGAGCAAACAAACTGCGCCGCATTTATCTCAACCGCAAAAATGTCTGCCATATTTCATTTTAAATGCAGCACCTGCAGCTCAGACAACCTCCTGCTCCTCCTCCCAGCTTCCCCCAGCTCCGTCCTTGCCCTGGACGAGGCTCCAAAAATACCAGAAAAAAATAAAATAGTACAGGTAGGCAGAGACTTAGAGAGCGAATGTTGAAAACAAAATGTCAACGATGGAAAGTTGCGGACATGCAGCGTGAAAACAATTCGACCTGCAGATACCCTGTACAGAAATTCAACAGCTGAAGAAATGTATTTCTTTTCAACATTGTTTGCTGCATTATTTGTAAATAGATTAATAGACTTCTTTAGGTGAGTAAAAGAACTGCAGAGTATTCATGTGCTTATATATAAAATATATTGATTGCAGTCCCGATGTGCTAAGCCTTTGACAGCCTGCATAAAATACGCAGGCTTTTTAGTTCCCTTCCATTCTCTATATTATTTTTTAACACTTTACAGGGTATTAAGAGGAATCTGCAGCTGTAATCAACAACATCAGCGCAAACTTAACTGAATGCGACAAGCGTAACCCAGCCCAGTCCACACACACACACACAGTATGCGTATCTGGAACTCGGGCAAATCTGTGCCTTCCCACTCCTCCCTGCATGTGCCTGCCTCGCGCCTACTTACACGTCAGATAGGCGTGGCAGCGCGAAGAGATATCTAATAACATTAAGTAGTTAGTTGGCGCATCGTTTGAATTATGACCACGTTCGCCAACGCAGCCTGCTGCTGCCCACGCCTCAGGCATGTCCTAGCCAACACACATACAAACACACACAGGCACACACAAACAGGCACACACACATGTGTTTAATTCCTGTGCCTTGTTATTGTTGGCATTGTTTTTGTTATTGTTGGCTACTTTGCACTATTTTGGCTGCTCGAGCATGTGGCAAAATTGAATTTTGAAATATGGTTCGCATGCACGAAATGACTGACAAAAGAAACGAGCAAACGAAGAAATGACCGACCAAAGAGAATGGCACAAAGCCCCAAGTCCCCAGAGGCATGGGCTCAAGGTCATAGAAGTCTCCAATGAATTCAGCAAAATCATAATGAATGTTCTATAGAATTTCTTTAAGAAAAATACTAAAGAGTGCAATGAAGTAAAATGATTGTAAATAACCTAATGAATATCATATTAATTTCTCAACATTTCAATTACTTTCGACAACTTTCAAGTTATTTAAGAGTTACAAGTACATTCGAAATTTAATGCGCGTTCTTTTTTGATTTTAATTGTATTTATAAACAAATTTGCAGTACGAAGAAGATGGATTGTAAATTTTCTAATGTATATAAAATGAATTACTAAACATTTATTTTCTTTTAATTACTTTCAAGTTACTTTAGAGTTATAAGTACACATTCGAATTCAGTTTTATTCATAAAAAAAGTGAAAAACGAAGAAAATGTATTGTAAATTATACAATGAATATGATCTTCATTACCAATTATTTTAATTAATTTAAATTTATTTCGATTACTTCCAAATTACTTTAGAGTTGCAAGTACATTTTGAAATTTAAAGCGCGTTCTTGCATTTTAATTTTATTTGTAAACAAATTTGCAGTACGAAGAAAATCTAAAGCAAATTCTTTAATGAATATAATACTAATTCCATAATTTCAATTCCTTTCGATTACTTTCAAGTTACTTACGAGTTGCAAGTACAATTGAATATAAAAACGCACTTTTGCATTTCAATTTAGCATATAAACAAATTGGCAGCTCTAAGAAAACTGATAGTAAATTACCCAATGAATACGATGTTAATTACTCAACACTTCAATTACTTTCCAGTTACTTTGGAGTTGCAAATACATTTGAATATTAAAGCGCTCGTGCATTTCACTTTTGTTTATAAACAAGCTGGCAATAGAAAAACTTTTTAGTTCTCGCAAATGAGTTTGCAATTTCGTTTTCAAGGATTTCTCTAATTTTCGGCACTCTCGAAAATAATTATACTTCGGTGGGGCGAGACTGCATAGACTACATACATATATCATTTTAGCAGTGCACCCTCACGTGCTTTACACGCTTGCCACGCTGCCAAAAAGGCCAAAGGTAAGTCAAGGTGGTGTCACCTGCGACCCCCTGCCCATTTTTAGCCACTCAAGACCCGAAGCTATGCTCAACACTTCAAAAACAGACGCCAGAACACAGAACACAATGCTCGAACAGGAGGGAGACTTGTGTGCTGACAAGCAAGAACAACACCTGAGCGAAAGTTGACTCAACTATTGTAGAAACTGAAACTGAAACTGGAGCCGAAACTGAAACTGGAACTGATATACTATAACTAGGAAAACAAGTTTTCATTCTCATTTCCATTTTGAATTTGCATTTGGATTTTCCTTTTTGCAGGACACGCCTAATTAAGTGCCAGATATTAGCGTAATTGCTTGCAAATTGTGGGAGGGCACAGGCTGCATGGCGACGAATTAATGCCACATTACGTATACGCAGGGCAACTTATTATAATTTGCAATTAATGGATAACAAATAAGGCACAGCAAAGCGAAATTCCGATTGAAGGCAGTACAAATAGAGGTGGTGCCAGGGGGGGAGGGCGCTGCTGTGTAAACATCGCAAAATCGATGCACGAGTTTATCACGCATATCAACGTCGCTTGGGCTCTTTGTGTGGGTAATTAACTTATTTACAACCATCCCCTCCACCAACTTGCCCCCGCAATATGGTATACAAATACTGATATATCTGTATGCGTGCATAAGTAAATATAATCACTTTTCACATTCGTTGTGGCTGCCACAGTTGCGGTTGTCATTATCATTTTTCACGCTGTCTTGTTGCACACATTGTTGTTGTCGTTGTTGTTGCTGTTGCGCTCTTTGATGTCTGCGGCGCTGTGGTTGTTGTTGTCATTGTTGTTATTGTTGACATGTGGCAAAGTTAGCAGACGTCCAGTTAGAACCCTTCGGAGTAACCATAGGTATTTTCAAGTTGTGGCAGGATTTTTCTTTTAAGAAGTGGTTTATTGAATTGTAATAATATTATTAAAATATTTATTTGATGTATTTACTTATTGAAGCAATTTTTTCTTTTAAGAACTTTTAATTATATTATTATGGTTTTTTGATATTATTATTTATTATATTAACTATTTGATTAATTTATCGTTGCATGATTTCTGTATGTAAATTTGTAATTATTATAATCATTATTAATATATTTTTTATTTATTTATTAAAATGTTATTATTATTTATTTAAATATTATATCATTTTTTGATATATTTTGCAAAATATGAATATATATATCTATGCAAAATTATTTATAGTTGAATTTTGTTCATACATTAATGCATTTTTCTCTTCTTTATATTTTTTTGATTGATTGATTAAAAGATTTTGAATTTTTTTTCGTGTTTTTTATTAATTTTACTAGCATATAGTTTTATTTATATTACATTATATATATTTAAATTTATCTTGTATTCATTGAAGTTTTATTTATATGTTTAAAAATCATATTATTAAATTTATTCTTCAATTTATTTTTAGAATATTATTTCTTATTTTACTATTTTCAAATAATAAAACAAAATAATAAAAGACTGATGAGTTGCTTTTTATTTATATTCAAATAAATATTTCATGGGAAAAATATAATTTTATATTTACATTTGAATGCAAATTAATATTTTCCCCGACTCAGGTGCAATAATTTCCGAATGAATTAAGCAATTCTTTCATCCTTTTGCGCTCGTTATAAAATGGACTCATGACAATCATAATTGGCGACTTTTTATCGCATTTCGTTTGATTCTTTTTTATTGATTGCAACGACTTTTATTGTCGCTGTTCTGCATATTGGCAGTTGTCACTCATGCGTCGCCATTTGCCACGACGAAGGGACAAAGGGACGACATGCATGACACTCTCGGCCATTGTGATTGTTGTTGTTGTTGTTGTTGTTACTGTTGTTGCATATTACACTGTAAGTGAAGCCTTCGATTCGCTATGCAGAGCACTCGCATCGGCAGCCATTTGCGGGATTTAATTATTAACTCGATTTGTCGTAAGGCGATTTGATACACAAAACTATTGCTAAGGCATTAAAACGGAATGGCGAATTGCACTTTGAATTGCACTGAATTGCACGTTGAACAACAACAATTGCTCGAATTTGTCGTTGTTTGTTATTGTAGAAAAGGAGTAGAAATATTTTTTTTTTTTTTTTTTTAATTTTTTCCCCGTTTTTGGTTGTGAAACGGCAACGCGACGCGCGGCGTGCAAACTGCAGGCGAGAAACACGGACCCAGCCTAGGAACTCAACGCTCCTGGTGTTAAGTCCTGCTGCTGCTGCTGCTGCTGCTGCCGCGACGACGACGACGACGGCGACGACGATGGCGACGACGACGACAGCGAGACACGCGCGACTCAGAGTACAACAAAAACACGACTGAGCCGTCCAACGGCCAGCGACGAATTACGAATGCGAAATTGAAAGCGAAGCGAAGCGAACGACGCGACGATTCTGTCTCAGGTTGAACGAAATTGAAAGCCGCCGTGCCACACACGAAGTGGGTCGCTCGGTCGCTCACTCGTTCTGCATTGCAGCACCAGCAGCAGAGGCAGCAGAAGCAGTGGCAAGCAGAGACAGAGGCAGAGCGCGCCTTTTTGTTTACAAGCCGAACAAGCAGCGCAGCCAAGTCAGGTAACCCAAAACGAGCGAAAGCTTTCATTACTCTCTCTCTCTCGCACTCTCTGTCAGCTGTCAGCTGTGTGTGGGCGTTGCTCGCTCGCGCTCTCTGCTCTCTCGCTATCTCTCTCTGTGTGGCAAACAGCTGTTTGCACTCCGTGCCCCAATTTGCTGACATTGCTAAGGCCGCCGCCACTCGAAAGCTCCCGCCTGCCTCAATGCAATGAGCGCGATTCATGTGGCTGCCTGCATGTTATCCTAGCTGACATTGTAAACATGACCAAAATGCATGTTCCCCTAAAAAGGTGTGTGTGCGAGAGTGTGTGTGTGTGTGTGCATCCTCGAGTGTTTGGTTGGGTGTAAAGCCGCATTTGACGTGCCAGTGCCACATTCATTTGCATATTTGAGCGCAGTTGTGAGAGTCTGAGAGAGAGAGAGAGTAAGAGAGAGAGAGAGCGAGAGAGTGAGAGCACCGCAAGTGAAAATACTTTGGAGTCTCATGTGTAACGCAAAGATAAGTTCAACTTAATTAAAGTTGCAGAAAGGGACAAATCGCTGGCTGACTCGACTTGCATAAATTATGACCAGCAAAAGAAGAGAAGCTCGCCAAGACTTATCTCTGGCTTAACTATTTATGCCTGACTGGGTAATCATCTCGGAGTAATCTTCATAAGATATTTGTGCAAGGGACACAAGGGAATCACAGCTCATTTCATGTGCTTGCAGTTTGATTAGCCTTATTATGGTATAAAACTCTTTTGAAAGGTTGTTTTAGTTTAAGTAATACATTGTCGTTACTGCATGTCGTTATTAGTATCATTATTTTTTTTTATTTCATATTTTGTTTATATTATTAGTATCATTATTCCTTTTTCATACTTGATAAAAGTTGAGTTTCTTCAAAGTTTCCTTATAAGCGAAGTTTTTTTCTTTTGCAAGTTGAATCTAACAAGATAAATCATTCAGTCGTTCAAGGTCTTCATGGTTTGTTTGTTTGATTATACTCATTCTATTCAACTGAATGTCGTTGAAACTAAAATAATTTGTTTTAGTTTAAAGAATATTTGATTATGAAAGGTACATTATTTTAATTGTTCTATGCTCGACAAGAGTTGAGTTCCTTCAAAAAAGGGCGTAGTTTCTTGTTAAACAAAATCTCTTCCTTGCTGTTCTTGCATTGTAAAATCCATTTTTCAATTTCAGATATTATGAATAAGTGTTGAGTTTCTTCATAAAGGTTCTGCATCTGCTTAGCTGCTCATCTATTACTATCTATCACTCATTTATTTATTCATCTCCAGCTAACAAGAGAAGTCATCCAGCCAGTCGAGGTCCTCATCTGGCAGCAACTGCTTGAGGTATCGCACCTCCTCCTCGTACTCGGCCTGCAGCGTGCTTATGTTACTCGTATAGGGTGGTAGAGTTCTGGATATGATGATCTCACGTCGTGCCAGCTCAGCTATTCCCCGTTCGTAGACCAGCACCTCGTGTTCTTCGTGCGCTGCTTTAATGATACGATCGATCTCAAGACCCGTTCGCTGTTGCTCCGTCAGCGAGGAATCCCCTTGCAGCTGATTGCGTCCATCGACTTCAACGTACGCTGCTGTCTCCAGCAGATTCGCCATAGTCAGATTTTTGGACATGATTTAAGAAAGACCTTCGACTCAATTCAAGTGACAAGCAAAGCGAGACAAGTTATAAAAAGCAAGGCATGCCTAGTTATTATTATTATTATAACATTTCATTTCTGTTTTTACATTATTTTCAAGTAGTTAAAGGATGTTTCGAGTTTTAGGCTACAGCTAGATAGTTTCTGTCGCTGCTGTGCCTCGTGGTACCATTGTAGTTTCTTGGTCTCGTGCTCCAAGGCAGCCTGCCTGATGATCTCGCTGACATCCCGATCCGCTTGATCTTTTCGCTCATCCCACTCCATGCTGACCTCCACAAAGGCGGCAGGCTCGAGGCAGTTCCATGAGTTGGCCACTTTACACAAACTGACGGGCCTCAGCTCTGGCTTCAAACTGAGCTCAAGGCATTTGTACAGCCCCAGCGAAAGTTGCTCAGCAGCTGCTTGAAGTTCGCGTTAAAACAAACAAATTTGATTCGTGTTTATAGATTCGTATTTAATATTACCTGCCCTTCTCTGTTGCCCGTTTTCAACCATATCGTTTACATAAACATAAAGCCAATTTGCCACATCAACAAGTCGCCACATTGTGCGCCAGCTACGCGCGCCTTCCACACGCCGTTCATTTCAATTTGTGTCAATTTTCAATAAACGATATATTACGAATCCGAAGCATTCTGGCTACTCTGGCTCGGCTCGAGGAAGGCGCCGCATAAATCTCGACGAGTTCATTAAAGGCTTAAGAGGCTAATTGGAAGCGCAGCCCGTGTCGAAGCTTTACCACCCCACGAAAGCTACGCTTGAGCTTTTGCCGGAAGCTTGTGGGTTGTTGTCTTGGCTAAATGTGGTTCAAAGTGTAGGGGAGTGTGGGCTATATAGTCTACTTCTTTCATGTTGCGGCAGGTTCTCTGTAGCACAGTAGGTCAGTTCGAAAAGGGAATTCTCAACAGATTCAATAAAAAGTTTTTAGTTGAACAGAATTGTTCAAGTTCAAGAGAAATAATGCACTTTTATATTTTATTGCATACTTACAGGCTGACAATTTTGCTCTCCCACAGAAATTATTTCTTGAATAACTTCTTTGTTTATCATACGATCACAGCCAAATTTTCATTCATCATTAAGAGCCTAGTAAACAATACATATAATATAAATACTGCTACCTATTTCTTAACCATAATCATCACTTGTCAAGGGAAACTATTTCTGTCATTAATTTCGCCAGCTGATTAATACAGTAGTGCGTATGCTAAATATATATATGAAATATATATTAATATTAAACACACGCACATAGCGTGTCAAGGCTGACTTCAATCTTATTGATTGCGCTACTTGGCATTGGTTCGTCAGTTTGTCAAGCAGTTTCGTTTATTCTCTTTAATAAATTATTGTTTGTTTTCATGAGCCATAGCGCTTTAATTGCCAAGGGTGGGGTAAGAGAGGTAGGGTATGTGAGGGCTATGGTGCTGAAACAAAAATGCGACACCTATTCAATTACGCGCAGCCAAGCTTGGGTATTAAAAATTCCATTTAGACGGGGAAAGACACCAGTGGGAGGTTCCCTCAGCAAACTTATTGGAACTTTCAGGTGTGATAAACAATATGGTGGGTGGGCTGGAGGCGTGTCGTAGTCTGAAACTATTTCAGGTACAATAAAGCGATGCACGACAGTTAATCGAACGACACATCCAATTGCCATAAAAACAATCGAAAGCAAATCACGAACATGGATAATCAATTATTTAGTTGGCCAAGGAACTAATTAGAGATGGTTCGATGAGTTTTAATTGAGGGTTAGGAAACTGACTGGGCATCTGTTATCGATAGGTGTGGATTAAGTAAGGTATTATTGTTATGGCAATTTAAATTACATCATAATAATAATAATATTATATTATATATAAACACAATATATGTACCTATATACAGTGTTTATAAGATAAATATTATATATTTTTTTGTTTTATTAGGAGTGTTTTATTAATTTATGAATCGCAGTTTGTACAATTTCAAGCTGAAAATATTCTGCCAAAGATTTCAGAAACTAAAAAATATTTTGTGGCTTGCGCCTTGTTTTAATTTGCATATTTCTCGTGTTATTCCTCTTTTAGTTTATAACTTTAATCCTTAAATTCTTTGTAATATAACGAAATTCCTCGAGCTGAAACTATTTTCTTTATTTTTTTGTTTGCCACGCGCTAAACGAAGAGGAAAACGAAAACCCTGACCAGCGGCAACAACAAAGTAAATAAAAGAATAGCAAAAAAAGAAAGGAAGAGAGGGGACTGGGAAAAACAACATCCCCAGCATGTCTGAGCACAATGAGCCGCATAAAGTTGGCGCCAGGCAAGGCGAACCTCAGTAGAGGGTGTGAGTTTGTGATGGAGGATGAGAGGGGGATGGGGCTGATAGTGTAGTGAGCATTTTTGCAGGCACGTGGTAGCATAGGCAACTTAAAGCGGCATGCAACGTGCTACTCGCATTGATGGACTGCAACTTGTTGCACTTACTTTGGCATCGCCAGCTGCCTGCAACTCCAGCTGCGATGTGGTGGGCTGCAGTTGCAGCTGTTGCTGCTGCAGTTGTTGTTGCTGTTGCTGCGGATCCGTATCGCGGTTGTAGTAGTCCGCCAGGCTGGGCACCAGCAGCACGCCCACTTTATTGCGCGCCACCTGCTGCTGCGTGCGGCGATGACGCGCCGGCAGCATCATGCGATGCGCCACTAGAGCCATGCTTGCAACGCACACACACACAAACACACGAGTACAGAGACACACACACGCACAAGCACACGCGCGTGTTAACGGTTAAATCTCGCCCGCTTAGCTTTGATCGAAGAAAACGCTCGCTGCCAACTGAAAAGCGTCGCGTCGCCTCGAAAAGGAAAACGAAAATGAAAACGAAAACGAAAGCGACAACGCACCGGAAAAGCCAAAAAGGAATTGTCTGACTGCTGCATCTCACTCGCACACGCACACAGCAAGGGCAGCCAGTGCTCGCTCTCTTTCTCTTTGTGACTCGTTTGTTCGCTCTCTTTCTATCTCTCTCTCGCTGTCGCTCTCTGTCGCGCTTTGTTTGCTTACAACACGCTGCATGTTTGATGAGAGTTCTGCGCTGTTGTTGTTGTTGTTGCTTTAACGTTAATATTAATGTCCGACGCGACTGTCTGCCAGCTGTGTCTGTGTGTTTGCCTCTTTATGTGTGTGTGTGTGTGTGTGTGTGTGAGAGGGGGACAGTTGTTTCTTTTGTATGTGTGTGTGTTAGTTTAGTTTACCAACACGTGCAAAGCACATTTAATAAAAAGAACACCACAAAAAGCACAACTGACACACACACACACACACACTGACACTCACACACTCAGCGAGAGCAGCGGAAAACATGGCGCAAATATAATATTTGTTGTTAAAATAAAATTACGAAACGCAAAAAACACACAAGTTGGAACATTAAAAAAAACCCTTGCAGTCAGTGAGATATACGACTAATGCATACCCTATAAAATTGTTTGAGCGGAGATTAAAAAACTAAACGCATAAAATTACTGTGAAAACTGCTTTAAAGGACACCTCTTTGATGGACTTTACTTAAATGTGTAACTATTTCTGTGACTCTTGGCCGGACACTTTTCTTAGGCGGACATTTGCCCTGGACAGACAGTTGCCTTGGCCACAAAAAAGTTGGCTGAGGTATTACTAGCTGTCCGGGTAAGAGAGGTTTTTACTTCTATATAGATAGATATAGATATAAATAAAACACACTTTCAGTTGATATAGCTTTTCAATCTTACTACATTTTAACGGACGTATCTTTGATTCGGACACAGTTTGAAGCAAACATGTTTCTTACCAAGAGAATACGGTGTATTTTTCTATGGGCTTTGATTTTCTTGAGCGGACACTTTATTATGCAAAACAAAAGTTGGTAGCTGTCCGGCCAAGAGAGTTCACAAATAATTTCATTGCCTTGACAATTTAACTAAATTTGAAACCAATTTTAAATCTATCTTCCCAATGTACATAAGTATAAATTAAATCTTTTTCTTATTTTGTATATTCTAAGAAAATTAGATTCGGAATAAATTCCTTATATACTTAACAAGCTTAAAGTTCATTGTAGCCTACGAATAAACAAGTCAAAATAAAAAAGTTGTGCAGCCTTAGCTTATCTGCTAAGGTCGATGCGATTGAAATTCATTTGCCTCTGCGTTTGGGTAGCTGAACTTTTTAAATACGCAAATCATTTTACTATCTTTATATATAGTAGAGTGTCACATGTGAGCAAAAGATTTCATGTAGAAGCTCGAATCGCCGCCAGTTCATTCAGTTTCTACTCTCAATGTGCAACGTGTGTTAAGCTCGGATCTCTCCAATAATGAAAGAATTTCAAATATTAATAATAATTCTGGCAACTGTGGTTAGTGTGAATAAAGTTTAGAATGCAGTCCCAACTTGATGATGATTGTGGCTTTTTCAGTTCACTGTGTCGAAGGGTTCCAATGCCACCGGGCTTGTAGATTGTGTAAATCAACTGGCAACATTGCAACAACAAATGCAGGCTGTCTTGCTGAAGTGGCAAGAATTCAGGGAGCTACAAGATAAACTCAGAGATCTGGTGGCTACCATTGTGAATAAGGACGCACAACTGGCTCAACTGGAGGAAAGAAACAATGCAACTCAGCGGATGTTACTTCTAACGGAGGCTATGATCGCGGAGAAGGACAAGAGAATTGTAGAGAAAGATCAGCGTATAACACAATTAGAGAACAGTCAACAGTGTCAACAGGGGAACTCAAGTCAAGCCGTGATTAGTGAGAAAGATAAGCGTATAACAGAATTAGAAGCTCAGTCTATAGCAGATGCAGCCAAGATTAAAGATCTGGAAGGCAAACTGGCGCTCAATAATACTCAAGTAACAGTTACAAATGCACGTATAACACAATTAGAGTTGCAATCGATAACAGATGCAGCAAAGCTAAAGACTCTTGGGGAACAAATATCGGAGAGGGATAAGCGTATAGAAGAATTAGAAATCAAATCAGCAGACGATGATGACAATCTAAAAGAGCTTCGTCAAACCGTTACAGAAAAGGACGATCGTATAGCGCAGCAGGAGGCCCAGTGTAGTTCAGATACAGCAAGGGTTCAACAGTTAGAAGCGAATCTTTTGGGTAAGGATACGCGTATAGCAGAGTTAGAAACCCAGCTTCAAGTCGCAACAGCGAATCAGGCAACTACGCCGACCTTTACCCATGTTCCCCTTTCGTCTGGCAACGATGGTACGTGCCTGGGTCGCATGACGGGAGTCTTTAACATAGAACTCTATGGCCTGCCGCCATTTCCAGTCTACTGCGATTCTACTCAAATGGCCGGGCCCGGTTGGACAGTGATTCAACGTCGTCAGGATGGCCTTGTAAATTTCAATCGTAATTGGGAAGATTATAAAATAGGTTTCGGTGATTTCTATGGGGAATACTTTATAGGTCTCGAGAAGTTGCACTTGATAACCAACTCACGACGCTACGAACTGTATGTCTATATACAGAACTTTAAGAACCAGGAACGATATGCTAGATATGATAACTTCCGGATAGGCAGTGAATATGAAGCATATAAACTGATATCGGTTGGCAATTTTCAAGGCAATGCCGGCAATGCTCTGAAGCCTCATGAGAATGCAATGTTCTCGACACCCGATCGGAATAACGAATTGGGCGGAAGAACATGTGCATTGAAAATGGAATCCGGTTGGTGGTTCATCGGCGGTTGCTATAGATGGTGAGGAAATCTATTTAATATATTTTTACCCTTGCAGAGGTCAGTAGTTTGCAAAGCACCTTACACACCGTACAGTGTATGTATTTCAAATCAGTATCACCATGGGAGTTGATCTAGCCATTTCTGTCTGTCTGCAACGCAACCTTATCTTTCAATTTTAGAGCTAGAGAACTATCGGTCGATTTTCGTTGTTTGTCAAGATATTGCTATCAAATTAACTATATCGGATTTTTTTTTTATATATATATTTGCATATAAAATTTCATCAAAATTAGATCACTATCGGCGAAAATTCAGGTTTTCTTATAAAGACCAGTTTTGAATCATTCAATTCTGCACCATTATATATAACTTTTATTAGAACGTTCGTAGAAGTTTAAAGCCTGCAAGGGTATAGAACCTTCGGCATGCCGAAGGGTTCCTTTCTTCCTCGTATTTTCTACATTTGGAAATCTTTTTCTCATTTATAGCAACCTGAATGGAGTTTACGATCCGAATGGCAACACCAAGAAAATCGAATGGAAGACTTGGCAAGCCAAGCCGCTGAGGTTGACCCAGATGATGATCAGGCCGAAAATGGGCTGAGATATATTGTAGAAGTGTATATGAAATAATGTCTTCTAAAAATATTATTAAATCTGTTTCAGGCTGATTCAATTTATCATGCTTCCTCAGTTATTGCAGTGTATTTTCCACTTTATTTATTCTCTACTATACTCATGCCGACCATTATAATTTGACTCATGTGAACACGCAGGCATTCAGCCACACACAGACGCAGCCAGTCGGACAGACACAGACACAGACAGACTGGGTAGACCCCACTCACTCACTCGACATCCTCAACGCTTAACCACCCCTTCCCCTTTCGCCTAACCAACTTGTTTACTTGACCTCAACCATTGCCAGTTGGCAACAACAATAACAACAACGAAGGAGGAGAAATTGAAAGCGAAAACGAATAAAAAGGAGGCGGAAATAGACAAGCTTTCGTTTTGCTTCATTTTGGAGCTAGTAAAGAACAAACTGTATGTAATGTGAGCAGAAACGTATTCATCAGCTGCACACCTCGATGGCATTAGCTATGATTGGCGCAATTAAAGCGTAAAAGCAAAGTGTAAGGACGCTAAACACGTATACGCCATGGGGGTCGTTCGGTTCGCTGTTTGCGGCGTTGAGGTCAAATAATTATTATTTTTCGAAGCAGACTGCAACATCTGGCCGCAACACACATACAGGATTAAATACAGACACATACGTAGACACCTTGACGTTTTTTTGGGTCACTGTACATTTTTGCTTTGAAAATTACATTTAAATAATGCAGCAGGACAATAGCACATTATCGAGCTGGTTCTCATTTTCCGAATTGCGAACAGGGATAAGAGATATAATAGCCACATATCGATTGGTAGAAGGAGAGATTGCAATAATAATATAATAACAATATAATATAATGGTTAATTGTTTGGGGAACGCCATTGGAGAACTTTGCAATTGCTGCGATGCATTTTGAGATTATCACTAGATTATAAAGGGATACTTAGAGTAGACAGAGAGTTATCACTTACCTTGAGTATGACATGTTAAACGTGCTGCGAGCTACACCAAAAGCATGACGTCATTACAGTAAGCACAAACTCACACACACATACACACATATATAGATTATATATATAGTATATGGTCTTATATAGGTAGATAGATTGAATTGATAGGTTGAGCGTTGTGCGGTAGTAGGCGGGCCGTTTCTAACGGTTCTTGAGAAAACGCAACATTTTGCTGTTGTTGTTGTTGCTGCTGATGTTGCTGTTGAAGTTGTGCCTGAGTTTGTGTAAAATTATATCGAAAATCTTTGTGCTGTGATGGCTGCAAAAGTAGAAGGATACGCAAAGTGGGAGAAATAGAGAGAGAGAGACAAATAGAAAGAAAGAGACATTAGCATAGACAAAAATAGTTCTTAAACTTTAAGTCTGATATCACGTATGCTCCATTGTTGACCCATAGAAAGGCAAATTGTGCAAAACATTTTGCACATGTTGTCGCACGCCTTTGTTTTATCGGCTCAGGCGGAAGGAAACGAACGACGGAAGGATATCCAAAGCAAAAACCAAAGAACACAACCAGAACCAGCCATAAAATTCATTCCACTTCAAACCTCCCCACTCTCTCTTGGCAAAAGGCCCTCAGCTGTTCACTCATTTTGTCTGGCGGTTTCCGACTTTGCGCTGGCAGCCCATAAATCAAATGACCCAAAGCAACATGCACACCCAAACTCTCCCACAGACACACACTCACGCGCGGTCGCCACAAACTCCCACACCCTGGCACAAAAAGCGTAAAAACCAAAGAAATAAATATTTTACAATACATTTTTTGGGGCAACGAACGTATCGAGCTTAAATTTATTTATTTATTTGAGAATTTCAATAAAGTGTATAGATTTTTTTTTATTTGTTACTATTTGCAAATATTAATTTATTGTTTTATAAATGATTCAATAAAAATGCTACAAAATTTAAATTTTCGCGCGCAATGCAACAAAGCTGCTTGATATACATCTGCGTAGCATAGCAGTCAGCTTGCGAATGGCTGCATTTTCAGTTATCGATACGCCACAAAAAAATCGTTGGTGCTGCCAACTGATTTTGAGCACCACTCTCATTTCTGCATGGAACTCAGTGGTTGAATTCGGTCTAAACAGCATACAGATTTATAAATTATTTTCAAAAGCACAAAGTTCTTGTAAATTTGTTATTAAAATAAATTAAAAAGAGTATATCCTATAATTATTAAGTTAAAGCACGACATGAATTACACCCACAGCTAAAACGCGCTTTGATATCCTGTGCAGAAGCTCTGTAAAAATTAAAAGGGAGAAAAAAAGGGAGTCTCCAATGCCCATCGCAAGCCCAATGGAGGCAACTGAGTTGAGTCCCTTTGTCTATTGGTCGCAAACAAAGAACACTCTGCTGCTGAAGGTGGATCTTAAAGATGCCAAGGTAAGTTGTTCCCCAAGCCACAAGTGAAAAATCAATAACCTACTGCCGGCCGGCATCTATACAGGGTGTTATTGCAGACTTCACGCCCGCAACGCTATCGTTCAGCGCCAATGGACACGGAGCTCGAGGCAGGAATGCGTATAAGTTTCAGTTGCGCTTCTACGAGCCTATTGACGATGGGACGGCAACATTCACAGTGACAGATCACAAGATTGAACTGCACATACGTAAACAGGAGCCCAACTGGTGGGTGCGATTGGTGGCCACACCACAGAAGCCTCACTGGCTACGCGTGGACTTTGATCGTTGGCGCACCGAGGACGATGGCGAACTGAACGATCCGCCGCGCGATGTTCGCGAGGATTATGTAGAGGAATATCACAATTTGCAGAAGCAGGAAATCGGATATGTGCGTGGTAGGGGGCATCTCCCTAATTCTTAACTTGCTCTTCTCTTTAACAAATTAGTTTCTTACAGAGAATGCCAAGAAGGTGTACCTAGTCATATACAACCTGGCCATGTTTGTAGGATACCTGCATATACTGGTTATCATGGGCGTGTTGTATCTGCGTGACGGACCTGCCAGCATTAAGCACATGTACGAGTATGTGGGCACCTCGTTCAAGTTTGTGCAGCTTATGCAATATCTGGAAGTGATGCATCCCATGTTTGGCTACTCCAAGGGGAGTCCGTTGGTGCCGTTCTTCCAGGTCTCTGGACGAAACTTTGTGCTCTTCCTGATGATTGAAATGGAACCGCGTATGCATGATAAGCCCGTCGTCTGCTACGTGTTCGTTATCTGGTCCCTAGTGGAGCTGGTGCGGTGAGTAATCAGCTAGAAGATATCTCCCACCATTGCCGATTGATTGCACATCTCGTTTTCTCACTTTGCAGCTACCCTTTCTATGTCAGTCAGCTGCTAAAGCGTGAGAATGGATTGCTCACCTGGCTACGCTACACCATCTGGATACCGCTTTATCCACTGGGCATTGTCTGTGAGGGGGTGATACTGCTGCGCAGCATACCCTATATCGAGGAGACAAAACGCTTTTGTGTGGATATGCCCAACAAGTGGAACATTACCTTTGACATGGTTCTCTTCCTGAAAGTCTATCTACTATTTCTGGCACTGCCCGGCAGCTATCTGGTCATGTCGCACATGTCCAAGCTGCGCGCCAAAAAATTGGGTCGTGGCCGTGCCAAGCCAAAAGGAAATTGAATTAATTGAAACTTTTTTTTCGTTTAGTTGTTAAGATGCAAAGCGAATCCTAAAACGTATATTGTTGCATGTTTCTATTGAATTGGCGCTCAACCGTTTTCCTTAAAGAAATCTCTATACCCGAATATATATACAATATACATTGTATGCACTATCCCAAAGAATTTTTATACACAAATTCAGAAACATTATTTCTTAGCATAATTTACACTTCATATATCAAACAATTGACTATCAAAGAATAAATATTTAAGAACCTGATTCATGTGTTGACAATATTTTAATCGAATTGTATTTGGCATTTCTGAAATCCCTTAGATTGATTGAGATATCATTTGGCATTGAAATTTATCGTACATTGTCGTTGTATTAGTATAAAATTGTGTAATTATCCTGGTATGCACTCTATACATATACATATATATATTAAGATTTGCTGTGTGTAAATCATACCCTCCTTCTTGAGGGTGTACAACAGAAATCACTTAGTCGCTTCGCTCTTGAGCTTCACTTGCATATCGAAGTGCTTGAGCAGTGTATTGTGCTATGTGGAAAGAGGCACCTACCAGCAGATCTTTTGCATTCAGCCTTAGCATCTCCTCGAGCATCGTAGTTGCTGGTTGTGTTGTTGCTGTTGTTGATGGCTGCTGCCCAAGCCAATTTGCACTCGAGCGTTAACAAAGTGGCTTCTTCTGCTGACACTCGAGTCGAGGACTGACTTTGCTTGGTGCCTGGCGAGCTCCTTTTGTGCGTCCTGCTGCAGGTTCAATTAGTACTCCAAATGCCAAGGGGGGCTTGGGGGACTAACGCTTAATAATGGATGCGTGTATTTTGGGGTCTCCGATAAATTGCTTTTTTCTTTCATTTCTTTTGTGGCACCGAGACGTCAATCAAGTCGAGTTCCGTCGTGCGGCACGTGTGACGCAAGTGCAGCACAATTTTCGGCTGTCAGCAAAGATAAATGCCCCACACTCGCACACACACACACTTACTCGCGAACACACTCGCACTCAGTGTTAATTGCCCAAGTGGTGTTGCCGCCGCTGCCACTTGCCGCACTCGCCACATAAATCCCCAGGGTAAATTTATCTGCAAGTGCGAGAAAAAAAGGCGTCTCCACTGCACTCGCCAAAAATGAATAATGAATTATTC
The DNA here is from genome assembly GCA_018151435.1 of Zaprionus africanus. NCBI lineage: Eukaryota > Metazoa > Arthropoda > Insecta > Diptera > Drosophilidae > Zaprionus > Zaprionus africanus. The sequence continues at coordinate 1,016,296 of JAECXB010000221.1, forward strand.
AATGCAATTTGCCAAGCGCAGCAGCAGCAGCAGAAGTCGCCACCAGAAGTCGTAACTGAACCGACCCTCAGCGGGGTTAACGCACAACTAATCACCTAGAGGCAGGCCTACGGCTGTGGCCAGTGCCACCAGTATGCGGCCTTGGCCCACCCAAAATGAGTTTTTGATTAATGCCCTACTCGGTCTGATCGAGCCGGGTGTAGTTGTTGGAAGCGGGCGGAAACTAGGGGGAGTACGTGTTCCAATTGATTTTTTTTTAGTCAGACAAATGCATGGATTTATGCCGTGCAGCAACTGCAGCCGTCAATGGTCGATGTGAAATTTTTGATTTACTTTACTCTGTGGTCGACTATTACCATAGCTCTCTCTTCACCCTCTACAACGGCGCCACTGGTCAGCTTTAGCTGGGGATTTGGTGCGCAAGTAATCCTGATATATGACCAGTTGCCATGTGCTCAGCTCGATTGCACATAATCAAAGCAAAGCACTGCGCGTTTCCACCACTTAAGGGACCGAATCGAGTCAATTAAAACTGGAATAAGCGCGAACGACTTGTGAGATATGTATGTATTATATATTTCTATACATTATATAGTACATATTTCTCAATGTAATATTGGCCTGATCATCATTTGTACAAACTTGAGAGGCTCAAAGTGCCAGGTTCTCCACTCTATGGAAGGTTGTTTTCCCAGGCTTTGCTTGTAGTAGGGTCCATTAAGATTACTATGTGAAGGAAAAGTTAAGTAAAAGATTGAATAAAGAAGCTTGCATTTCTTTTTACCATTGATAGCAACCCGAGTTAAACCACCAGCCGGATTTAAAGGTTTCTGCACAGTTCCCACTCGTTACGATTCGATCGGGAGTTTCAAACCTAACTCCCTTATGCTGGGCCAAGGCATCATCGGCATTTCCGGAATATTCTCCAAATGTTTTGACCATATACGATTCGCTTTCGTTGCCTACTAGAAAATTACTGTATCGGGCATATCGCACTTCATTGTGGAAGTCCTCAAGATGAATGTATAATTCGTGTGGTTGGGATTGCGTTAAAAGAGAAAGCTTCTCCAGACCAATAAAGAATTCTCCACGCAAATCACCAAAACCTTCCTTATAATCAGCCCAATTTCGATTGAAATTTTCACTACCATCTTTGCGACGCTGAATTACTGTCCAACCCGAGCCTGCGAGTTTCCAATCACAGAGAACTGTGGATATATATTCATCGGTCGATTTGCCTAGACAATTGTTGCTCAGATGCTTTGCAATTATCAACTCGCGACTCGGTTCAGGTTTGTCGGATTTTATTAATTTTGCAGGCGCACTTGATCTCAATACTTGGAAGCTTTCTTCATTAGTTGTTTTCACTATCACTTGTTCAACTTCATTATCTAAATTTATTTGGGATTTAGCAGATGAACACATTTTCTCGATATTTTCAGTAGTTTCTATTTTTTGCAACTTATTCTCGCATGATGTCAGTTTGGTTTGCAGTCTCTGAATGTCTTCATTCTTAACTTTTTCCTCTATTTCCTTTTTGGGTATCCTCATTTGATCTTGTCTTAATTTTAGCTGATTCTGCAGGTCTTCAACTTGTTTATTCTTTTCTTTAACCAACTCTTCATTGACTAAACTGTTTGTCTTGTATACATTACCCAATTCAACTTGCAGTTCCAGCTGTTTCTGTTTATTCTGAACAGTTTCCTCCATGTGTTTTACAGTTTTTTCAAGATCTCGAACTTTTTCCTGTAACTCGTCGAACTGTTTCTCCTTCGGGTATGTCAAGGCTGCATATTGTAGAAGTGGCTTCACTATATCATAACAATATGAACTACATTCTTGATCTTTATCTTCACTGTGCAGGGATAAACAAGACTATTGAGACTTTATGGGTTTGTACTCTTCTGTTTCCATACCGAATTAACTTACATCATCTTCATTTTGTTCACTCAACTTTATCAACATAAAGACTAATAGTAATGTCAATATTTTACACGATTTTAAATTCATATTTTCACAGTTTCTTCCGCTTTCGAACCTTGCGCTACACAAAACATTATTCAACTAAATTTCAATTATATTTACTATCAAATATATTGTCGAATATGACTTGAGTCATTGAAATCTGCGCTTATCAGTCGCTCACTGAACTCTCTCGGCAAAACAAAATCAAAAATGTGAATACATATACCATATAATAAATGCCAAGGGGATTTCTGAGTTAAACACAATCAAAAGAGGCTTGTCAGACCTCAAAGACCCAAAAAATACTATATAAATGGTTTGTATATTTCTGAGATTGAATGATTGGGTAGATCTGAGCCCCAATCACTTTACTCACTTATCATTTTGAAAAATATTGATTACAATATCAATATAAATACTTAATCAAGGCTGTCATGAAATATATAATAAAAAGGGAAAGTAAATGCGAGAAATCGTCATCGAGGCAGTTCGCTTGTTTTTTAAATTGAACACTTTGATTTTGGAGAATGAATGGAGCAGACGGATGACAGTCAACAAAAGAGATTGGTGAGGTGCAATTGGTAGCTGTTTTATGTCATCTGATACAGAAGGCAATTGCAACTGCAACATGTTGCACTGCTCAGCAAATAATACCTAATAATATCGAATATACTCATACAAAGTGCTCGCCTATTGTGACTTGTGTCTTGCGAATCTTTGGGCTCAAATAACTTGCTGTCGTTTTGCTTTCATGGGATGCTGAGCATTGCTTGGGCTTTACAAAGGACATTTCAATCCCACTCACACACACTCACTCACACTACACACGTATGAAAGCTTAACCCCTTGTGTGCCATGCGTTCGAGTTTCGGTTCGCATAGTTAGTTGAGGTCGGTTAGTTTATTGGCAACTATTCGAGCATCGGTTACAGTCCCAGCCGGGCAAGTCACGTACGATAAGTTTGTGACGATGAGCACCAAGACTCGCACAGAGTTACAAGCATATTTTTGTAGTTCCCTTTCGAAAGTTATGATAAATGAAGAGCAGCTGCAAACAGATGTTTGTGATAACTACGCGCCCTGCCCTCAGTAGGGACGAACAAGCAGACAGGGCAGGCAGACTGACAGACGTGTGCAGCATGGGACGGAAACAGGAATCGAGCTTATGAAAAATGAGCTGAAATTATTGTGTGCGGCAGCTGCAAAGTGTGAGTCCTGCAATCAATTTCCATTAGTTGCCACAATTCATTGAGAGACGGTTAAATCAACTTCAGCTACTGTACACAATATTTGCACAAGCATCATAAAATCCAATTTCAGCGGCATCAAGTAAATTACATATTGATATGTATGAGAAGCTATGCATAGTGTATATTGTAAATATGTTTATAGTACACTCTACAAGTTAATCAAAACTCAGTGCACTTAATTATACTTTCATAATTTATATACATATATCTTATTTAAGTGCAATTTGTCTGCATAAATTGCAATTGAGTTTGAGTGCGCTTTAAATAAATTGAGAAATAATTCAACAGACCGAATTGAATTTAACCAAGTGTAATTATTTAAGCTGCTCAAGGTGTTAATTAATTTTAACCAAGTTTGCTAAAGTTGCCAAAGCCACTAAACACTCAAAAGAGGAGGACTAGAAGTAGTTTACTACGAAAATAGGTCGTCCCCTACGGTATGATAAGTTGTTAAAGTAACTTGCACAATGTTTAGTTTGGATGCCTTTAGAGTTAATGATAGATTACAAGCAAGATTATGTTCTGTATTTAATCTTCATAGTTAAACTGTTTTGATTATATTTGATCGCATAAAGCGAGCAAAATATGATGCTGTGATGATATGTGAGATGATATGTATCATGTGGCCGCAGTAAACAGTGTATTTACTATCGATAAGTAATAAATTTACCATACTTTAATCATTCAAAAAACATCAGTATTCTAAGAAAAACATCGATGTCTTAATTAATAAAATAAACAAATATTTCAAAGTATTAATCATATAGTAAGTGTGTGAGTCGCTAAAAATGATGTTGTAGCTCTGGCTCAGGGGCAGATCTGGCAACGCTTTCCCATTTGGAGTCCAACTAAATGATATTGCTTTCTCTTTTATTGCCTACACACCTGCTGCGTCTCCTTGACACCAGCGCCATAGTTGAATCCATTCTCTCCATAAACTAACTAAAAAGTGAAAACAACAACAACGCTGCATGTTCAGCTCTCCCAAAACCAACAAATTTCAAATGAATGCGTGCGGAATGCATAAACTTTTTGACAGTGGCGGCCAAAATAATAGGCAAACAATAATAGGAACGTTATAAAAAGACAAGTCTAAACAAGCAAATGCATTTAACATTTTTATTAAAGCATATTAATTTGAAATTTATTTGATATAATAAATTTCTCCGACATTTTTAACTGGCAATTTAAGGCTTGAACTCGCCTGTGCTTGTCTTCGCTTCAATGCCATTTGCTTTATGACACTTTCAAACGCCCACAAAGCAAGAGCCAGCGGGCGGGCAATGAATCTTCAAGACCCACTTATAAGCGCGCACACACTCGCACAGACGAGCACGCACGCACACACACACAAACATGGACACAAACACAGAGACAGTTGTTACCCAAAAGGCCAAGCAATTGTGGCCAAAAGGGCTGACAGCGTAAGAGCGAAACTTGGCCAAATGTTTTTTTCTCATTTTCTTCAATATTTTTTCTTAAGTTTTTTTTTTGTAGACAGTAGAAATTGGCTGCCATTTGCCATGGGTTGAGCTGGGAGTCCTCGCTTGGTCGCCGGTCTCGGGACCCAGCGTTGAAGGCCGTCACAATTACTGAAGTGGATAATTAGAGTCTAGGCCCGTTTGCGGGGCATGTGACTGAATAAATATTTAAGTTATTTAAGTTTATTGAACGGAAGGCAATAGAGGAGCTCAAACTAATATTGGCGACAAAATGAAAGACATGGCGATTGCTTCAAGTGGCGTCCAGTTCAGAATAATTACCACATTGAACTTAATCGTCCTGTGAAGGAAACTTGTTGCTGCCTTCATACCAAGGGAGAAAAGAGACTAGAGAAAGAGAGCTAACAGAATTCTTTATTATTTATGTTACATGCTTGAGATGCTGTCTAATTAAATTTATAAAATATATGGGTTTTTATCTATTTGCCCAGAAATTGCCCCACGCACGTGTCACTAAGGAATTTATGACTGAAAACTGGAAGATTTTAATTAAAATTTGTTGAAAACAAAAACATTATTTGCCATGGTGAAGCCCTACGTGAGGATGACAAAGAAAAAGTATGGCATACTGTGCTGCTATTTATAGCAATGGCAATGGCAGTTAGCAGAAGTAATATTCATCACAAATATTATATGAAGCGTACATTATGCTTTCTTTTTCAATTTCACCTGAATTAAATTGTCTTTGGCTAGTTTAATATATATTAAAAGTGTCAGCTATTTGTAAGTCACCTCTTTTCACGTACAATATTCTGTTTAACTATCCTTTTTAGATTTTATTATTTAAGTTGCATAGCTAAAAAATAAAATATGTTATGCTTTCTTTTTCAATTTCACCTGAATTAAATTAGCAAGAAACTCTTTTGTTTGGTATTTATAGTAATAACAATGCCAGACAGCACAGAAATAAACACAAAAGCTAGTCTGTGGCTAGTTTAATATTTATTAAAAGTGTCAGATATTTTTTATTCACTTACAATATTCTGTTTAACAATCCTTTCTCAAGACTCGTTCGATTGCCGTTTATTTATTGAAGTTTTCTAGATATAAAATGATCTTAGTTTTTAGAACACTTTAAGGCTACCGACACATACCATTAATATGAAAGTGAGTCTCTAGGCACTCATTACTTAAAACCTAGCACGCAACCAAAAGTAAATAGCAAACATGTATCCCGTCTATCGATTTCCTGTCAAAGTGAAAGTACCCCGACTTCAATTACAGTTCGAACACCTCAAAGCGGAACCTATAAATAATTTACAGAGAGAACAACTTTTCTATGAATATATTGTTTATTTTCTAGTAGAGGTAAATTTAATTTACTAAAATACGCCGAGATTAAAACTTATATACATTTTAAAGTAAGTAAATACATTTAGCTTATAATATTGGTTGATTTCACTAGAGCATATTAAAGATTTAAGCCAAAAGATTTAATAAAATCAAGTGCATTAAGTTACAGTCGTTTAAAACCGACTATTAGATGCCCTAGACCCTAAGTAGGGCTAAATTAAACGAATTCCTTTGGATTTGGTTAAGTCAACCCAGCCAAGTCAGCATTTTATTCACTTTCAAACAGTGCTGAGATACTGTTTTAATGATTTAATTAATCAATGGTTATCCACACTTCAAACAGCACATTTTTTTTTGCATATTTTATATACTTCATGATATTGTCTCTCAATATATATATTAAAGAAAATCAATCATATTTTCAATCACTCAACAGCTTTAATAAAGTAAAATCATCTTGCTAATATCAATTTAGACTTCTCGCTAACAAAGTAAAACTTGTTGAGGCCGCTTGCCTTACAGAATGTATTTATTTCTCAGCAATCACTCTTTCATATCTGGAAGACATGTTGAGGTTACGCGATGGGTAACAAGGTACCTTGCGAAGAATATCCGAACTATTTCAGCTTGAGCTTCAAGAGCGCCTCAGATGAGTGGACCAGCATGTTTCTTCTGCCCCTTGAGCACACGTCTATTGTGGGGCATGGCATAACGCAGTTTACTCCAGAACAGAGGATCGCCCCACTTGAGGTATGTGTTGAGCCTCAGGTAGGCGCGCAGCTCGCTGTCAATGCCATCGAAGTGTTCCAGCTCCTTATAGAGAATGATGATGATGCGTTTGCGTTTGTCCTGTAGTGTGGCCTGGTACGCGATGCGGAACTCCATGCGTGCCCACACAGAGTCAATGAAGTGCTGCGAGAGTACAATGATCACTCGCTTCGAGTCGTTCACGGTACGCACGATCTGCTCAGGAATGCAGTCGCCCACAAGCCAGTCGCGTCCATGGAGACAGACGCGGAATGCATGGAGACCGCTCTCTAGTTCGGGCAGGAGTTGAGCAATAAGTTGCTCGTCTTTGTGCGAGTACGAAATGAAGGCATCGTAGGTCTTGTCCTTGTCCAGCTCCTCCTCGGAAACCCACCAAAGACAGAGGTTGTGATTGTACAGCCAGATTTTAATCTCCTGTTGATAGATCAGATAGACCACGGTAATCAGGCAGGCCACAATCACCAGGCCACCCAGAATGCAGCCAATGAGAAACACATAGGAGGGGCAGAGTTCCCAGTACTCCCACATTTGCAGGGGCTTCTCCGAGTGACTGGCACAGTAGACATCTCCGATGTCCTGAATGCGTTGTGGCTGCACTCTCATAAAGCTCAGCAGTGGCAGAGCACCACAATCACAGGCCAGAGGATTGCCAGCTAGCAATAAGTTGACCGTGTTGTTCTCCATTAACAGATAGTTAACAAAGTTCTGGTCAAATACACTGATCTGATTGTTGCGCAGATCGAGATAGCTTAGATTGCTCGGTAGCTGCTTTGTGGCATCCACGGTGCTGAGCTCGTTGTCGGCCAGGTTCAGGTAACTCACGTTGCCAAAGCCAATCACTTCACTGGCATCGGGTAACTCACTGATACTATTGTTCTTCAGCTTGAGCACCGTCTGTACTAGGTTTGTCTGTGGCAGAGCTGGCAGTTCTCTGAGAGCTACGCCTCGGCAATCGATGAACAGCTGTTGCGTCTGACGTTGCACCCAGCACAAGCATTGCGCATCGCATTCCCAGTGATCTGACTTGTACTGGCAGACATCATCATTGGTGCAGACCAAAGACTCGAAGGGCATGTTCAGCTTGATACCGTAGAACTGAGTGCCGACCATGTCCAGAAATTTCAGGCTGCGCACCTCCGCAAAGGTCGACGGATCGAGTGCTGTAAGCGCATTATTGTTGAGCCGCAGTTTGGTTAGGGAGGTCAGCGGTGTAAACAGTTCACTACAGAACGACGAGGGATTAGTATGAAGTATAGTCAAAAGTTCTCATGGCTTACATAGTTATAATTACCGGCTATACGTTTTGTAACTATTTTTAATTCCCTTATAAATACTATTCAATTACTAATGTAATTTAGAGAGGAATAAGTTCGAAAAGTGAAGAGTAATTATGAGAAGCTAGTGATGGGAGATACATCTGCAAAGGTTCTACACTGTACTTAAATGTGTTAGGGAGGTCAGCGGGGTAAACAGTTCACTGCAGAACGACGAGGGATTAGTATGAAGTATAGTCAAGAGTTCTCATGGCTTACATAGTTATAATTACCGGCTATACGTTTTGTAACTATTTTTAATTCCTTTGTAATTACAATTCAATTAATTATGTAATTAAGAAAATATTTAGTGCGAAAAGTGAAAAGTAATTATGACAAGCTAGTGATGGAAGATACATCTTTAAGGGTTCTACAATATATGACGAGGGATTAGTATGAGGTATATTCTCATGGTTTACTTATCTATAATTACCGAATATACTGTTTTTAGCTATTTGTAATTCTTTTGTAATTACTATATAATTACTACGTAATTAAGAAAGTATTTAGTTCGAAAAGTGAAATAATTATGAGAAGATAGTAATGGAAGATACATCTGCAAAGATTCTACAGTATATCTCAAATGATTTTACTAAATTTTTTTTTTTAAATTTACTAAATCACGAAAAATACTATTAATATTAAGTCAACACTTTTTTATTCAATGATCATTTTTTTAGGTAAGTTAAATTTTATTTGCACTATACTCTACTATTTAAAAGTGCTCCACACAATTCGCTTTATATTTTTAGCCCATAACTGTCGAGCAGCAGTGTAAACAAACGCGGGACAGATGCACCACAGGCCAATTCTACTGATAAGAGATAACTCAAAGATAACCAAGAGCAGGTAGCCCAAGCACACTTTTATTTATTACATTTGACGACGCGCGACTATCGTCGTTTTTGTCATCTTCTAATCAGCATATGGCAAATGACGCAGAAGCCGAAGCAAGCTGGTGAATAGCACCCACCTTGATAAGTTGTTTAGTCGATTGTTGGATAGATCGAGTAGTCGCAAATTGGCAAGGCTACTGAAGACATCAACTGGTAGCTTGCTTATCGAATTGCACGTCAAGTCGAGCAGCTTCAAATTAGTCTGATCCTCAAAGAGTTCACTGGGCAACTCAATTAGATCAGGATTATTATTCATTCGAATGAAGGTTAGCTTCTTGCTCCCCTTGAACATCTGTGCATCCACAATACTAATGGCTCGCGTCAGCCTAAGCTCCTCCAACTGTAGCATCGAGGTAAAAAGCTGTTTCCGCAGCTGAACAGGCCGCTCGGGCGGTGGCTGCGATAGGTTCAGGCTGAGATTACGTAATTGCTGTAGACCGTGTAGCAACTCGGGTTGGAAGTGGAACATGAACGGATTGACAATCGACAAGGTCTCCAGACTGTGTGTAATGGTCGAGAACAGCATGTCGGGCAGTTCCCGCACAGCCAGTCGAAGTTCTAATGTTTTCAGGCTATCGAAGGCCTGGAAAATGGTTTCAGGCAGCACTCGCTGTGCGCTCTCGTACTTGAAGTATTGCAACGCGGGTACCGGACTGAATACCCAGGTACTAACATTGTTGGGCGGTATTTTTCCAAACGACAGAGCATTATTTTTGCTAACTATTTCCGTTTCCAAGCTGCGATCACGAAACTGCACACTGAGCACCTCCTGCACTCCCAACGCTTTGAGCAGTTCGCCGAAAAACGTTTCCGACCAATAGTTATACGCGTCGAACTCGAACAAAGCCACTTGATTGATATCGAAACGCGGCAACCAGGCAACACTGCCTTCCGAGTAGTAGCTCATGGCAATATTCGTGCCCGAATCTGTGATTTGCATGATCATTGCGTACTCCGCTGGGCAATGAATGCGCACCAGATTGGCTGCCGGCTCGCAGGTGCACGATTCATTTATCCGATGGCAGTAGCTGGCCAACGGAATGATCTGGCCGTGACTGACGCACACCACCGTCGTTAGGGCAATAAAGGCGCCCAGATACCGATAACAAGAACATAACATGTTCTACACTGTGGTCTCACTCACAACAAATTTCGTTTTCGATTCTCATTTATTTCTCGCGCGTTTCTCTTTCGTGTGTTTCTTCAACGTCAACGCGTCGATTGTGACTGACTGGCAAACCTTTATGGCCGGAATGGTTGCTTTCTTTATCATCACCGTTTCCAGCCAGTCCATATCAGTGCCAAGAGTCTGCTCTTCATTGATATACTATGAGCACCTGAACGTAAGGCACGAGCAAGTCTTCGATAAACATGGAAGCAAACAAAAAACAAACGAAACGTGAAGAAACCGACTAGCGAGGCGCCTCGGGTGGAGGTTTGTGACTTCTAAAGAGGAAAGGTAAGAACAAGAGCAACAGTGGGATACCCTTCGACCTTTTTCCATAATTGTATGATACTACTTCTTAATAGAAGTATCTTAACGTATGCCTTCATAAGCAAACGGCTGTTGCCTTTTCTCTTGCCTTTTCTTTCTTACAAAAGCATAGCAATGACGTGACAGCTTGCTGGTCTGTATACAAAATAATAGCGAACAAGGTTTTTCTTTAATTACATCTGAGTTTGTTATCCCATCGGATTGATTTTGACGTTATGCTGGTATTATAATTAGCTAAGTATTGGTCTAACTTAGAATATTGTAACCTTTATATGTTTCTCACAATCAACTACAAAGATTAAATTATTGTTTTGTGGGGGCTGTGGGCATGGCACCCAATATTTAAAATAAACTTCATCTGCGGCTGGTAAACAGAAACCTTCATGCCAAATTTGGTGTCTCTAGCTTTTATAATAGCTGAGATCTGTGTGTTCATCTGGTCATCCGGACATCCGGACAGAACGACAGACAGACATGGCTTAATCGACTCGGATACTGATCCTGAGCAAGAATATATACGCTTCTGTGTGGTCTCCCACGCCTCTTTCTGTCTGTAACATACATTTGCACAAAGTTAGTATACCCTTTTTTGACCATTTTCAATGGTCGAAGGGTATAAAAAGAGAAACCCTGAGAGAAGGGCAGGGAGCACTCTCTAGTCAAATATTCTGTAATCCATGTGGGATAAATTTTTGCCGAAACTCAATTACGATTACGGGGACTTGACAATATTATATTGTTTTACTATTTTTATGTAGATAGAACTCAGTATAGGTTGTATTTCTTGAGTTTACTAACAGTCAGTTAAGAATCGGTCTTTTCAGAGTGTTAGTTTCACATCTCGCATCGCTTATCAGTTCGTCGAGCAGCTGATAATGAACTTGACTAAATTTATATTCAGCTTGCCTGCGGTTCACTACTGATTATCTTATATAATTTATCAGACCAAACCGATTGCGGTTTATAAAAGGGGAGCTGCCGCTTACTTTTGCCCCTGCTCTTGCCTCTTCCCCTTCACTCCCTTTCTTTCTCTTTCAATTTTCGCTCACTTTTCGACAATATTTTGTTTACATTCCACGCGGCTTATCGGTAAATTGTCAACGCAGCAATGAGTCAGCAGTTCAAAAATAACATCACAGCGAAAAATAATGATGCCTACTTTCAAGGGACGCCAAAAAAACATTGATAAGCTGCGCTATGTACTGCTCAAGTTGATAAGAGTTCTCCCCTATCTTCGTCGCAGGTGTCGCTCACAATATGCTGGTAAATAAGAAATCACAATATACACTTCAAGTTGCGATCGTTATCTGCGGGAAGGTACATCGAGTTCCTAAATAATTTACGATTCTCAAATATAATCAATCGAACGTTGACGTATTATTCACATAGTAATTATTTGATAGAACCGCTTGGGGTTCACAACAGTGAATTTTCTTTTTCCAACGATTAGAAACGGGTTCTTTAGCCTTGGCGGTTGTTGATGCGCATTAAGCTTTTATAGACGTCTGGGAATATTGGCTTTATGTATGCCTATAATCAATGAGGCGACCACAATATTTAGCTTTAAGCCGCACCCACAATACACGCACACACACATATACACACACATTTTGGCATTAAACTGTGTCAGCTGCGTGGTGGCCCACGCCCCAAAAAAATGTCCTCTAAAATAGCTTAGGTCGAGCCGGTGACACGAACCGCAACTGCGACTCACCACGCACTCTAAACTCAAAATCCACTCATAATGCCGTGTCAATCATAATGAAATAAAGTAGATGAGTCAAATGTATATGTTTGATGAACTGGAAAGTTAGCAAATCTTCAGTATGGCTTAAGTCTTTACCGATTATACCTATGCTAATAATATATAAAAGTATACAGCTTGCTAGACAATTTATAAATTCGTTAAGTGCATTAGGATTTCCTATTTGCAGAGGGTATATTTATTTGGACACAAGATTGAAATGCACCTTAGGAGATATTTCCGACCCTATAAATTATATTTGTATATACACTTTGAGTCAGCATCAACAGGTTACTTCCCGTCTGTCTATTAAAAGAGCTTTCACCTTATCAGCGTAAGTATTTCCATTTCACTCACACACCACGAGAATCGGCACTCGGAATTAGATAGTTCAAGATCGTTGTGCCTTATCACTAACTGTCTACTCCCACAGCATTACCATGCTATAAGAGTAAGTATTTCCGATTTCCGACATTAGGCTTATCTTTGTTGTCCTCATTTGGCTGATACTGATACAAAATTTACCCGCAAAACTGAACCCCATGAGTCATCTTGTATGTCTAATGATGATAATGATAGATAGTGTATGTCTCGAGGATAACTGTTCGGTCTATACACATAATGTGTTCAAACCGATGTAAATATACTTTGAATAATTGCATCAGAAGATCGATAATCGCGACATATAATAAAGCAACTGCTTAGAAAAAAATGAGTTGAAGTTTTAAAAAGAAATTGAACAATTACAAGTAAAAAACTGTTGGTGAAGACCATGATTAGCTTAAGTGTGTGGTGAACAATAGTTTTGGTAAATGTTTAGTATAATCAAATGGCGTGGATGTTTATTTACACTTAAGATTTATTTTGATTACAATGTAAATGAAAATATAGAGTACCCTAATGTTCATTGCTTGTTGATATGTGTGTACATATGGTACATACTTAGGAAGTAAAAATGCAAGAAGGCTAACAATGCAGTTTCTTTATCTTCATCAACTGATTTAGACCATCATTCATTTTCATCATCATGCATCATAATAAAAAATGTTTTTGTTTCTATCTAAAAGTAACTCGACATTCATTGACTGTTAGGCGGTACTAAATTTGCCGGGACAGCAAGTCAAAGGAATAAAAGAATGTTTATTTTATACCTACAAGGATACACCCAGATTGGTCAATGTTTCCCCAAATCGATATTTACTACCAGAGTCATGTGTACCTATACGTAAATGTTTTTGTTCGTACATTAGTAACTTTGTTCCCAAATAGGAATTTTCAATCTGTGCAAGGTTATACCGAAAAAACTGTTTTTTTCTTTTGAATATCCTAGTAAGCGAAGAATCTTTTACTTTGTTTTGAATATGTGTTAAATTTTTTACAAATAAATATAAATTCAAATTAATTTAAAGTTGAAAAATAATTTGAAACTATGGAAGATAACAGAACAAGATGTCAGCGCAATTGTGGAAGACGTGGGTATGACGGAAACTTTTTAAACAAATGAGATGACAAGATCACGCTCCATTTATAGGTTGCGGGCTCCCGATGCGAGGAGTGATAGGCCTTCTGGCATTCTTTGCATTAGCTAGCATCTTTTCACATCGATTATCAATTGCATTCGTTGTTAATGTGATGGTGGGGTCCGCAAACCAAAATAATTCACAAAATAATCATGATGGTTGCGATTATGATACTGAGAAAATTGTGGATATTCCACGTTCTGGAGTAAGTTGATTATTGATTATGTAGCAACTTGCATTATCAAATCCTTACAGTATCAGAACCCGAATTGGTCGGACAGTCTTGAAAAATTTATTCTTCCTTGTTTTTTCATTGGATATACTTTAACTCAGCTGCCTGGCGGAGTTGTGTCCGACATATATGGAGCAAAATGGGTTTTGAGCGTATCCATTATTGTATCCTCATTGACTACAATGATTGTGCCGATTGTCATTAATAGTGGTACAGCAGTAACCATTATAGTATTAAGAATATTTATGGGTGCGGCGCAGGGTCCAATCACTCCATCTATAAACACTTTACTTTCTTCATGGGTACCCAAAAGAGAGCGCGCTACGTTGAGTACTTTGGCTTACAGCGGAGTTCCAATTGGCATCGTCTTGACCGGCTACAGTTCCGCCTATTTGCTGAGTAATTTTGAAGAATGGGAAATAACACATCATGTTTTTGGTTCAATGGGACTCTTTTGTTTTGCACTCGTTGTAAGTGTGTGTAAAATTTTCGAAATGTCGAAGATTTCTCTCGTTTCTATCACTCATTTCAATATAAATAAAGCATATTGCAGATATCAGTTGTTAGCAGTCATCCCAGCAATCATCCATGTATAAGGCCCGAAGAAGTGGTCTTTCTTAATGAACAGATTAAAACATATGAAATAACTTTTAATTCAATACCCTGGAAAGCGATAATGCTTAATAAGCCTATGATTTCGGTAATAATCGGTCAAATGGGTCATGAATGGGGCTATTATTTGGTGCTCACGGGTCTTCCTAGGTATTTAAAACGTGTAATACGGCTATCACCACATGAAAATGGATTTGTAATGTGCCTTCCATTTATTGCAATGTTTGTTTGGATAAACTTGGCTGGTATGTTGGCTGATTGGGTGGTAAAGACGAAAACTATGAAAGCAGTAACTCAACGAAAACTATACACATTGCTTGGTAAGTATCTTGGGTAACTGAATATCTGGAATTATGAAACCAGAAAGAAAAGCTACCTTCGGTTTGCCGTCTTGATAACTTTGTCTTTAACAAAGTGGAATATCAATCAGCAATAATGTTATCTTTTATTTATTACCAAAAGCTGCAGTTTGCCCAGGAACCTTTACATTATTTGCTTCATTTGCTGAGTGTCATAAATTTTTGGTAATAACCTTTTTAGCCATGGCCGTGATTACCGCTGGCTTCTACTATTCTGGACTAAGGCTTTCACCAATGGATCTGTCAAAATCCTATGCAGGTACCCTTATGGGTATTGTCAATGGTGTTGGCTCTTTATCGGGTCTTTGCTGTCCGATTGTGACCAGTTTAATGACTCCCCATGTAAGTAGAAAACACATATCAAACCCAGCCGTCTGTCAGTCCGTCTATCCAAAAGGTTGTACGATTTAAAAAAATAATTAATACAATTTATATTTATTTTAATGTTGTAAATTGCAAAGAGTTAGAGAAATACAATTTCGAGCTCTATTTGTTGAATATCTCAATATTGAGTTCAATAAGAATTGGGCTAAAAACTCAATGAAACAGTGGGCAGTGGTTGAAATGTAGGTTTCCAACTAAATTATAACTCAATAAATTTAAATTCGACCTCTTGATTATAGGACTCAATCGACGAATGGCGTAATGTCTTCTGGCTCTCATTAATTATATTAACCATAACCGCCCTTGGTTTTGTCAAGTGGGGCTCAGCTGATGTACAACCATTTGATCCTTCTTTTTCGCAGGAACAAGCATAAAATCAATTGTTAAATGGTAACAACGTTTACTGCTTTGGAAAATACAGAAGGATCCTATCTATTGCTACCAGAGACCGTAACGCTTATAAGTTTTATGCATACGAATTATTTTTGAAAATCAAAAAATATAGTGTATCGTCCTCAAAAGATATTAACTGAAGAGTTTTTTTAATAGTCACTCAAAGACTTTTAAGTGAACAACTTTTTTCTATGTCTCACATTGATTGACACTGATAAGTTATTTCTATAACCACAACCAGTTCTAATATAAAAATCTTAACGGCCGATTGTTCCTATGTTCCTATGGCAGCTTTTCTGATATAGTGCTCCGATTTGGATGAAATTTTATTTGCATATTATATGTATGGAATAAGTCTGATATATTTAATTTGGAAGCAATATCTTAAATATCAAGTGTAAGTTTGTTTGTCAGCTAGACAATATATGGGTCATATTCGGATTTATTCCAAATTATATACAGCAATACTTATTGCAGCAATACAACGCGTGTGTACCAAGTTTCATCAGGATACCTTTAAAGCGTTTCGACTAGTTTTCGTTGCAACATACGGACAGACGGACCGACCTAGTTCGATTGAGGTTAATACTGATTCAGAATACATATACTCTATGGAGTCGGATATGTTTCTGGTATGTTGCAAACTTCTGGCAAAAATTAAAATATGAAACCTCTAAAAATAGATATACTTGTATACCAATGATTCGACTTTTCAGTGGTATTAAAGAGCTTTGTCAGTTGGCCCTGAACCCGCACAAGGTCGCCGCCCAAAAGAGAGCGGCAGCTGTCCCTCAGCGCGCACTGCGAAACTTTGGCGAATTTTGAAGTTGAGCCTGCCACGTAAAAGTTGAGCCTGTTGGGCAACTTTTTCATAATTCATTTTCTCGTTGATGACTGCAACTCAATTAACGGCTCTTTTCCGGGACTGACACATTGCAAACCCTTCAGAAGCCGCCCCCACCCACAGTCCTTGTCGCTTGACCCGATTGCGAGAGCGGCGAGAACAATGAGAAAACTTTTCAACGACAGTTTGAATGTTGGCTGGTGCGTGTACAGTAGTCACTCTCAAGTACATTTAGACAATTCATTAAGGCTCAGAAATGGCAACTTTTTGAGCAGATAGCTACAATTGAATAAAAATAAGCACGAAAGCTACAGGGGAGTGTGGTCGAGTGTGAGATATCCCCTATCCAAATAACTTTTTTATTTAAAAAATTTCGCTTTTGTTAATGTTTAATTTTTATATTTATAGGAGGATAGACAGACGGACAGACAATTAAACTGGGCTGTTGATGCTGATTAAGAAGATATATGTATAGTTTTTGGGGTCGCACAAGCCTCCTTCTGCCGTAACCCTTTATTTTATTGGTTGAAAGGCATAATGTGAAACTACTGCAAGTCAGAGTGAGCACACTGTAGTTGGCAGCCTAACGGTTTATGCCACGCCCACACATACACACATTCCCCCACATTGACCTTTTCACGGTTCAAACACAATTTTCCGCTCAATTACACGGCATTCATGGGCGTATGGCGCCGGAGATGTGTGGCAGCCATGGCGGGTATGGCTGCATATTACGCATACGCTGCGTGTTGCAAGCTGCATTTATCAGAACTGGATCCTGTTTGCCAATTTGTGGCTATCAAATTGAACCTTTAAATCAGCTAAATAATTTTGTATCGACTTACAAAGCCAGTGAAGTCTCGTCTCCATTGCATGCTCTGCCCAAATTGAAATAGTTACAGTTCCATTGCTGCTGTTGGTGGTGATTAACTGCGTCTAATCAACAACCAGTCGTTAATAATAAAGAGCTTTTGGCCATTTGGCTGAGTGTTTCTGCCCAGATTGGCGTATGCAAATGGACACAAGGTGGGGACACGAATCGCTTGAGAGCCACATCAATCAGTCAGTGCTGCAGAGCACTTAAAAGGGCATTTCACATAAATGTCAACACTAAATTGCCACACACAGACACACGCAGACACACACACGCAGTCAGTTGAAGTTGACTAATTTATGTCAGCGCTTGGTCCAGTGGCACGTGGTAACCGACAAGCCACAACTGCTATCAGGCAACCCGCAGCCAACTGGCAGCTGGCAACTGTCAGCTAATGCAATTGTTATGGCAGCTTAAGCCAACCAGGTCACTCCCACTTCCCCCCTACTCACCTCACTCACTCCACACAGCCAACAATTCAATTCTAATTCTAGCACTCGAGCTCGACATTTGGAAAATTGCAAATGCAGTGGCATGCGAAGGGAGAGAGAGAGAGAGAAAGAGGGGACAAGGGCAGAAGGCTGTCTGGCTGCCTGCAAATTAAATCAAAATATGCACAAAGCAGACGACAAGAGCTAAACTCTTTGGATAAATAAGCAGCATGACAACAACATAACAAGTTGCAGCAGCAGCAACAACAATCACAACAACAAGAAAAACACGAACAGTTGCAGTTGAAGCCACAAAATGAAATGCATTTTCATTTCACTGACAAAACATTTTTGCCTGAGTGGATTGTGCTTGCTTTTCTCTGCCCAAGTATGAATGTATGTGCGTGTGGGTGTGTGACTGTGTGAGTGCCTCTGGCATTTGAAAAATCAAATTAAATCTGCTTTCAGTGAAAACAAGATCAACTTTTAGTTGCAAATCAATAAACTTTTGTGTTCTGTGAAGTTGTACAAATTGTGCACGGTTGCGTATACGCAATGTGGCAATTTGTATGCTCCTCTCTGTGTATGTGTGCCTTTCAGCTTACCATCCTTATAGAATATTTGTGCTCACATTGTGCAACAATTTGCTTTACTGTTTGCCATTTTTCAGTTAGCTCAGGTTTTCTTTTGTTAAAATATCGTTGAAATTTATAGGAATGCAGTTTACAATGGAATTTATTGCAACTATTTGTGGCTTTAATAAATAAAAAATAGAATCTGCCAATAATCGTAGTGAATGCTGATATGTTTTTGCTAGGAAACTCTTAACTATTTTAAATTATTATCGAATATTTATTCATCTTTTCCACTCTTGTCTTTTTCAGGGCATTGCACAAGTGTTCGATTTGCCGAGCATCATCATTTCTAATGGTGTTGCTTATGTGTACCGCATAGTAACGGGTTATTTGTAGTTGCCTAGCGCTAATGTTGAGTATACGCCGTGTGGTATCAGATCCATTTTTAAGCTGTGAACTTCTATGTACTTCATCTTCTTCTATACTTCTTCTCACCGCACGCCTGCTCTGCCTGACCAAATTGTCAAAATGCCGCAACAAATGGCGACCGTGGCACGTCCGGTTTTTGTCTTTGCCTTATCCATTTGTGTAGGTGTTGCCCTCATTGCAAGGCGTTCTTGTGGCGTGTTTCCTTGTGTCTGTGAGTAAAACGAATTCTCTGCTGTTGCTTGGGCTGAGTTTCTCATCAACATTGTCAGCGTCCGATTGTCGTTCTATTTTGTTGCTGCTTGCATTGTGTGCAACAGCAGAAAAGTTGTCAACATTTCTTGCAGCCGCACACTCACACACACACACACACACACACGCCTCGGGCTGTGGTCTTATGTGTTTTGCAAGAAAAATTGCATTTGGCAATTTGTGCGCTACATTGAACAAGTTTTCCTTGTGGCAGCTCGAGAGAATCGCATGATTTATATTTGAAATTTAATATGACAAGTGAAATGGTTTATTTTCAACTTTGAATGGCATATCCTGTCAATTACTCAGGGTGCACTCCCAACCTCCTCCTCTCTCTCTCCATCTTATTCTTTCCCTTTCTCCTTTTGTTGAAGTTGACTTTGGGCTGCAAACAAATGAGTATTTTTAACCTGAGCGATTTATTTTTAATTCAAAGCCAACCGACGCCATTAAATTTAACGCTCAACTGCAGCCCAAAGCGAGCTAAGTATACGAATTTTTTCTGGTTTCTCTTGTTGTGCTCGATTTTTCATTTTTATATTTTGTTGTTGCTGTGCTGCTGTCGTTGTTGCTGTGCTGTTGTGCACAGACCGCAGAGAGAAAGCGGCGAAAAATGCCGCGTGGGGGCGTAGTATGAACTGCGGGCGTGACGCGCAGCTGCCAGTGCACACGCCAAGGACACGCACAGCCAGCCGCAGCACACACACAGAGAGGAAGCGCGCATTCACTGGGCTTTATGAAAAAGCATAAAGGAGCAGGATAAGTTGCCACGCAGATACCCTTTGCTTCATCTGTGGGTAGAGAATGTATTCTTTATACCTATATAAACTATGCATATAACTATCTATATGATATATAAAGCCTAAGACCAAATAAACTCTTCTTGATGCTAAATATCATGTTACACAAAGCGTTGCATATATTAATGAGCGTGGTAAAAGTACGACTTGCAAAGTATTCCTTCCTATGCCTGTTTGAGCTGCTATATTTATTTACAGGGTATGCCCTTAAGAATTCCAAAAAGCTTGCACCCCACTGCGCTTGCAGGGCCGGCTAAGAAATTAAACAGCTGCAGCACATGCTGCCACTGCTCCGGCTGCGCCACCTCCCTCTGCTGCGCTGTCAACTTTGGATGCAGATGCAGTCGACATCGCAAGTGTTCGAATGCAACGGCGCATGAAGCGACTGCGACAACGACGCGAAATAAAGAACCGGCAACAGCAACAAATTCGACAAGCAAAAGTTTTGGGGGTCTCCAGTTACAAAGCCTGCAAGATACCCAACAGTTAGTTGGTCCCCTACCTAGCACTGCTTTAAGCAACTAACCCGCTGTGACGCGTTACAGGGTATAACTGAAAAATGCGAAAAATAAAAGCGAGTTGCCCTGCCCAACAAAGTTTCATACAGTGAGTGCGACGAGCTGAAACACAGCTTGTATCCTTATATAGTGTGCACGGGCTATATAGAATACATATATGTTCATATATAGTATATCCAGTCTGTAGTTTGTACGTGTCTACCTGAGCGAAAGCTGTTGTCCCCTTTGCAAAACTGACTGCAACTGCGTCGTGAGGGGAGGGGGAGAGGAAGACACTTCAAGTTTGCCAGAAGCCAATTTTAAATAACTTAAATAACGTTTCTTGCGATCCTATGCTCGACCAGCGGATGCAAGGGATAAACTTGCAACTTTCGGATTCGGTAAACAGCAAATAATAATAACAATATTAAGCACAGGATGCACTCTTGGCAGTCGGAAAAGTGCATGAAATATAAGATGAACATTTTGCCAGCTGACACAGTGGCATAAATGTGCAAAACTACAAGTTGAACGAGAAGAAGGTAGGCACGCCTGAAGATTTTACACCCTTGTAGGTCCTTATATCCCCTGATCGTTCCAATACTAGTTATACGTATATAATGATGTAGAATGGAATTTTGTATATTCAATATTACGCACTGATCGACATAAGTAGGTTAAGTTTTTTCTAAGCTCAGAAAAAGTTGTAATAGAAAAACCTTCACTTGGTCCGATTATTCCTGTGTCAGGTATATGATATAGTGGTCCGATTTTAATGCTATTGTATGCGTATTATATATATAGAATAAGTTCGAATGACAAAAATCAAATAATAATTCTTAAATCGCAAAGGAATTTTTGGAAATCTTATGGTCTATAAAGAGTTATAGATAGATATAGATGTTCAAACGGGCGGTCAGAAAGATATTGTGGGATATTGTGGCGGATCGAGAATATAGAAGATTTTTAGGCCCTGCATTTCTCCTACTGGTTTTTACATACATTTTCCACCCTATGAATAGTGGACTTAAATACAATTACATATTTATTTAAGCGTACAGTATAGAATGTTTAAGTAATAATAATAACAAGAAAATAGAATATTTTATATTATAATACATTAATAACAATTGCTCTTATAACATAAGAAAGTTGCATACATTTTTATGATTTAACATTTACTACAAAGATTTTGACAGCGAACAGAATACATACAGAGAATTATTGTAGATGAAAGGATACATTTTATAATTCCTAGTATTTTAACAATATTAAATTATTCTTTTACTATAAGTGTTACATATTTTAATTACTACGTAATGCTTTTCTGAAGGTACACACAATTCTACATTAGAATAAATTAATTTGACATCAGAAGACAAAATATCTATTCATTTATCTATTTATCTACCTAATTAACTTATTTTGCTGTTTGTGGTCTATAATAGTTTAATAAATATTTAATATGTTCCAGGCAATTTGATATTCCGCAGCAGCAGCAGTGCGGCCCACTGTGCGGGCTGCCAAGGCCTGTTGGCCAAAACAACTGCAGCGAATAAATTATGCAAGCCTGGCCAAGACCAAAGCACACACACGGGCACACATGGCTCGAATATCTGTCTCACACACACACTGACGCATGCACTCACACATACACACACACAGATGCACTTGTGTGTACCTTTCAGTCATCTTTTGCCACTTTTATTTGCATAAGCAGCAAAGTTGCCGAGCAAAATTGTTGCATTCGCTGGCTGCGTTTATCGTGCGGCCTGCCGAGCGCCGGCTTGGCCAACGAAATATGCAAATGCCGCATAAGTGCAGTAGTAGCAACTCGCCAAATGCCAGTGCAGTGCCACGCCTCTCTGCAACGTAGCCCTTTCTGCCGCCCTGAGGCATTTTACCTCCCATTTCGCATGCGCTCGAGTGTAAAGCAAACATACAATAAATTATAAGAACCTGAACATCCCACGCTTCCCACACTCACACAGATACACACACACGCACATACACACCCACGCACATGCACACCCAAACACACACATTCACACACATATATGGCAGGTTTTGTTGTTGTGCTTGCATTCTGCGCTTCTTGTGGAAATTAATGAGACGTGAAAAGGTGCTGCAAATGGAAAGCTTCGAAGTTCGCAGCTTAGTTCGATGTCTGTTGCATCATTCGCTTCAGCGAACTGTAAAATTTTCATTTTCACAAATTTTCCACACGAACCAAAGACTCAGAGGGAGCAGGGACTCTAATTGCAGTCAATGCGGAAGCATAAATCAAGAGAATTGTGCACTTTCTAAGTATCATAATTGCCCGAGAGTTTCGATTGAGCACGGTAAGAGTTTGCGTTCTTTAAGAGTTTGATGTGATAGATAAACAATGCACTATTAGCGTTCAGTAGGTTTGTAAACTTACATATATTTAAAGAAAGCTGGTATTTTTTTATCTTTTTCAGTGGTCCGCAGGGCATAGAAAATGAAAGTTAAATAGAAAATTTCTTTACCATTATTTCATTCTATTTTTATGCCTTTATTTTTGCCCAGGAGTTTGTAATGCATCCTAGGAAACATCTCCGCCTCCATAAAGTTTTCTGAATCAGCATCAACAGAAGAATCGAGCTAGGCCTGTCCGTCTGTCCGTGTGTCCGTATGTCCATGTGTCCGTCTCTTGCAACGCAAACCAGTCTCTATGTTTTGAAGGTATCACGATGAAACGCGGTACACATCTTCCACAATATTGCCACCCGCTGAACATAAGTTGGAACGAGCCGGATAGGACCGATATATCGTATAGCTGCCGTACAAACTATCGGCTGATTTTTGTTATTTATCAAGATATTGCATCCAAACTCCTTATACTAATATATTATGCATTTAAAATATCATTTAAAAAAATCAGACGACTATATCATATAGCTGCCATAGGAATAATCGTCCGAAATGACGGTGTTTGTAAAAAGAGTGATTCTGATTTTAGAAATAACAAATCAGCGCTAATCAATGTGAGACATAATATTAAATATACACTATACCATTTAATTCTGCACCATTATATATAATCTAGTATTGGAACGATCGGAGTATATGAAAACCTGCCGGAGTACAGTACCTTCGGCATGTCGATGGTCGCTTTCGTTCTCGTTTCTCTCAATGCAACAGCTGTCAAAAAAGTTGATCACCACTGTAGATGTATTATTATCATATTAGCTCATCTGCCCTTCATTTCTTCTTCTAAGTACTTTCACAAACTTTGAGCCAATAAATAATGGGGAAAACTGAGAGGAAATCCAACAAAATTTTGGCACAACTTTTGCGCAGCCGAAAGCTAATCAACGCCTGATTAATCAGCATAATTATCATTATATCAGCAGTGGCAGCAGTAGCAGCAGCAGAAGCAGTGGCAGTGTGGCAGGGTGGCAGAGTAGCAGTGTGGCATGGTGGGAACAGCAGCCCGCATTAGCAGTAACTTTCAATGCAATTAGCTGCGACAACGAAAACTTTAAAGCAATTTTACTCATTTTTCTCCCTTTTTTTCAGCCCACCCGCCTAATTAGTAACTTTTCAGAGAGAGCGCAAAAAAGAGAAATAGAGATATAATCAGTCACACATATACACACACACACGGGCACAAACACGTGCATGCCGTGGGTTACATAACGGCAGCTGTGCCCAGTGTCAGCCTGACATCGTCATCTCGTAACAGGAAGCAGCAGGAAGCAGTTGCTCGCCCTCCCTTTCACTCTCTCCCTCCTTCTCTCTCTCACTCTCTCCCTCCTCTCTTTCTCTCCCTCGCTCTTTCTGCCTTACTCGGCAGCAGGCGGAAACTGCAGCGCTCGATTATGTCATTCGAGTAGCGCCCCAAACTCGCTCATATTTGTTATATCGCCATAATGCATGCCATATCTGCCGCATCAGTGGAGCCAACAACAAACACACACTCATACAGCAGCAACAGCAACAACAACAGCAACAGCATGCGGCAACAAGAACCAAAAACAACCACAACAACGAGCAACAACTTGATGCGTGTGTTTGCTTATGGGGCATGCGATAATTTTGATTACATGAGCAAGGAAAACTGACTTGTTGTTGTTGTCACTCATGTTGCTATAATTATTGTTGTTGTGTGTGCTGTTGTTGTTGTTGTTGTCCTTGTGCAGCAAAGTCAACTCTTTAATGCTTTAATTATAAGACAAGCTGCTTACTTTGATTGCATAATTTGGCAAGCGTTCTGAAGGGTTTTTAAATTATATTAATATAATTATTTTGTAAATTAAATATAAGATCAAGAAAGTAAGGATGTATTATACTCTTAAATATTTTGGCTTTAATGTCCTGCGTTTTTTCCCATCCTCGTTATTTATAGTGGTACAGAATTATATAGCACTGTTCATGTTCGATAACAGCTACACTAAATCTTTAAAAACTTTAAAATCCAACCTATTTTTCCAATTAAAGATATAGTTGTAAGATTTTGTCGATATTGAAAAAGTGTACGAAGACAACTGTACTCTGATTGGTAATAATAAGATAAGTTTTTAAGGGAAATCCTTCAATCCGACAGAAATGTTATAGTGGCGCAAATTTGAAAAAACATTTCAGGAATATTTTTAAAATTGAATAAAATGAGTTTTAGTTAGTTTAATTTCAATATATTGAAAAAAAACATAAATCGGTCTGTAGAATATATATTGCTATATATATATATAGATATATGATCCGATACGGCGCGCTCCGATTTATTTATAGCTTGATATGATATTATTATCAATACATGTTTGCGTTGAAGCTAAAAGACTAAGGATCGAAATGAACATGACCTGTTCGCCTTTTGATACCAATCAGGAACCACCAAACCACTTTGGCAATGAAGTTAAGAATAAAATACGTTTTTATAATTTAAGCTAAACATTACAGTTTAGCATTAGATTCGATAATGGAGTACAAAAAATCCAAGATTTTATTATCTTTTCCCAATTTCCCCCTTTTTAGGGGATGCAGACGCATCTAGCTGGGGCCAGTTGCTTGTCGAATTAACGATAATTTATAGACGCCATTCGGAGAGCATTTCGACTGAGTATAAAAGCTGCCAAGTCGTAAATATGAACAAATAGCCCATTGGCGCTGAGCGCATAATTAATATTGATATGTGAGAATATGTACACACAACTTATATATAAATACATATAAAAAGCAACTAAGGCAACAGTCGAGCATGCCAAACAGTAGGATACTCTTTAAAAAGTGTTATTTTTTTATTTTTAAAGCTACTCACAAGAAGTTGTTTTAATTCCAAGTCTTTACCACGTTTTTGAATTTACGATTGAAATCTAAGGATCTGTGGTACCAATCTTTTAAATTAAACATGAACTTCAAAAGATATTAAAGTAGCAACTTTGTGTATGTAGCTCGAGTTAAGCGCATTCATTCAGACATTAGTTGCTATCTTAGGTTACTACTTAGTTTGTATGTTCTTTTTTGACTATTTTCAAAGAAAGGTATAAGAAACATACATATAAATATAGAAAAAACCAATTAAATTTGAATAAAAATGCAGTCAAATAAATTTTTGAACAAGAGCCGAGCTGAATGCGAAATAAAAGATGCATTCGACTGCTAAATGAGGCACAACCACTTTTGGCTTTTGCTTCAGTTATGGTCATACACACTCACGAACACACACACACACATGCACATGCATATCCTGTCACGCATTATAAGTTTATTATGTGCTTTACTGGCACCCAACCCGCTCTGGTTCCGGCTCTGGCTGCGGATTTGGTTCTTGGGCCACGAGTCCTTCTGCGGGTCTGTTTGTTGGTCGCTTCGTTTTTACGAATATGTGAAAATGAATGTGCATCATTTGTCAGCACAAATCACTGGCAAGTGTCCCCTTGCCTCAACCCCCCTTTGGCCATTGTCCACTTCCGCAGCTCGTGGCGACAGTGCAACAGATCGAGGATAGTACGTTGTTAATTGGCTTACTAATTGAGCAATATTAAAGACAGATGCGTATGATTGGCAACTTGGCAGATGAGGAATGACATACTATCAGACACCCTGTAGTTGAGCAGCTCCATATCGAATTTAAAATGAATTTCTATTCCAGTAAGGCATCAAACTGTGTACTGCACAGTTCTCTTACATATATTTTGAAAGAGCATAGGGTATAATACATATAGGGTATAAGCTTTCGTGTCTGTCAATGTGCCAGTTGTGACCTTGAAAACGCAAAACGAGAAAACAAAGCAACAATAATGCAGCTAATTCCATATGCAACAGTTTCAACAAACTGAAATTAAAAGTTTTCTAGTTGTTCTTGTTGCAGTTAGCTAATGCAACGGGAAACTCACACCCTCACACGCACACACACGGAGAGAGAGAGAGGCACGCAGACGGGGCGAGCATATGGCACGAAGCATAACATTTCGTAATTGAGGCAGGCGTAAGTTCTGATGCCGTGATAAGTTCAAATGCAACCGAGTTGCACTGGCAGGTTGCATGACTCGACCGGCTGTCGTACAATGCCACACACAATCACAATCACACACACAGACACATACGCATGCAAGAGTGAAGGGTCACAGCGCACCCTTGCACACCTTCGAAGGCAGGCACCCGCATGTGCACACGCCCCTAAGACGGCAAGCGCGTCCTTGAGCGCACTTTTCTGCCACTTGCCTTCTATTTGTAATTTTAACGAGCTTCAACTTGCTGCTGCTGCTCCTGCTGCTGTGTCTGTTGTTGTTGTTGTTGCTGCTGGTGCTGCTGTTGTTGCTGTTGCTGTTTTGCTTACTGTTTGCGCAGCTCAACGAGTGTCGAGCACTTGTGCAACATTTTCCCCTGCTGCTGTGGCTGTTGTTGTTGCCATTTTCTTTTCAACTTTTTCCTTGTTGTTGTTTAATATTTGTTTTTTTGCGTTGCCTCCGTGTCTCAAAAGAAAATGAATTTCCTTTGGCATTTCCTCGTCTGTGCTGTGCATTTCGCAAGATTCGATACGAGGCATCCCAAGCAAACTGTCTCTTTTTCCCCCTTCCCCACCCCTTCTCGTACTCTATCTCTCTCTCTTTCTTTCTCTTTCTGTCACTCTCTCAGTCTGTATGTGGTGCATGTGAAGCAATTTCCTGCGGAAGCGCGCAAAACTTTTGCAGGTATTTAAGTGGCCCGCTACGCGTTGCCAGTTGCAAGTTTTGCGAGTTATTTAAGCCGCGCCAAGCTACTTGCAACTTGACTTTGACTAGCGCCATTTCTCAATGTGCACACTTCCGTTTCCGGTACGAGGCGCTGCACAGCTACAACCACAAACAGTAGCTCTCCGCATGGCATAACAGCTGCTGCAGTTGCGACTGGAACTGGAACTAGTTCAAACCCCATGCAATGTAATCAATTCAGATATTCGCAGAATGTAAATGCTAATTCTGTATTAGAAATATGCTGCTGCCTTGCATACCCTGAATTTTCGTTATGTACATTAGGTGTCACATTTTTAATGACCCCTAACAAGAATTAAACGAAGCCAATACTTATTTATTTTATTCATTCAATAAAAGCAGACTCAAGAATCAAAAGGAAACGAGGTAGAGACACTACCTTCGGCATGCCGATAGTTTTATATTCTTGCAGGTTATCTCGTCCCATTGTTCCAATACTAGTTTTTATACCCTTCGACCATTGAATATGGTCAAAAAAGGGTATACTAACTTTGTGCAAATGTATGTAACTGGCAGAAGGAGGCGTGGGAGACCCCATAAAGTATATATTTTCTTGCTCAGGATCACTAGCCAAGTCGATTAAGCCATGTCTGTCTGTCTGTCCGGATGTCTGGATGTCCAGATGAACACACAGATCTCAGCTATTATAAAAGCTAGAGACACCAATTTTGGAATGAAGATTTCTCTTTATCCGGGACAGGTGAAGTTTATTTCAAATGTTGGATGCCACGCCCCCCGCCCTTGAAAATCAATAATTTCATCTTTTAAGCTGATTTGCGAGAGACATATAAAAGATACAACATTCTGAGTAAGACTTTACTTAGCTAATTATAATACCAACATAACGTCGAAATTCCAATCCGATCGGACAACAAACACAGAAGTTATTAAACAAAAACCTTGTTCGCTTTGATTTTGTATACAGACCAGCAAGCTGTGACGTCATTGCAATGCTCATGTAGGAAAGAAAAGAAAAGAGAATGCGAGCGCGTAGCGCCATCTGTTGTTCTCTTCTTTTCTATGCACACGCATTTTTTGCATTCAAACGCATACACACACATACATACTTGTGCTTGGGTATCCCACTGTCGCGTGCCGCTCGACTGTTGTTCTTGTTAATTTATTTATGATTGTGAGTAGAAGTAAATAGAAAGCTTAACAGACCATTTGATCTTAATCTATGGTGCATAATCCAATGCAAAGTAAATAAATTAGTCAAATAGTAAGTATATAGCTTAAGATATGTATATTAATTGATAATTCTATTTTAAGGAATATTTTTTCCATACCCAGAAAGATACACCTAGATTGGTATGGTGAAAGTTAGGGTATTTGTTCCAACATTAGTAACTTCGTTTTAATCTGTGCAAAATTTTATTTCAAATATCTTAGTAAGCGAAGAATCTTTTTATTTGTTGTTTATATTTGTTTAAGAAACAATACATAAGTTCAAATTCAAATTTAATTGAAGTTAAAGTATAATTTGAAACAATGGAAGATAACAGAACAGAATGTCAGCGCAATTGTGGAAGACGTGGGTATGACGGAAACTATTCAAACAAATGAGATGACAAGATCACGCTCCATTTATAGGTTGCGGGTTCCCGATACGAGGAGTGATAGGTCTTCTGGCATTCTTTGCATTAGTTAGCGCCTTTTCACATCGATTATCGATCGCATTCGTAATTAATGTGATGACAAAGCCCATCAACCAAACTGCAGAAAATAAACATCAAAATTGCCGTGATGATGATGAGGAAGTTACGGATGTTTCACGTGCTCATAATAAAGTGAGTTAGTTCCGTGTTTGGTCATGTACAATTTGCATTATTAATTCCTTACAGTATCATCCCACGAATTGGTCGGACAATCTTGAAAGCTTTATTCTTCCTTGTTTTTATATTGGATATTTTTCAACTCAAATTCCTGGTGGAGTTGTGTCCGACTTATATGGCGCAAAATGGGTTTTAAGCGTAGGCATTCTTGTATCCTCATTGACTACAATTCTTATGCCAAATGTCATTAATAATGGCATAGCAGTAACCATTACATTTAGAATATTAATGGGAGCGGCGCAAGGTCCAATCTCTCCATCTATAATCTCTTTACTTTCTTCATGGGTACCGAAAAGAGAGCGCGCTACGTTGAGTACTTTGGCTTACAGCGGAGTTCCCATGGGCATCGTGTTAACCGGCTACAGTTCAGCCTATTTGCTGAACAATTTTGAAGAATGGGACATAACACATCATATTTTTGGTTTAATAGGTCTCCTTTGTTTTCTACTCATAGTAAGTCTGTAAAAAATTTTCGAAATGTCGAAGATTCCTCTCGTTTCTATCACTCATTTCTATATAAATCAAGTATATTGCAGATATCAGCTGCTAGCAGTCATCCCAGCAGTCATCCATGTATAAGGCCCGAAGAAGTGGACTTTCTTAATGAACAGATTAAAACATATGAAATAAGTTTTAATTCAATACCCTGGAAAGCGATAATGCAAAATAAGCCTATGATTTCTGTAATAATCGGTCAAATGGGTCATAAATGGGGCTTCTATATAATGATTTCGGGTGTTCCAAAGTATTTAAGACGTGTAATACGGATATCGACAAAAGAACATGGATTCATAATGTGTCTTCCATATATTGCAATGTTTGTTTGGACCAATTTGGCTGGTATGTTGGCTGATTGGGTGGTAAAAACGGAAACTCTGGAAGTAGGAACTCAACGAAAACTATACACTGTGCTTGGTAAGTATCTTGGGTATGAATAACTGGTATTATGAAACCAGAAATAAAAGCTACCTTCGGTTTGCCGTCTTGATAACTTTGTCTTTAATCAAGTGGAATATCAATCAGCAATAATGTTATCTTTTATTTATTACCAAAAGCTGCAATTTGCCCAGGAATCTTTACATTATTTGCTTCATTTGCTGAGTGTCAAAAATTTTTGGTAGTAAGCTTTTTAGCCATAGCCGTGATAACCGCTGGCTTCTACTATTCTGGACTAAGGCTTTCACCAATGGATCTGTCACAATCTTATTCAGGTACCCTTATGGGTATTTCCAACGGTATTGGCGATTTGGCGAGTCTTTCCTGTTCAGTTGTGACCAATTTAATGACTTCCCATGTAAGTAGAAAACACATATCAAACCCAGCCGTCTGTCAGTCCGTCTATTCAAATGGTTGTGCGATTTGAAGAATTATTAAATACAATTTATATTTATTTTAATGTTGTAAATTGCAAAGAGTTGGAGAAATAAAGTTTGGAGCTCTATTTCTTGAATATATCAATATTGATTTCAATAAGTATTGGGCTAGAAACTCCATAGAACAGTGGGCAGTGGTTGAAAATGTAGGTTGCTAGCTGAAAATGGTTGGTTTTCTTTAGGTGTTGTGTCATCTGTTTCCAACTTTATTATAACTCAATGAATTTTAATTCGACCTTTTGATTTTAGGACACAATCGACGAATGGCGGATGGTCTTCTTGCTCTCATTTCTTATACTAACTATATCCTCCCTTGCATTTGTCAAGTGGGGCTCTGCTGACGTACAACCATTTGATCCCTCTTTTTCCGCATGAACCAGTATAAAATCAATTTTTAAAAGTGAACTATGTTTAAGACTTTTGGATAATACTGATGAATCCGTTTATATGTTTTACAGCTAAATGTATACAAATTATTATTGAAAATCATATATAGATTTTTATAATACAAATTTTGAAATAAAGATTATTGTCTTCAAAAGACATTTAGTAAAGACTTGTTTTATTAGTCACGCAAAAACATTGAAGTTAAAAACTTCTTTACAGAAGTCTTCTCCAAGGTAAAAGCCCCACATTAGAACAATAAGTCTCTCCGCGTTACAATTAGTTCTGTTGGATTGGAGGTCCAATCTTCTGTTGAATAGCTTCAAAATCTAATGTTTGTGAAAATGAAAAAACTATTGCTGGAAAATTACATTTTTTGTGCAAATGTGGGTGAGAATGAGAAATAGGTAGCAGAAGAAATTGTGTTTGAAACTCATAGTATATTTGTAACGGTAGTGTGTGGCCGTCAGCCGTCAGAGACAGCAAGTGGAACTAAATGTAACCACAGTTTTGGCTGGGCTACTTGCCGTCCTTGCTCCCACTAACAGAAGTGCGGCTATACTCTGCACGTGAGGTCGGCTGGAAGCAGGCCCCTAGCACGGTCATGTCTCTGCTAGGGGTGCTGACTAATTGTAGTCGGGCGAAGATCGTGAATCTATAAATCACTGCAATCCAAGGCGGAACAGCATTCGCTAATGGATGCAAGGCCGGGGGGTAGCCTGGTCTCTAGAATGCGGAATCTTCCACAGAAGCAAGTGGGCTATGTCGTGGGTGACCTTGCCTTCCCGCCTAATCGTGGGATCAATTTTATGGAGCTTCTTAATTTACAAACTAAGCCTGATGCAGCTTTGAAAGCAACAACCCAGGGTGAAGCCTTCACGGCCGACCCCAACACCAGCACTGCAGCCATTGGACTTCGGAGGACTCGGACAGTCCACGAACTCCCTTGGACATTGAGTTCGCTAGTGCTGCCTTCTCGTCCAACAACTGCTCAGTCATGCAGCAGACAGTCGAGGTGATGTCCTCCGACGTTGAAGCTGAAGGTGATCTGATCAGCTTTGCGGACGACGCTTCTGTGGCCTTTCAGAGGTCAGGCCTCACGGAAGCAGGCTCCCAAATCCAGACTCTGCGACTGGACTCCGGGAACCCCTTCGTCAAAATGAAGACCCGCGAGAAGAAGTTTTCAAAGCTGCACTCGCGAAGGGTTCGAGCAGAGCAGAGGCTCTTGCAATCGCTACTGCGCCCCCCGCGGAAACCAAGGCCAAGCGGATGCGCGGTAATGACACTCTCCCCGAACCTCAAGAGGCCTCAAAGAAGCCCAAAAAGACTCATGTGGAGTCTACAAAGCAAGCAGAGTGAAATTGGGCTTTAATTCGACTGACCCCACCAAACCTCTTACACCGGAGCATATGGCTACGGTGCAAGACAACAACCTTAAGGCGATGCGGCTGCCCTCCACATCGGAAATCGGTCCAGGTTTCGAGGGTTGTATACCCCGAAACGAATGGGTACTTCTTGTGTGCGAGGACAGCAACACGGCTGAATGGGTCAGGGGAGCTGTTGCACAAATCAAGTCCATCAGCGGCCTTGATTTAAAGCTGCTGTAGGAAACGGAGTTCCCGAGAACTCACCGCATTCGAGGGTACTTCCCCAACAGCGCTGAATTCCCACCCGAAACCATTCTGGAGTACTTGGGTCTCCAGAATTTTGAACGCTTCTCAACGGAGCTGTGGCGGGTGGTACAACACAGCCTTAACGGCAAAACGACACACCTCGCGATGATTGTCGACGACGTTAAATTCCGCTTTGGCCGAGTAAAACTTATCCTTAAGAACTCCGCCGTCAGGGGCTCCCCCATCCCTGCCCTGTCTGGGTAACTCTTGATAAAAGACTAAACTGGAATTCCCACCTAAACAACACCCTATCAAAGGCAACTCATGCCATGTGGGCCTGCAGAAGATTCTTTGGTAGAACCTGGGGTCTCAAATCCTGTACCATCCGGTGGTTATTTGGGATGATGGTTAGACCCATCTTCACCTTTGCTGCAATTGTGTGGTAGCCAAAAGTAACGCTGGTCACTGCCATCAACAAATGCAATGAATTGCATAGGCTGCTTTGCCTTTCTTTGACGAGTGCACTTCGCACCTGTCCCACAGCAGCAATGGAGTCAATCTTGAACATGACTGCATATCCGAATAAAAGAAGTCGCTGCCATGAGCCTTCTTAGAATCAAGCTCCAATCGGGGCTTTTAGCTACCGAATCAGGGCATGCTAGACTAATCAAAGACATTCCTTGGTTAGAGATCTGCACTAGATCAGATTCTATGACCAAGGAACTCCTCTTTGGTGCCAAATTCAGAACCCTTATCCCAGACCAGAAGGACTGGGATGCTGGCAGCCCCATCAATGACCCTCACGGCATAGACTGGTATACCGACGGATCAAAGACTGATCAGGGGTATGGAGCCGGAATACATGGTGCCAACTCCAAAATCTCAATTGCTATGGGCAAGTGGCCCACGGTTTTTCAATCCGAGGTTCATGCCATCGAGTACTGCTGCCGTCTTATCCTTGAGAAGGGGATCAGAGGAGCGAATATTTACATCATCTCGGACAGAAAAGCTGCCATACTAGCCCTCTCCTCAAAGTAGGCTTAATGCTGGAACTGCCTCCAGAGGCTTTCCAATAGAAATAAAGTTACCCTCCTTTGGATACCTGGACACTCTGGTTTCCAGGGAAACGAGCTTGCGGATGAACTAGCGAGGGCGGGGTCATCAGCCCCCCTGCATGGCCCCGAACCCTGGCGTGGGGTGGTCAACCATCTCATCCCTTGTGAAAACCTGGGCAGATAGGTTGACCAAACGCTACTGGTTCTTCCAACCAGGAATGAGGCAGGCTAAAGAGCTTACAAATCCCTCGGTTAAACGAAGAACAGATTCACTCTCTAGGAGAGATCTCTATCTCCTTGTTGGCTACCTTAGTGGCCACTATCTGGTGAACTATCACCTCACAAAAATGCGTCTATCCTATGCAAAATGTAGGCTCTGTAAAGAGGACGACGAAACATCTGTACGTGGAAATCGCAGTTCCCGAGCACATTGTCCGTTCCTCGACGAAAGACTTGTTATGCTTTATTAAGCACAAAAGATCTTTCTGGTCGCAGGGCCTCGCACCTTCTCTGTTGGGAGACTCCCTTTGTCAAATAATAATAATAATAAACGGTAGTGTGTAAGTTGAGCGAAGAGAATCATACTTTCGGGCGTGCCCGACTGCCATAGTTGTGTTATAATCTTTTTGTAAGCGCAAGAAGTTTAGACATCGCAACATAATCAAAGAAAACTTTGTTTAGCTCTGGGCCTTATATGTGGACATGCATACACATGTATGTACATACACAATGTAACGTATTTTGTCGAAATTGCGAACGGCATGCAGGGCCGCGAGTTACCACCAGGGGAGTTGCTAGTGTTGATCTCTTCAGTCGTTTAGCCTCACTATTGAATAATATTTACGAAAAAAATAAGCTATTCCGTTTCAATTCAAGAGAAGAAGTGAAGCTTTGGTTCGTATTTTCTTAAGTTTTTTCTGGCCACCGGGGCTGGCAGTCCGAATGAATAAAATGAATGCCGATTATGCAGGGCCGCACAATAACCATGCGTTTTCAATGTTGTGCCAGGTTATCGATATGTTTATCGAACATCCAATTTGGTACGTTGATTCAAAGAGAAGGCAGTGGGCCGGATTGGTAACTCGCGTGCAATCACTATTACAAAAACAATGTTCCTATTCACTTGCACTCACATACACACGACATCAAAATATTGAAGAAAAAAACGCAAAGAAATTATTTATTTATTCTTTGATTATATATGTACATACAATCTATGTGCCAATCTCTACTTTATCACTCAAAACAATTAAATTTCACGTTTTTTTTTATTAATAAGGTGGTCAAGAACCGACGTTAAAAAACATACCGACCACGCCAATCGAAAGCTGCAAACTGACTTTAAGCATGCCAGTCCTGCCCAATTTTTTTTAATATCGGCGTAAATAATTGAGCGCGAACATTTTCTTAATATAAGATTGTGAAAAATCAAGTTGCGATAATATTTTCATACCAGCTTTAACCGCATTTTGCTACTTATGTGCTGCAGTGATGCCAATATTTTTTTGCAATAACAGGACAGATTTGAAAACAACGGAAAAAAGGCGGAAAGGACAAAAAATGGACAGAAATTTTTTTCATTTTTATTTAGTTTAAAGTTGCTTTATTGTTTCATCGACAACTTCTAATTCAGCTGTCTTATTTTCCTCATAAGTTCCCATAGAGACTTTGCGCTAAAATGGCTTTTGCAAACCTAGGCTAAATGGTCCAGCGGCTCGATTGCACAATGTCGGGCTACAAACTTCGCTCGGCTTCACTGGTTTAAAACATATTTTATTTTCCTGGTGGCCATGTGCGCACGAATTTGATTTATTTTGGAATTCACACTGCACTTGCACAATTTGCAGTGGCTTTTGGAACTGTCAGATTTGTTCTTGCAAAGCCAGTTTTTAAAATCTGGCTGCTGCAGCCAGCATTACGATATTACGATTTTACACGATATCGATAACAGTTTGCATAAAAGAGATGCCAACTCTTTGTAAATATCAATTTGAAATTATACAAAAATTGTAAAAAATCAATTTGAAATTATATAAAATAATATGAATTTAGTCTAAAATTTTTCCGGACAAAAAAAAAATAAAAAAGGACAGATTTCCGGATAGGGGATGTTTGACATTTCTTCCGGATGAAGCAGTTGAAAACAGGACAGATCTGTCCGTTAAAAAGCCAAATTGGCATCACTGATCTGCACGCAACTTGCCCAGCTGTTTGCACAGTTCAAATAAAATTAAGCCTTGCAAATGTTTATAAAAGTTGTGAAGTGACCGAGTGGATTGCGAGTACGACCTTATAACAGATAACACAGAGTTTGATTGCCGCCCTGATCTGAATTGCTATTTATTTTTTCATAAAACAATTAAAGCGTTTAATAATTATTTATAATAATTAAGAGGTAGGTGTTTGGTGCGCAATATTATAAGAACGCTCGATCGAATATACACAAACCGGTGGCAGTGCAAAGGTACATATGTGTGAGATGCGGATGTACGTATGTTTAGAAAAGGAAAATAGGAAAACAGCAACTGACAGTTTGTTTATTTTGCATGCATGCATGACAAAAAAAACTTGGTGTTATGCTCATATTTTCTTGAATTACTTTTGTGTTTATCGTCCGAGCGGATTAAAATTGGGAGTATTTTGATGAGCTTAGTATATGTACATATGTCAAAGCCAATTTGGTGTTTCTAGTTTTCTTAATAGCTGAGATCTATGTGTTCACACAGACGAACAGACAAACAAACAGCAAAACATTGCTCAATCGATCCTGAGTAGGAATATATATTCAAACAATGTTAGTACACCCTTTTCGACCATTTTTGATTAAAAATTGCTGTCAGGTTTCATCAAAATATCTCTAAAACATAGAGAACAGTTTGCGTTGCAACCGAAACACGAACGGAAGAATAGACACGTAATTATGATTAAATAAGATTAAATAAAATATGACATTTAAAAGAATAATTATTATTTTGTTTTTTTATTGAAAAATAATTATACATTCTTACATTAAATTATTTTTACAATATTCATTATTAATTAATTCGTTTCGGGGCACCTATGAATATGTAAGTCACCCACCCA